>OZ024912.1:23398925-23813925 GCA_964017125.1 Flabesymbios commensalis
GACGGTTTGAGAGCCATAAAGGGTTCCCGCAAAAATTGGCAAGTGCATTCAAGGACCTTACAAGGACTAAATGCCTATTTTCCAATATTTATATGTCACCATTTTTGGTCTATTGTACTAACCAGTAGGCTATAAGGGGACAGTATCACGCACCACCCAGCTTTTGTCCACAGTTGTGCAAAAGTTTACATCCGTGATTGACCTCAACACCAAGGACTAACAGCTAGTAGCCGCATCAATTATGTAGCTCTTGAGGCAAGGGACGCTATCCCCTTTCAGAATTCCAGTTTGTAATGACCTATTATGCATGAAACATTAAGAAGGAGTTGGGTAGAATTCCATGGACCAAAGCAATTCCTGCACTTTGAATGTATGGGCTTCGTACATTAAAACAAAAAAGAAATAAAAATATTTGTTTACATTTTTTTGGCCAAAATACGCCCTAAATACCCCCAAAACTAATATACTATAATGATTATTATTATTATTTATTCATTGTCAGATCAATCTTGCATCAGAGTCTATCTGCTTATATTCCGTTATGTTCAAACTTACCGCGCCAATTAATTATCTGAAAATACAATAATATATAAAAAAAAGAAATGAACAGGCGTACCGTAAGGGCTTTTTTGACCGTGAACTAGATATAAATTTATACTCCCTCGCGTAAAAATATATCCTTTAATTATTCCGTTAAATATGCGAAACGTATACATAAATTGATGATGTAATTGTTATGCTTTGTGTTACTATATTATTTTGCAAAACAATTTGTCTTTTGGGATCGCAAAGGTGTAATCACGATGCACAGGTGATAATCCTTTTGTACGCTAAGCACTGTCATTATTACAAGTCAAGTTGTAATAATGACCTGTTGAACAATTGTTTTAGATCTAGTTTATTATTTTATGTGAGTCCACTCCGTTTTATTTATGAAGCAGTATTTATTTGCTGAACTATGTTTATTGTTAGTTAAACACATTGAATGTAAAGTAATAAGGATGTTTTTTTTACACTTGCAAATGTTAAAAATACCACCTAAATGAAATATATTTTCTGTACGGTTTGTTAATATCAACAGGTATTTCATTTTGTTATAATTTATTGTGAATATGTCAGTCTACCGCTCTTGAAAAGCTAATGGAAGTGATCTCAGCTTCTTAAGTTATCACACCTGTTAATTGGTGACGAGGCCCAGTGCACTGAAGCTCGTCCAGCTTTAACCCAGCATTGGCACAACATATTGTGTTATCAGGGAGGCCATAACGTGTCATGTTAATCATTGTGTTTTTAGTGATCACCGCACTTGCCCAGTAAGAGATACTGGCCAAATAATAGGCTGGGAGCCAGTGTTAAAAAAGTGGCTTAAAAAGGAGTTTGTTGCAACAACCCCCCCCCCCCCCCCGCCAACATTTGTTGTGAGATACCATTGCAAAGATGTGAATCTTACCAGTAATTTTAGCCCGGGTGTGCATCTGTATCTACATGTAAAAGAAAGATATAGGGCATTAATGAGAGGGGGGTCATTCAAGTAAATTATGACGAGCTGGACCTAAGCGACAAAGAACACATCTAAAGAATGATTTTTTTTTTACAAAAATAAATAAAAATATTTTTTAACATTTTTTTGGCCAAAATTCCCTCAAAATACCCCCAAAACTAATTTACTATAATAATAATTATTATTATTTATTCATTGTCAAATCAATCTTGCTTATATTCCGTTATGTTCCACAATATTTATTATTAGTGATATTATTAGTTTATTCAAACAAATCAAGGGCGGATCCAATCCGGCGTTAAGAGTTCACACCCCCTATTCCGACAAATTACTATAACAAATGCTCTAAATTAGGCGAAATCATTCATAATGTGACAAAGCACCAAATTTGGTACAAAGCTACACAAAAGTATACTAATCCATATTGGAAGGTAACCACCATATAGCGCTAGTGTAAAGGCTTCGCTGGAGGCATAAACGATAATGAACAAATAAACACTCCTTGTACTGTTCACGGCCCATTTCCTATTTTACTTTTCTTTTGTCAAAGATACATATTTAAACTTGCATTGAGTAGAGCAATGCAATGTATTTATTCTAAAAATATACTGTTATTTATAGCAGAACAAAATTGGATCATTTACTAAATGCGGCTATGTAATTATATATACTGTAATCATTCCAAACGAAACAATACTACGTTTATCCTGTGCGATAAACATTTTTGTTAAACATATTTATAATGTCTTATAAACATAACATAAGTATTGAAATCAGGCGGAAAAAGCTTTCTGATAATTTTGTGATTATTTTAAATTGAAAACAGCCATTTGGTCTCCAAATAATTCAGCGCTTTAAGGGTAATATACTTGCAAAGGCCCCCGGGCAAAGACCTTTGTAGCTCTTTCGGCAACCACAACACATGACATGCCTTAACAGCCTCGGGTAAGGTTGTCCACGTGGGCCTCCAAGACTCATTGACCAGGATCCACCCCTAGTCTGCAGAACCAGACAGCTTAGGTTGTTTTAGTGTGGACTAAGCCCACAATGACCAGCCTGGTATTCCGCTATATTTTTGTGCACTATGTGTGAGTGATCAATAAGGACAGCCTCAGTGGGCGGTATATTTTCAATATTTCGCGATCCTTGACTGAAGATAATTTGCATTGCCTCATTCACTTTCAATACATTACATGTCTTACTGTACATCAATATAACGAACCGCTCAAGAACAGCTATAGGTTAGCCTCTATGATTA
Source organism: Flabesymbios commensalis (assembly GCA_964017125.1). Lineage (NCBI taxonomy): Eukaryota > Metazoa > Annelida > Polychaeta > Terebellida > Flabelligeridae > Flabesymbios > Flabesymbios commensalis. The sequence continues at coordinate 23,401,685 of OZ024912.1, forward strand.
TGTCTGGTTGCTCAGAAAGATGAAGGAACACTTCTATAACATTAGGGAAAAGATCCCATGTTTCCCAAGCCGTTTTTTTACCTCGTCTAGTAAATGCTGACGCGTTATCACACCCAATAAAGCTATGGAACATTAGAAGTGCAGATGAATCGCGTGGGCTGGAATATATAGTGGTAGTGCATCAGCCACATGAATCAAGTATGATTCTACCATCGGCTTCTTCCTGAGTACAAGGTTCTAGATCCTCCCTGTCCAATGTTTGAGGAATACAGGCAACATCTTCACCTATGGTAGTTTTTTTTATTTTGAATTTCAATTTTACACATCTCGGAGGCCACTAATTCAAACAGCTCAAATTTGTTTTCTTTATTCTGAGGAGGCTTTGCCATTTTTTTGGTAGCTTACCGTGAGCCACAACTCTTTTACGGATTTCAGTGCCTCTGTTCTCTTGTGCAGATTGCTTCAGTAACCCTGAGTTATAAACGTCCCACAAAATGCCAATACCATTTTTTTAACCATTTTTAGATTTCAATAACTGCTTTTTATTTTTAACTTATTAAAAGCTATATTCAAAGATTACCGTTCAAACAATAGGCCCTACAATGCAATTAAAAATCCGCCTTTAAAGATTCTTCTGTAAATAAACATTCATTTATTAGCGCTATTTGAGCCATAGTGTGCAATTGATGTATCATATACAGATCGAAAACTCAATTTTATACGCGAAATATATTGTTTGTTTCGCCACTTTACTGAGGAATAGATTTATTATGTTATTTATTAATTATATTAGTTGTGTGTACCACAATACGGAGACATATAATTACCATGTTTTCTATTTTGTTATCAATTTTTCTAGTGTTGATTTACAGCTCTTATCAATAAGAAAATGGCAAATTGGGGAGTATTGCATCCATCTTCTCCCCACCCCACGCCCCATGGATCCGCCCTTGATTTGATTAAAAGTGCTAACATCATTAATCAATTTTTTTGTAGATAATTTTGGTGAAGCATATATATTTTTAATATTTTCAACATACATGTATGTTTAACAATTACTCGATTTTTTAGATAAGGGGGTGTTGAAAATGCCCCGAACAAAGCCCTTGCGATACAGCTGCAGGGTAGTTCCGCTCCCGATGTGGATTAGTATACCTTTGTGTAGCTCTGTACCAAATGTTATGCTTTATCTCATTATGAACGATTTTACCTAATTTAGGGCATGTATTGTACATAATAATTTGTCGAAAAACGCCTAATGGACCCGCCCTTGATTTGTTCTATTAAACTACAAACATCAATAATAAACATTTTTGTAGACGTATTTGCTGAAAAACAAAGTTTGACTTCCAATTACATGTACTTGATTTTTTTGAAAAAAAAGGGGGGTTGAAAATGCCCCGAAAAAAGCATTTTTTGTAATTTTAGTACGATGTGAACGATTCTCTCAAATTTGGTGAAAAAAATTACTACTAATAATTACTCCGATTTTTTTGAAAAAATTAAGGGGGGTTGAAAATTCCCCAAAAGAAGCCCTTACACTAATTATTGATAATTAATTAATTGACGCGGTAAGCTTGAACATAAGGGAATATAAGCAAATAGACTCTGATACAGATTCCTCTGACAATGAATAAATAATAAAAATAATTAATATGGTAAATCCGTTTTTTGGGGGTATTTGGGGGGTATTTTGGCAAAAAATTGTAAACAAATATTTTGTTGTTGTTATTTAATGTACGAGATATTATATTAATTAAATAATGGTGTTATTAAAACAAACAATCATTCTTTTGATGTGTCCTTTGTCGCTTAGGTCCAGCTCGTCATAATTTACTTGAATGACTCCTCCCCCTGTCATTAATGCCCTATAACTCTCTTATACATGTAAATATAGATGCACACCCGGGCTTAAGATGATCCCAAGATGCCACTCTTTCAGAAAATCTAGGGTGTCGTCTGTTGGCGGGGGTGGGGGGTGCAACACGACCACTTTTTTGGGGACACTGGCTCCTAGCCTATATTGCGTTGATGCTGGTCTACGGTCTACAATACTGGACCAGAATTAAACAAAACAATAGGTCCATGCCTCGTGTTTGACGGATCATTACATATAGTGTGTTGTAACAGTGGTCTGCTCGATTTGATGACGGTGGATCAAGGGTAAAGGTGTCAGTGACATTGCGCAGCTCAGAGATTATCATTCTGCTAATAACAGCAGGAAAACAAGTATTTTTAATTATTATTAGCTAGCTTCACACTTCTTATTTGACATTTCATTAGACTTTTTATATCCAATTGACAGTATATCACGATGACAAATTGACTTTGTTGATCTGATAAGGAATGTTAGATATATAATGGTGTTATTATCCCTGCCCACAAGTACGAATTTGAACTGTTTTATTTAAAACTACACCTAATATATGCGATATTATTACGTAACAATAAATGTAGAAATAAAATTATTAGGTAACACCGGTAATACTAAATGTTGATATACTATAAATCCATTGCATAAATTGACTATGTTAAGTAACAATAGCATACAAGTTTTACATTTACATTGTGGTATATATTGTGTAACGATTAGAGATAATTATATAACGGAATACAAGTGCGTCTATTTTAATAAAAAGTAATTATTTTTATTCCTACACTATTGATCATTAGCCTATTTTCATATAAAATACTTTTATATTTGACCATTTAATGTTTTATAAATGCATCAAGTAAGCTAATATTCAGTGACTACTTTGCCGATTATTTGTGTATATAGTTTTTTTTATTTAGGGGCAACAATTTAGCATGTAATAGTATAGTATAATAAAATATTTTGCCATTGGGAATATTGTGTTTGTGTCCTTGCTCAATTTACTAAAATGTATATTAAAAAATATTGATAGCTCGTTGAAATAATTTAAGTGATTTTTTTCGTCATCTTTTAACTTAACTTCGTATTATCAATGAATTTTTAACACCATCATTTATAAAAAGATAGGTCCCCCATTTATTTTTTGTAATCATATAATGATGGCTCTATTTAAATTACATCTGTTTAGAAAACGCATCTGGTAAAGGTTCGACTGTATGATAACCGTGACCCTCTGGGCACACGGCGTTGTTGCGACGTTGAATCAACGTCATTGACATTGATTCAATATCGCAACAATATGTGAGTTCGAATACCGCCACTGCCACACAAAACATGAATGCTTTATGTCTGTTTATCCGCCACACGAGATTCTTTGCGATGGTCGACATATTGTAATTCAGTTATGGGTTCATCTCTCAAGAAAACAATTAAATTATTCACCGATACAGGCGAGGGGGTTATGATACGTATAACGTCCTTGAAACAGGTACGCTTAATAATACAAGTGTACGGGGAGCACATGAATAATCAAGATACGTTATCAGCGTACATTTGCATATCTTTATGTTTAAACACTCATATCATTCCAATAACAGTGATTTGATCGATCAAAAAAGCAGAGTAAAAACGACTATCATGACTATAGTCGCGCTTAACGGTTTAAGGGTTAAAAAGCTGATTAATTTTAATTATGCATTCAGTGGCTCCATTAGGCCTACCTAATGTTGGGCCAGCGTCGAGGGCGGTGGTCCAACAGTGGAACAACATTGGGTCGATGTCTCGTGTTTGTTGGGTCTTTATTATACCTTCTTCACAGACAACGCCACACAATAGTGTAGCTTATTGTTGACCAAAGCTTCATTGTTGACGAGAAGCATAATCGTACTTTCTATACTTTGTTTTATTAAGTGGTTGGTGAAAATGTTTAAGTTCCACGTCTCGATGCTTCTGATACTTCTGGTGCATGTGTTTTTCACGAGCGCAGAACTAGCGAGAGAGAGGATGCATCTGATGACCGGACACATTCTGCATCTGAATCACTCTCGCTGCAGTGAGATAAAACCTTCATATTATGAGACGGTGAGCTCCACGATCTGGGAGACAACAAAGCCATAGGAAATGAATGTGTATCTGAGAAACAGCGATGTGCGGATGGCTCCTACAATAAAACGTGTATTTTTCTGAGCATAGATCCAGACGGACGTCAATCTTATACATGTCGTTGTCTTGACAACAGAAGACGCAAATTGCCCACTGCTGAGTATCACTGGAGCCGATGGTACAGACTAACCGACCCAAGTGTTGGTCTGTATCGGGAGATGAAAGATGTACTGGAGACAGACCCTCAACATGATCAAGCTCTGGCCAAAGAATACAGGTGGGTGTGGCCATACTAGGACATGCTGAGGGATAACCAAGAGCTTTTTCGTGTCAAGAATTCTGACGTACAAAGACGGCCCCACACTGACAAAATTAAAAAAATTCTTATAGTCGTAGACCCATAACATATATATGTATTCAAATGAATCAGGAAGAGCTAACTGAGACATTTATGATGATTTTAAATTGAAAAAACCCCATTGGTCTCCATGGTTTATACAAAATAATTCAGCGTTGTGAGGGTTGATATTTTTTTTGTTGAGCTTTTATTCAAAACATGTAAATTCTCACATGAAAGTATCAGGATTTCATACCGGCACATCCCCAGGAGGTTCTCCTGCCAAGTTTAGCCTATATGTGCACAAAAATGGCTTAAACCCCCATTTATTTCATTTCAAAATAACGTCGCAAGAACGGAGCCTAACGCGGCGCAATATGCAATGCAAGCGGCGGATCAAAATGCGCCCTAGGACGCAGCAAAAGAAGGTTCGCAAGATGCAGCACAAGACGCGGGGTAAGAATAGGCGCAAGACGCAATACAAGAAACCGCCATACATATCCGCCGCGAATCACAGCGCAATACATATAATGCTACGCATGGAGTGAGTATGAAGGAGGCAAAACGCAACGCATTGTGCAATACAAGACGCGGCGAAAAAAAGCATCATTTTACAAAGAGAAAGAAGCGGAACAATGTGCAGCACAAAACGCGGGACAAGAATCAGCACAACACGTGGGGGACAAGAAGCAGCACAAGTCGCGGCGGGCAAGAAGCAGCACAAGCCGCGGGACAAGAAGAAGCACAAGACGCGGCGGGCAAGAAGCAGCACAAGCCGCGGGAGACAAGAAGAAGCACAAGACGCGGGAGACAAGAAGCAGCACAAGACGTAGGGGACAAGAAGCAGCACAAGACGCGGCGGGCAAGAAGCAGCACAAGCCGCGGAACAAGAAGAAGCACAAGACGCGGGAGACAAGAAGCAGCACAAGACGTGGGGGACAAGAAGCAGCACAAGACGCGGCGGGCAAGAAGCAGCACAAGCCGCGGGACAAGAAGAAACACAAGACGCGGCGGGCAAGAAGCAGCACAAGCCGCGGGAGACAAGAAGAAGCACAAGACGCGGGAGACAAGAAGCAGCACAAGACGTGGGGGACAAGAAGCAGCACAAGACGCGGCGGGCAAGAAGCAGCACAAGCCGCGGGACAAGAAGAAGCACAAGACGCGGGAGACAAGAAGCAGCACAAGACGTGGGGGACAAGAAGCAGCACAAGACGCGGCGGGCAAGAAGCAGCACAAGCCGCGGGACAAGAAGAAGCACAAGACGCGGCGGGCAAGAAGCAGCACAAGCCGCGGGAGACAAGAAGAAGCACAAGACGCGGGAGACAAGAAGCAGCACAAGACGTGGGGGACAAGAAGCAGCACAAGACGCGGCGGGCAAGAAGCAGCACAAGCCGCGGGACAAGAAGAAGCACAAGACGCGGGAGACAAGAAGCAGCACAAGACGTGGGAGACAAGAAGCAGCACAAGACGCGGCGGGCAAGAAGCAGCACAAGCCGCGGGACAAGAAGAAGCACAAGACGCGGGAGACAAGAAGCAGCACAAGACGTGGGGGACAAGAAGCAGCACAAGACGCGGCGGGCAAGAAGCAGCACAAGCCGCGGGACAAGAAGAAGCACAAGACGCGGGAGACAAGAAGCAGCACAAGACGTGGGGGACAAGAAGCAGCACAAGACGCGGCGGGCAAGAAGCAGCACAAGCCGCGGGACAAAAAGAAGCACAAGACGCGGGAGACAAGAAGCAGCACAAGACGTGGGGGACAAGAAGCAGCACAAGACGCGGCGGGCAAGAAGCAGCACAAGCCGCGGGACAAGAAGAAGCACAAGACGTGGGAAAAGAAGCAGCACAAGGCGCGGGAGACAAGAAGCAGCACAAGCCGCGGGACAAGAAGAAGCACAAGACGCGGGAGACAAGAAGCAGCACAAGACGTGGGGGACAAGAAGCAGCACAAGACGCGGCGGGCAAGAAGCAGCACAAGCCGCGGGACAAGAAGAAGCACAAGACGTGGGAAAAGAAGCAGCACAAGGCGCAGGAGACAAGAAGCAGCACAAGCCGCGGGACAAGAAGAAGCACAAGACGCGGGAGACAAGAAGCAGCACAAGACGTGGGGGACAAGAAGCAGCACAAGACGCGGCGGGCAAGAAGCAGCACAAGCCGCGGGACAAGAAGAAGAACAAGACGTGGGAGACAAGAAGCAACACAAGACGTGGGAGACAAGAAGCAGCAGAAGACGCGGCGGGCAAGAAGCAGCACAAGCCGCGGGACAAGAAGCAGCACAAGACGCGGGGGACAAGAAGCAGCACAAGACGTGGGAAAAGAAGCAGCACAAGACGTGGGAGACAAGAAGCAGCAGACGACGCGGCGGGCAAGAAGCTGTACAAGACGCGGGACAAGAAGCAGCACAAGACGAGAGACAAGAAGCAGCACAAAACACGGTACAAGAAGAAGCACAAGACGCGGGGGACGAAAAGCAGCACAAAACGTGGGACAAGAAGCAGCACAAGACGAGAGACAAGAAGCAGCACAAAACACGGTACAAGAAGAAGCACAAGACGCGGGGGACAAGAAGCAGCACAAAACGTGGGACAAGAAGCAGCACAAGACGCGGGACAAGAAGTAGCATAAGACGTGGGGGACAAGAAGCAGAACAAGATGTGGAACAAGAAGCAGCACAAGGCGCGGGAAAATAAGCAGCACAAGACACGGGGGACAAGAAGAAGCACAAGACGCGGGGGACAAGAAGCAGAACAAGATGTGGGACAAGAAGCAGTACAAGGCGCGGGAAAATAAGCAGCACAAGGCACGGGGGACAAGAAGCAGGACAAGACGCGGGGGACAAGAAGCAGAACAAGATGTGGGACAAGAAGCCGCACAAGGCGCGGGAAAATAAGCAGCACAAGACACGGGACAAGAAGCAGCACAATACGCGGGGGACAAGAAGCAGAACAAGATGTGGGACAAGAAGCAGGACAAGACGCGGGGGACAAGAAGCAGAACAAGATGTGGGACAAGAAGCCGCACAAGGCGCGGGAAAATAAGCAGCACAAGACACGGGACAAGAAGCAGCACAATACGCGGGGGACAAGAAGCAGCACAAGGCGCGGGAAAATAAGCAGTACAAGACGCGGGGGACAAGAAGCAGGACAAGGTGCGGGAAAAAAAGCAGCACAAGACACGGGGGACAAGAAGCAGCACAAGACGCGGGGGACAAGAAGAAGCACAAGACGCGGGGGACAAGAAACAGAACAAGATGTGGGACAAGAAGCAGCACAAGGCGCGGGAAAATAAGCAGTACAAGACACGGGGGACAAGAAGCAGGACAAGACGCGGGAGACAAGAAGAAGCACAAGACGCGGGAGACAAGAAGCAGCACAAGACGTGGGGGACAAGAAGCAGCACAAGACGCGGCGGGCAAGAAGCAGCACAAGCCGCGGGAGACAAGAAGAAGCACAAGACGCGGGGGACAAGAAGAAGCACAATACGCGGGGGACAAGAAGCAGCACAAGGCGCGGGAAAATAAGCAGTACAAGACGCGGGGGACAAAAAGCAGCACAAGGTGCGGGAAAAAAAGCAGCACAAGACACGGGGGACAAGAAGCAGCACAAGACGCGGGGGACAAGAAGAAGCACAAGACGCGGGGGACAAGAAACAGAACAAGATGTGGGACAAGAAGCAGCACAAGGCGCGGGAAAATAAGCAGTACAAGACACGGGGGACAAGAAGCAGGACAAGACGCGGGAGACAAGAAGAAGCACAAGACGCGGGAGACAAGAAGCAGCACAAGACGTGGGGGACAAGAAGCAGCACAAGACGCGGCGGGCAAGAAGCAGCACAAGCCGCGGGACAAGAAGAAGCACAAGACGCGGGAGACAAGAAGCAGCACAAGACGTGGGGGACAAGAAGCAGCACAAGACGCGGCGGGCAAGAAGCAGCACAAGCCGCGGGACAAGAAGAAGCACAAGACGCGGGAGACAAGAAACAGCACAAGACGTGGGAAAAGAAGCAGCACAAGCCGCGGGAGACAAGAAGAAGCACAAGACGCGGGGGACAAGAAGAAGCACAATACGCGGGGGACAAGAAGCAGCACAAGGCGCGGGAAAATAAGCAGTACAAGACGCGGGGGACAAGAAGCAGGACAAGGTGCGGGAAAAAAAGCAGCACAAGACACGGGGGACAAGAAGCAGCACAAGACGCGGGGGACAAGAAGAAGCACAAGACGCGGGGGACAAGAAACAGAACAAGATGTGGGACAAGAAGCAGCACAAGGCGCGGGAAAATAAGCAGTACAAGACACGGGGGACAAGAAGCAGGACAAGACGCGGGAGACAAGAAGAAGCACAAGACGCGGGAGACAAGAAGCAGCACAAGACGTGGGGGACAAGAAGCAGCACAAGACGCGGCGGGCAAGAAGCAGCACAAGCCGCGGGACAAGAAGAAGCACAAGACGCGGGAGACAAGAAGCAGCACAAGACGTGGGGGACAAGAAGCAGCACAAGACGCGGCGGGCAAGAAGCAGCACAAGCCGCGGGACAAGAAGAAGCACAAGACGCGGCGGGCAAGAAGCAGCACAAGCCGCGGGAGACAAGAAGAAGCACAAGACGCGGGAGACAAGAAGCAGCACAAGACGTGGGGGACAAGAAGCAGCACAAGACGCGGCGGGCAAGAAGCAGCACAAGCCGCGGGACAAGAAGAAGCACAAGACGCGGGAGACAAGAAGCAGCACAAGACGTGGGAGACAAGAAGCAGCACAAGACGCGGCGGGCAAGAAGCAGCACAAGCCGCGGGACAAGAAGAAGCACAAGACGCGGGAGACAAGAAGCAGCACAAGACGTGGGGGACAAGAAGCAGCACAAGACGCGGCGGGCAAGAAGCAGCACAAGCCGCGGGACAAGAAGAAGCACAAGACGCGGGAGACAAGAAGCAGCACAAGACGTGGGGGACAAGAAGCAGCACAAGACGCGGCGGGCAAGAAGCAGCACAAGCCGCGGGACAAAAAGAAGCACAAGACGCGGGAGACAAGAAGCAGCACAAGACGTGGGGGACAAGAAGCAGCACAAGACGCGGCGGGCAAGAAGCAGCACAAGCCGCGGGACAAGAAGAAGCACAAGACGTGGGAAAAGAAGCAGCACAAGGCGCGGGAGACAAGAAGCAGCACAAGCCGCGGGACAAGAAGAAGCACAAGACGCGGGAGACAAGAAGCAGCACAAGACGTGGGGGACAAGAAGCAGCACAAGACGCGGTGGGCAAGAAGCAGCACAAGCCGCGGGACAAGAAGAAGCACAAGACGTGGGAAAAGAAGCAGCACAAGGCGCAGGAGACAAGAAGCAGCACAAGCCGCGGGACAAGAAGAAGCACAAGACGCGGGAGACAAGAAGCAGCACAAGACGTGGGGGACAAGAAGCAGCACAAGACGCGGCGGGCAAGAAGCAGCACAAGCCGCGGGACAAGAAGAAGAACAAGACGTGGGAGACAAGAAGCACCACAAGACGTGGGAGACAAGAAGCAGCAGAAGACGCGGCGGGCAAGAAGCAGCACAAGCCGCGGGACAAGAAGCAGCACAAGACGCGGGGGACAAGAAGCAGCACAAGACGTGGGAAAAGAAGCAGCACAAGACGTGGGAGACAAGAAGCAGCAGACGACGCGGCGGGCAAGAAGCTGTACAAGACGCGGGACAAGAAGCAGCACAAGACGAGAGACAAGAAGCAGCACAAAACACGGTACAAGAAGAAGCACAAGACGCGGGGGACGAAAAGCAGCACAAAACGTGGGACAAGAAGCAGCACAAGACGAGAGACAAGAAGCAGCACAAAACACGGTACAAGAAGAAGCACAAGACGCGGGGGACAAGAAGCAGCACAAAACGTGGGACAAGAAGCAGCACAAGACGCGGGACAAGAAGTAGCATAAGACGTGGGGGACAAGAAGCAGAACAAGATGTGGAACAAGAAGCAGCACAAGGCGCGGGAAAATAAGCAGCACAAGACACGGGGGACAAGAAGAAGCACAAGACGCGGGGGACAAGAAGCAGAACAAGATGTGGGACAAGAAGCAGTACAAGGCGCGGGAAAATAAGCAGCACAAGGCACGGGGGACAAGAAGCAGGACAAGACGCGGGGGACAAGAAGCAGAACAAGATGTGGGACAAGAAGCCGCACAAGGCGCGGGAAAATAAGCAGCACAAGACACGGGACAAGAAGCAGCACAATACGCGGGGGACAAGAAGCAGAACAAGATGTGGGACAAGAAGCAGGACAAGACGCGGGGGACAAGAAGCAGAACAAGATGTGGGACAAGAAGCCGCACAAGGCGCGGGAAAATAAGCAGCACAAGACACGGGACAAGAAGCAGCACAATACGCGGGGGACAAGAAGCAGCACAAGGCGCGGGAAAATAAGCAGTACAAGACGCGGGGGACAAGAAGCAGGACAAGGTGCGGGAAAAAAAGCAGCACAAGACACGGGGGACAAGAAGCAGCACAAGACGCGGGGGACAAGAAGAAGCACAATACGCGGGGGACAAGAAGCAGCACAAGGCGCGGGAAAATAAGCAGTACAAGACGCGGGGGACAAAAAGCAGCACAAGGTGCGGGAAAAAAAGCAGCACAAGACACGGGGGACAAGAAGCAGCACAAGACGCGGGGGACAAGAAGAAGCACAAGACGCGGGGGACAAGAAACAGAACAAGATGTGGGACAAGAAGCAGCACAAGGCGCGGGAAAATAAGCAGTACAAGACACGGGGGACAAGAAGCAGGACAAGACGCGGGAGACAAGAAGCAGCACAAGACGTGGGGGACAAGAAGCAGCACAAGACGCGGCGGGCAAGAAGCAGCACAAGCCGCGGGACAAAAAGAGGCACAAGACGCGGGAGACAAGAAGCAGCACAAGACGTGGGGGACAAGAAGCAGCACAAGACGCGGCGGGCAAGAAGCAGCACAAGCCGCGGGACAAGAAGAAGCACAAGACGTGGGAAAAGAAGCAGCACAAGGCGCGGGAGACAAGAAGCAGCACAAGCCGCGGGACAAGAAGAAGCACAAGACGCGGGAGACAAGAAGCAGCACAAGACGTGGGGGACAAGAAGCAGCACAAGACGCGGCGGGCAAGAAGCAGCACAAGCCGCGGGACAAGAAGAAGCACAAGACGTGGGAAAAGAAGCAGCACAAGGCGCAGGAGACAAGAAGCAGCACAAGCCGCGGGACAAGAAGAAGCACAAGACGCGGGAGACAAGAAGCAGCACAAGACGTGGGGGACAAGAAGCAGCACAAGACGCGGCGGGCAAGAAGCAGCACAAGCCGCGGGACAAGAAGAAGAACAAGACGTGGGAGACAAGAAGTACCACAAGACGTGGGAGACAAGAAGCAGCAGAAGACGCGGCGGGCAAGAAGCAGCACAAGCCGCGGGACAAGAAGCAGCACAAGACGCGGGGGACAAGAAGCAGCACAAGACGTGGGAAAAGAAGCAGCACAAGACGTGGGAGACAAGAAGCAGCAGACGACGCGGCGGGCAAGAAGCTGTACAAGACGCGGGACAAGAAGCAGCACAAGACGAGAGACAAGAAGCAGCACAAAACACGGTACAAGAAGAAGCACAAGACGCGGGGGACGAAAAGCAGCACAAAACGTGGGACAAGAAGCAGCACAAGACGAGAGACAAGAAGCAGCACAAAACACGGTACAAGAAGAAGCACAAGACGCGGGGGACAAGAAGCAGCACAAAACGTGGGACAAGAAGCAGCACAAGACGCGGGACAAGAAGTAGCATAAGACGTGGGGGACAAGAAGCAGAACAAGATGTGGGACAAGAAGCAGCACAAGGCGCGGGAAAATAAGCAGCACAAGACACGGGGGACAAGAAGAAGCACAAGACGCGGGGGACAAGAAGCAGAACAAGATGTGGGACAAGAAGCAGTACAAGGCGCGGGAAAATAAGCAGCACAAGGCACGGGGGACAAGAAGCAGGACAAGACGCGGGGGACAAGAAGCAGAACAAGATGTGGGACAAGAAGCCGCACAAGGCGCGGGAAAATAAGCAGCACAAGACACGGGACAAGAAGCAGCACAATACGCGGGGGACAAGAAGCAGAACAAGATGTGGGACAAGAAGCAGGACAAGACGCGGGGGACAAGAAGCAGAACAAGATGTGGGACAAGAAGCCGCACAAGGCGCGGGAAAATAAGCAGCACAAGACACGGGACAAGAAGCAGCACAATACGCGGGGGACAAGAAGCAGCACAAGGCGCGGGAAAATAAGCAGTACAAGACGCGGGGGACAAGAAGCAGGACAAGGTGCGGGAAAAAAAGCAGCACAAGACACGGGGGACAAGAAGCAGCACAAGACGCGGGGGACAAGAAGAAGCACAATACGCGGGGGACAAGAAGCAGCACAAGGCGCGGGAAAATAAGCAGTACAAGACGCGGGGGACAAAAAGCAGCACAAGGTGCGGGAAAAAAAGCAGCACAAGACACGGGGGACAAGAAGCAGCACAAGACGCGGGGGACAAGAAGAAGCACAAGACGCGGGGGACAAGAAACAGAACAAGATGTGGGACAAGAAGCAGCACAAGGCGCGGGAAAATAAGCAGTACAAGACACGGGGGACAAGAAGCAGGACAAGACGCGGGGGACAAGAAGCAGCACAAGGCGCGGGACAAGAAGCAGCACAAGACTGACTGACTGACTGACTGACTGACTGACTGACTGACTGACTGACTGACTGACTGACTGACTGACTGACTGACTGACTGACTGACTGACTGACTGACTGACTGACTGACTGACTGACTGACTGACTGACCGACCGACCGACCGCTCTACCGACCGACAGCTCTACTGACCATCCGATCTACCGACTGACCGATCTACCGACCGACCGACCGATCTACCGACCGACCGATCTACCGACCGACCGATCTACCGACCGACTGATCTACCGACCGACCGATCTACCGACCGACCGCTCTACTGACCATCCGATCTACCGACTGACCGATCTACCGACCGACCGATCTACCGACCGACCGATCTACCGACCGACCGATCTACCGACCGACCGATCTACCGACCGACTGATCTACCGACCGACCGATCTACCGACCGACCGACCGACCGATTTTTTTTTTTTTTTTTATTGATTGAAATGTACAATACAAATACTAATTATGTATTATCAGTAAATAAATTGTTCATTTAAAAGCACATTCATTGAAGCCGTTGCCGACTCATTGTAATAAAACAAAGAATCGACATCGGCCCAATGCGAGTTACTGACACAGTCATGTTCACAGAAAAAACAAAACAACTAGTACTCAGTGAACGCGAGAGACTGTCACAATACCAGATCAATGTCGGGCCATAAACGCTGGCCCGGCACTGAACTAACACCATGCCAGCGTCTCCCGTTTTCTGGCTATGTGGTATGGTATCACAGTTGACAATACATGACCCACCAGACACAAGGTAGTGAAAGCAACGCCGGTTCAACGCCGGTCCACTATCGACGACACCGAACCAACGCCAAAGCGATTCAACACCCTGCGCCTGCTGGGGAAAGAAGATATTTTTTCTGTTGGTTCAGCGTTGGTCGACAATCGACGACACTGAACCAACGCTAAAGTAACAACTATTCAACACCCTGCGCCTGCTGTTGGTATAATGTCTGGCCACTGCCGGAAAGATGTCCAGCCACCAAATCAGGACATGGTCAACCGTCGTGCGTTTTGCCCAGCATACACAACACGCCAAAAAAGGAGGCAGGGTCAGTGCTGGGCCAGCGTTTGCAGCGCTGGCCAAACACCGACCCAACAAATGGTTCGAGTCTTGTGTATGCCGTGCCACCAGTATATTATTTATTATTGTAACGCTGAATATTATGCTTGTAAAATATTGTTATTACATAATTCAAATATAATAGGGTTCAGTTGTGTATGCCTCTCTGGTCTTGAGAGCCAAGATCAAGCTTTCTAGATCTTGACCCTCGAGGCCAGCTGCCGTGACCTCACCAATATTATGGTGAGGTCACAATAATATAATGGTGAGGTCACAACATTTAAAAGACACAACAACACAACACATTACCACTCACATGCACGGATATAAAAAAAAAAAAAAAAAAAAAGTATATCACCTGATCACGGCATGCATGTGTGTTGGAATATATAGTTATAGCTGCAGACAGATATCTTACTTATCAGTCCTCCTTGCGAAAAGGGATGATGTATATTACACTTGTAAAAATCACGAAAAAGGAGGAATACATAAGTGCAATAACTGTAATTGTGTTTAGATGCTGTAATAACTTGATATAATTTACATTTTCTTGAGTTAATTAAAGAAATTACATAAGATGATTTAATTAATACTTTAAAATTACTTTTACGTACTAACAATGCTGAAAGATTAGACTCAGAAGTATACCAAGCACTCTCAATATAAACACACTCAAACCAATATATCAGTGAAAGCCGGAAAGACGTCATAGACGTTATTCCATCTCTGAAACAATCCTTCTAGGAGTTACTCAATAATTACCGACCGACCGACCGACCGACCGATTGATTGATTGATTGATTGATTGATTGATTGATTGATTGATTGATTGATTGATTGATTGATTGATTGATTGATTGATTGATTGATTGATTGATTGATTGATTGATTGATTGATTGATTGATTGATTGATTGATTGATTGATTGATTGATTGATTTGCTGATTTGCTGATTTGTTGATTGATTGCTTTATTGATCGGCTGGCTGATTGGTTGATTGTTGGTGGACTGTTGTTTAATTGTTGGTGTTGATCGATTACAATATTTTGACTTAGTTGTTGTTGTTTTGTATTTCATTCACAAAATAACACCTATTATTGTATAATTATGTTGTATGGTCTGCTAGTTGTCACATGGTATTGTCTCTGTCTAAAACCATGAGAATAAATTTGTTGCATGTTGGGTAGCAATTCTACATTTGACGGGTTTTTATTTTTGTCTCTCAGGTTTGGTATTGACTACGTCCCTGCTGCTCTTGATCTTCCACATGATTCCTACACGGCCAGCAGTGTCCATAACACGCAATGGTATCCTCATTATATGAGACTGGATCACCCAACTGGCTGGATGCCGCAGTTTGGTGATGTATCTCCATGGCTTCAAATTGACATGCTGAACGTCTACACAATGATAGGTCTATACCTGAGGAAATACACCGGCTGGTACGTGATCTTGTTTCACCTGAAATCCCCAATGGACGGGAGCAGTCACTACTACATAGAGCAGAATATAGTACCTGACTACTTGATGAATGAGGACTACTTCACCTACTGGTTTGACAATGCTACAGATGGTAGGTACTGGACCATTGAACCAGTACAGGGTCAGTACGACCAATTCCCTTACGTAGGGGGTGACATCATTGGTTATCTGTGAGTTATTGTGGCGAAAACTTGATAATTATTCCACCTATAAGATAAGTATATTATGGTGATTGTTTTTTAAACACAAACCTTAGTTATAAGCGGAAAGTCTATCAGGTTTTTCCATTTACCAAGTTCCAGATTACCCTGATGACATCGCAAGGCTCTGACACAGTGACCTCCATTTTAAAATGTAATAGTTCTAGTTCGATCAAAAGTTTACACCTGTTGAAAATGGCCTAGTTTTCGTAGGCACTTGATATATTCGTCTCAATTTCATGGCATCCGAGTTTTTTGTTAGGCAGCGCGTAAGTCTTTTTTACACAGCTAGCTGTGGAAACAAAATGGCGGTCAATGTGACTGGGCCTCGCGCAGTAAATGAGTTAGGCGGCCCAGTCATACCGGGTAGTTCCAGATAACCATGATAACATTATTTCTTATTGAGTATTCACCCTGATATGGAAATCGATGCATAAACCCATTTTATTGCCATTGCGCCGACATATTGTATTAAAAATATGAATGAATAAACATGTTGAAACTTTAAAACATAATTTTAAAATGAACAAGTATCTTAACTTTTCTAATGGAAATGAGAGAAAGTTGAAATAATTATAATTTTAAGATATTTTCCGGGATATCGGCCCCTGGACTTAAGATAAAGCTCGGCCCACGATAGTTTATGGGCCATTCAAGCTTTAATATCATCCATTGAAAATCTTTGTGACTTTGAAAGTTACAAATTAGTTGAGTGTTTTGTGTGTGGTACATGTGACACACATGCAACACACATGCATATTATAAGGTGTGATTTTGTTATTTATTTAAAAAACATACGCACAAATCCAGCACAGCTAATCATGGCGCATACAATAATAACATAATTAAATGACATCAAAAAATATTAAGTTATGTTAAAAAAAAACATAGTTATGAATAAATATTGCCATTAGCTAGGTAAAATAAATTCCCAAAAAAATGTTTTCACCTTCTTTTGAAAAATATTCACAGAGTTTGGTGCCTTGATATCATGTGGAAATTTATTCCACAGGACAGGCCCTTGTACACTAAAAGCTGTCTATGTGGCTGCCCTCTGTGTCAGAGGCACTTGCACGATAAGTCTCTATGTTGTTTGAAATGACTAGGACGTTGCTTGCTTGTAACAGCACAACTGACCTAAGTATTGTGGTGCCTGACCACACAACGCTTTAAAAATATAAAACAGCACTTTAAAATGTATGCGCAACTCTACCAACAGCCAATGCAGTTCTTTGGAACGGGAGTGATATGGTCTCAAATACCGACTCCTGTAATCAGTCGAGCAGCACGATTTTGAAGTGGCTGCAAGCGGCCGAGCTGGAAAGCTGTAGCCCCGGACATGATGGCGTTGCAGTAGTCCAGGTTAGATAAAGCTAATGCTGTAACAACAGATTGTAAAATAACACGAGGTAAACAAAACGTAGAGCCCTGCCTATGCAGCTTATGTGATTTTGTAAAATTACGGATTGGAATATGAGAGTTACCATTATTTGTGACCGAAATAATTGAGATCAGAGGCCTTAGATTGACAGTATTATTATAATTTTCAATAGTCACGACGTGTTTTCTGCAGTAAAAATGGTCATACATGTGACCCCAAGTTTTAAAATCTATAACTGTAGTCATTCAGTGATATAGCCATCATTGCATTGATGGACTGTAGACTTACGTAGCTCACCAACACCTGACTGCAAGCAATTCACAGGATTAGTTTGCAGTGTTCTTTCCTCAGGAAAGTGTCATACATTTTTATTTTATTTTACTTTGTGTTAATAAGATAGTGTTATGTGTGAGTGATTTCATATTTTCGTTACCACTATGTACTCGTGTTTGTTCTAAGACAAAATAAATTCAAATTGTAAAAAAAATTCAACACAGTTGAAACATGAATAAATTTATGTGACAAGGAAAAAAATGTACTATTATATTTTTTTCCGCGAATGATTAAATTGCCTGTGATACCCCAGTACGCTATATTTTTTATTATTGTCATAAAAACAGCTTCATAGTGTTAACAATTGTCGTTTTGTAATTCAGATAATGAATGGTAGGTCTAATACATGCACCATGTTATCCCAGCTAATAATGTTTTTGCATGGGCCACTCTACATAATTGGTTGCGGCAAATAGGCTTGAAATAGATGGATGCAAATTATCATTAGCCTTCATTTGAGATCCGACATGAAAGTGACTCGTCTTTGGTTGCCTATTGCAGCAGAAAATAATGTGCTTGTTATTGTTTGTGACTGCAAAATTATGTATTTAATGTTCACTCTTCAAATAAATGATCACTTGCTGGTTCTTTGCTTTTTGTGTTGTATTTATATCATAATACCACTGAGACTATTACCAGTAAGGGATCTAACGAGGCCATGCGATGAACATATCGATTGTCATGATTATACTATACCTAGCAAACACGAAAGATTTGCATGTCATTTAAATAATGTTGGACCGACTTTTAAGAACAACGTCGAAGAAGTTGGGCCGACGTTGTAATTGTGTTTTTACTGGGTTAAAAACGGAACATCTGTATGTAAATCATGGTAATGCATTACTACCATTTTAGGGCAGAATATATTTATTACATAAATGTATGCGACGCAGTGTACCTGTATTATAACTATCTAATTTCAGACCAATTTGTGTGCAGCTGTACCTGTTGAGTAATAGGCTTTTCTGATAGATCAATAGCACATTTCTATGGTTAATTATTTCAAAATTATAGCACAATTAAAAAACGTACATTGCTTATATATATCACTTGGTACAAGTTGCATAACTACGGTACTAAAAAACGTTTTTTAAATGATTTTTTTAAACATGATGACATTGACTTTTCTATATTTTAAACTTGCATCATGAATTAATCTTCACCAGCATTTAAGAAAAATGTCAAAATTTACTAAATAAACAGTGTACCAGTGTAATGTATTGATGCATATAATAAAATGTAATTGATTCATGTTTTTCATAAGCAAATAATGTATAGCTATTGGAAGAGTACAATCAGAGATGGGCAATGGGCCATGGGCTGGATATACCACGTTCTATCGCTAATCTATAGTAACCATTTTTGTGCAAAAGTAGACTCTGAAACTAATACATTAAGACGACTATTCCCTTTATGACGGTACATGTCGTAAATGTTGCTTAGTAAAGTTAGATTTATCCTTACTAACCATGTAACACCTTACTAACAAATTTCAATATAATACTAAATGCAGTTGATCATAGAATATTAGGAGTATTTTTAGTGGATTTGATAGTAATATAACTTTTCCATCAATGTATGCAATAATATAAAATTGACATAATGTTGTTGATGATTTTTTCTATGTTTACGTTAATTTCTTAGATAACAATAATTATAGATACTCCTTATACAAAAAATCAATCAGTTTTTGTATAAATTTTATCTGTTAGTTTATAACGATTTTTATCAGTGTAAAAAATATCTGATACTGGAAATATAATTTTTAATAATAATGCTGTATTTTCATGCAGCTTGAACAGACACTTACAAAATGTGCCCACTACTTTAAAGATGATGCCAACACAACATCTTAGAAATATCTAAGAATGATTTTTCTATTTAGTTAGACAAAAATACCTATAGACTATGGAAATAGCATTACCATGTTTAAATTATGGCTTTTCTTTTTCGTGTGACACATACATGACTCTAAAGAGCCTAATCACTAACTGTGACAAAATAGGCATGAGGTGACTATATAGATCACGCAAGATAAAGTCATATAAAATAATAAAAATGAAAAAATTCTGAACAAAAAACCCATTCTTAGGCAAGTCCTTCCGTATTCAGTAATCTGTCTTGACTCTGTTTTTTCTGGCGCCATTCCACATTTGGCATAGATGAAAACTGTTGCTGAAAAATAGCCTACTAGGCATACTACACATTTTCGCAGAGAATTTCACAACAATATTTGTTTCTGAAAAAACAAGTGTTATAAAAGGTGTTACATTTGTTACCACCGCAGGCTAAATGAAAACTGTCATTGGCATGACTGGTAATAATTTTCTAAACATTTTCAGTTACGTTCTAGTACTTAGTGCGCTAGTAAATTCAGAACAAATTCCGGTGACGCTCTAGCACTTAACGTGTCAGAGATACAGAGCAAGATCCATGTGACGCTGTAGTACTTAATGTGTCAGTGATTCAGAGCAAAATTTATGTGACCATCTGGTACTTAATGTGTCAATGATACAGAAGAAAATCCACGTGACCCCTAGTACTTAATGTGCCAGTGGAGTAGAGCAAAATCCATTTGACCCCTGATACTTCATGTGTCAATGATACACAGCGAATTCCATGTGATCTTCTAGTAACTAAATGTGTTAGTGATTCGGAGCGAAATTTATGTGACTATCTAGTACTTAATGTGTCTGTGATACAGAGCGAAATCTATGTGATCCTAGTACTAAACGTGTCAATGACACAGAGCAAAATCCATGTGACCCCCTAATACTTCATGTGTCAATGATACACAGCAAAATCCATGTGACGCTCTAGTACTTTATGTGACAGTGATACAGAGCAAAATCTATGTGACCCCTAGTACTTAATGTGTCATTGATTCAGAGAAAATCTATGTGACTCATAAAAGTTCATGTGCCAATGATACACAGCAAAATACATGTGCCTTTCCAGTGTTTAATGTGTCAGTGATTCAGAAGAAAACCCATGTTTTCCTCCAGTTTTAAATGTGTCAATGATACAGAGGAAAATGCCTGTGACCCTGGTACTTAATATGTCAGTGATTCGGAGCAAAATCCATGTGATCCTCTAGTACTTAGTGTGTCAGTGATAGAGTAAAATGCCTGTGACCCTAGTACAAAATGTGTCAGTGATACAGAGCAAAATCCCTGAGACCATAGTACCTAATGTGTCAGTGATTAGGGAAAAATTATGTTACAGTCGAGTACCTAATGTATTAATGATACAGAGCAATATCCATTTACCTCTCTAGCACTCAATGTATCGGTGATACAGAGGGAAATCAATATGAACCCTGATACTTAATTTGTCAGTGACTCTATAACCATTTTTTTCGAAGTCCTTACATATAGCGGAATTCTCACATTTGTCTTTGACAGCGCTGGTATATGTAAGAAGGTTGATACATTAGCAACAGACTAAGTCACCCAGTATATGTCATCTATGACAATAGCAGAAGTTCTGTATCATCTAGCTAAATGTGTTGTTTTCTGAGGGATAAACCTGGCGTTGAACATAGAGGGTTAAGTGTTTTGAGTAGACTGGCCGAGTTTATGGTCGTGTACAAGATTGCGTATTATTACGCTGGAGGGGGAGGCTGGCAGACTGGGACCTGGTGGTTGGTGGAGTATCAGATCTGAGTTCTAGTCGGTAGGAACCACCCTATCCAGGCTCTGAGACAGCTCTTGAAATTAAAGACAGTTGTAGCCTCAATAGCAGATGCCAGAAGTAAATTCCAATCTGGAACGTTTTTATGCCAAAAAGAATACTGCAGCATACGGTGTTGGCTCTAATATGCTTGAAGGCCTGATTTTGTCGACCACAGGTTTTTCCTCTGGCTGGGATTACCTGGTTACTCATAGCAATTTCGACCAAATTGTTTTAAATTTTGAACATACACCCAAATCTGCAACTTTGGTGTCTCAACTAGAGGTCTTCCAGTTTAAATTTTGAATCAGAGATATCACACTTGATGTTTTTTTCTAAATTTCCAGTGACAATTTTGGCAGCTGATCTTTGAATTTTGCAAAGATTATCAATATATTTTTGCCCAAGCGGGTCCCAAAACTGTGCAAGATTATTCCACAATCGTGGGCCTACTTTTTTTTTGGGGGGGGGGAGGTGAGGGGACCTTTAGATTTCTTCTTAGAAATCCCAACGTAGTGTTTGTTTTGGCTCATATTTGGTTTATATGCGGCTCCTATTCTAACAGCTCACTCAGACAAACTCTTCAACTTCTCAAGAGTCATTCCCTTCAACGAATAATCATAAAAAGGGCTTTTGACTTGGGCCTCTGAACTCTAAGGATGGAGCACTTAGTTGGGTTGAAGTTCATCCCCAACATGTGCGTCCATGCTTATATTGTTTTTTTTGTGTGTTCCTGAAGCTGAACAATTTTAAATCAAAAGCAGAGTTGTTCACCGAATGCCTTAATGGTATAATTTGTGTAAAAGGCGTTGGTGTGTGGAAAAACATCAAAGGCCTTACTAAGGTCTAAGACAATGGTATCAGCTTGATTGTTACAGTCCTACCTCTATAGAACGACAACATTAGTGGCGAGGGGATGATATAAGGCCAGATTTGCCAGCTGACTAATGCATTTGAAGCCACCCTTTGTCACTTATACTCAGATAAAAATTTGACAGGTAGGCCTACCTGAATTTGATAAATATAGGCCTATACATACCAGACTTTGTGGAGTTCCAAGCAGTAGGCCTAGCTGGAAGTCTGTGCGATGTCAACGTAGCCAAAGTTGGAAGAGAGAGGGTTGGACTACTGCCTGACTTCATATTATTTAGACTCGCTCCACATACCATAGCATAGGATTCGACGATTATTATTTTACGTGTGACTGGGCCAAATTTACCCCCGCGGGCCAAAGTATCCCCGCTTTACGGCATGTATCGAGTGTTCTTACGCATTCTGTTGATAATAATGAAAAACAACACCTGGGCAAGACACTTAACCCTTAAATGCTTCACTTGACTCAGGTGAAAATGAGTAGGCTACCTGGACCTGATATGACAGAGATGACAATGTGTATGATAAGTTTAATGCGCCGAAATGGCTGTAGGACTGGAAGCCCTCAGTGGAGTTGAGATGATATATCAGACCATAAACCATAAACTTGTGAACGCATAGGCCCTATATATGCCTGAGTGCACTGTGTGTAAAAATATATGTTAAAAATGTAATTGGGATAGGCGTTATATCTAGGGCGCTATGGCGAGGGCACACTGTAGGCCTATTTAAAAAAATAATCAGATCGGCAAAAGTAATTTGCAGCAGGCTTTCACATGATCGAGTGTTTGCAATGGAAACCATGCTGAACGGGAGTGTTTCAAAAAATAATTTTGTATAGTAGAGTAAGTCTAATTTTTGTCCGTCTTTCTGCCAGGTCATCCTCTTTCAACTCTTTCAAGTCCTGGAGCATTTTAGTCACACTAGCTGTCTGGCTAAAGCATGACCTAGCCTAGACGCCGGGGCACCTGTCTGACACTTCGTTTCTAGACGGGAAGCAGAAATTCAAACAAAATGGCCGCCGTTTATAATGTTCATAGGCTACCAGCTCGATTAAAAATTTTAATTGTTTATAAAATTATTTTTTTAACGTGACCTTAAAACCTTATTAAAAGTGGCGGGCAGGCACTTTTTCGGCGTCAGAAATTAATAGTACACCACTAGACGATCAGATGATGGCGCGCAAACATCAAACTGGTGCCTCATGTTTTTTTCAATAGGCAGCTGGTCAGACGGGCTGTGACTGGCGCCTCGTCATGCAGCTAGACCTAGCCCATCTGGCAGCTTTGCGCTGCACCATTGCTAGTTTACGAATGTCACCTTTGGATACTGTATCTCATACCTCTAGATGTAGATATTCCATCCACTCTAACAAAAATGTCCCTGTCCCAATTTATTTGTCAAAAAATGTTATGAAGAAGGGAGCTATATATAGACCTATGGTATAGGCTAAACCTATATACCTATGACGTCACCAGTGAGACTCAGCTCTGTCGTAGATAATAAAATTATATCAGTCTACAACATATTTAACATTGCGAACGTCACATTGACATATCATCGTGTTTGATGACATAACAATATAGGTTGTGTCGACGGTTGTGAAACGTCCACGTCACATAGCCTATCAGGGTTTGCGTGAGCTGACTATGACGCGAAACATCGGCATGCCTGGCCATAAACCTATCCCAGAATTCATGAAGCCAACATCATGTCACAAAATCAGAACGTCGTTGCAAATTTGTTCACAGATTTACGTCGATTAGGACAAAATGGGGAATATGATAAGGCAGTAAAAATTACAAATAAGAGTACGTAATGTGCTTGTTTATTTGGTAGTTTTGTGGTGTTGTTTTAACAGCAGTTTAGATGATAACATTGGTTTTAAATTTTGAGTTGAAGCGTTCCTCCATTATCGCCCACACCGACCGTCACTCACTGGCGTCAGTCACACGTCATGCACGTAGTCTCGTAGACTAGTTACTAGGGGGGGGGGGGACTACTCACAGTCAATCATCAATGTGACAATGTTACAGTCTGGTTAACCAGATTCTGGGAGTAGGCCTAGGCTTTTTTCAATTTGCTCGGGTCATTTTTTTAAATTTTTGAGCAAAATTTTTATCGGATCATTTTTTCATCTTCCCCCAACTATTGAACTAACACAGTAACAGTACACTACAGTAACAGAAACAACTTCCCTGAGCAGGTTGAGGCTGACAATTTGGTGGAATTTTGTTGTGTATTAGGCCTAGACTATGCCATCATGGGAGTTAACGTTAGACTATTTAGCATGTAATAAAATTTCAAAATTACAGAGGCTCTCTTATTTCACCATTAGGCCTAGTCTACCATGAAACTAAAAAAATATTACATGCTAAATGGTCTAATTTATAAAATACCCAATAAAATTCCACAAAATTTAAGCGATGTTGGGGGAAGATAAAAAACTGACCAAAAAATTTACACAAACATTTCAAATATAGCGCCTGACTAAATTGGCTACTCCCAGGATCTGGTGAAACTAGTTAGAAGAATCTTGCCCTCCACTATGTTCACTCACATAATCAAAAATGGTTAAAATGGCCGAAATATTTTTCGGGAGGTGTTTTAAAAATTCTCTCACAGGATAAATTACTGATGGAATGTTTTAAAATCAGCTGAGTGGATGCATAAATGATCACTAAGTTAGGTAAACCCAATAAAAATGTATTTTGAGGACGTTAATAGGGGTTAAATAGATCGCAGCACGCCTTCTTACAGTTCAGATATATGGAATGTTTGCTAACCCGTAACACGTTGTGGAGGGTGGCGTTTGCTAACTAGTTGAAACAGCCTAGTTTTCGGGGCACGAAATAAGGGCATTCCAGGCATCCAAAACAACTCATTTTGCCGTCGGATAACCCAGTATCAATCTCCGGGTTTTCATTGGACAGCCGGTCAAAAAAATTTGAAGAATTACAAAAATATGCAAATTGGTTCTATTCACAGCGTATCCCTTTAACACCTGAAATAAGCGGGAGATTTGCAGCTATTTTGAAAACTAAATTTTTTTATGTTTTAAAATTTGGACGACTAAAAAATGTTGCAGACAACCTGAAAAGTTGACCTGTTGGTCCGGCTGACAACAAGGCCAACAATCCTTATTTTCGTGCCCTTGTTTTAGATCTACTTATACTGACATAGCCTACAGTATGTTTCACTAGGTCACTAGGAGAATATTTTTTCAATTTGCTTGCTCGCTGTTTACAATTTTCTTGGTTCATTTTTTCATATTTCTCCCACATCATCACATGCCCCACCTACTGACCTAGTCTAGATTATAGATCAGGGTTTCCCCCAAAGTGTCCAAGCGTCACGGCACCATGACGCTTTATTTTTTTACCCTGACGCTTCAGTAAGTGCCGTGACGCTTTAGGAAATCCCTTGACGTTTACAACAATGTCTTGATGCTTCCGTACAACATTGGCATCGTGTTGCGATGGCCAGCGATACAGATTAGATCTTGCAGCATTCCATTGGCCTAATGCTACAGTGCGTGGCTCGTCTGTGCGCATGCCCAGTGGTCATATGATGTCACGTGGTCAGGCACTGTTAGCGGGTCTATCAGTGTGTAGCAAACACAATACAGTATAGTAAGTGTAGTTTGTGATGTAATGTTGACTTAATGTTGGTCTATCGTCTGCAACGCTGGCTCAACATTAAAGCGCGTTGTTCTACCGGCCGTGTTTGCCGCGATAACAGAGCATAGAGGGCCTATGCCCGGTGTGTCACAATCTTCTATCGTGTTTACACGAGCCCAACGTCAACACAGCGTTAGTTATTAATAGGCAATAAAGCGTGCGGGCTGAGATAAGTTGGGGTGTAAATTATGATATTCTCAGAAAGCAAAACAAGTGATGCCGACCTTGTCTGTGTTCATTAAAGGCTGGGCCAATGTCACCAGATGCTGGTATTTAAACCAACTTGTTTTCTGGTATTAGCAAGTTCTGATGATAATCCAACGGCGTGGCACTGATCTATTAAGGCCTAATGAATTTATTTCTATCTCAACCACAAACAAACAGCATGCTATTGAACAGATGTCGTATTGACCAATTTCTGAATCATTACGTTATGCCTAGTGTCTAATTGTCTAAAGATTATTTCGATTTTTTTTTTGTGAATAAAAAGTCACAGTGTAGGCCTGCATTGTTTTTAATTATTCACAATGCGATTTAATCCAATAGCCTTGTCAGACAAGAATCATCCCAGGCCCCCATCTCATGGTATTTCACTGTTATCATAGTTTGATACAGGGGCAAAATGGACCACTAGACAAATTAGACACTACATATTTTATTAGTCACTGCATAGGCCTCTAGTCCTATTTAAAAATAATTTGCTGTGTACATATGAGAAAATTGGTGGTCTATATCACAAGGGTTTAAATGTCAAACTAGCACTTAGTTTTAATATATATACATGTATATGTATTAGTCTACATGCAGAATCAGTGTTTATTTTTTTACCAGCACAAACAGTGGATACAAATTACTGCTATAAGCCACCAAAATGCATATAAAGAGGTTTTCTGATTAAAATTTCATGGGGGAGCATGCCCCCAGACCACCCAGACTGTGCTCGCCGCAAATTGTGCACCGCGCACGAACTGTGCGCAGCGCGCAAATTGTGCGCCACGCGCAAATTGTGCGCTGCACTGAAACCGAACCGCCAAGTACCATGATGCTTTCTCATTTTTCTGGGGGAAACCCTGTAGATAGGTACTTTACATACATTTTTAAATTGTCCAATGAAATTATGCTGACTCTTTTTTTTTCGTAACTGCCGACATGCTGAATAAATATTTGACCACATTCCAAAGTTTTCACTGAGCAAGAAAAATACTGTACTAGATCAAAATCTGAGCTAAATTATAAAAACATCCAAAAGTTGTGACCTCAATGTTGCAAATGATGGGAAGGATACAGAATCCGAAACATCACCCAGACACTTGACTTTTTGAAGCAGCTGAAGAAAACTATTTCTCAAGATGAACGTTTCTGAGAAATTTAGTTTTTAGATACATCAGGGCACCCAATAAGTGCCCTGCAATACAGTAACAGTAGCAAATATACCACATAATATGCACATAACAATCAGATTTGTTTAAGTTTAAAAAAGGGTCATGGAAGAAGAACAATTTTGATTGATTTTCATCCTTATGGCACAATTTTTCTTAATTGCAAGAAATATAATGATGTGAACCCTCAGAAAAAACCATGAAAGTGCCATTCAAAACAAAAAATGTTTTTAATTCTACAATGATGTCTTTATTTCTACCAGTAATAGTGAGCAAAAAGAACTAACAAACAGAGAAAAATATGTATTTTATTGGCATGTCTCGCAAATTCACATAAAGCATGAAAAAAAACAATAAAAAGACATCAAAATCACTTTTTGCAAGTACTTGACCTAGAGCCTAGTCTCCTAGACTACAGTCTGTTTCACCAGATCCTGAGAGTAAGCTTTTATAAATTTACTCCGGCGCTAGTCATTTTTTCATCTTCCCCTAACATCGCTGAAAATTTTGTGAAATTTTGTTGGTTGTTTTCTAAGTTCAATTAGTTAGACCATTTGGCATGCATAATAAGATTATTGTTTCACGGTAATGTTGAAATGAGAGCTGTAATTTTGAAAATTTATCACATGCCAAATGGTCTAACTTCCATAATACCAAACAAAAGTCCTCCAAATTTTCAGGGGAGGTTGGGGGGAAGATGAAAAAATGATCCGATAATTTTTTTTTCGCAAATTTTAAACAGCAACCAAGCAAAGTGAAAAAGGCTACTCCCAGCATCTGGTGAAACAGACTGTAGGCTGCTAGACTCCTAGAGTCCTATACCACCGGAAAATTTGCTGGATATTTTTTTGAATTAATCCATTAGCGGAGTTAGAGCTGGGACCATTTTGCCTTGGGCCTTGTTATGTAATTGTAACCCCCCCCCCCATGATGGGTAATTTTACATCACAAAACATTTTAAAACTGTCTTATAAAATTATGCTGATCCACTGTGTGAGCAAGCGACCCGTGCACCCGTCTTTTGGACGGGTATAAAGTCTAAATGATGGGCAAAAATTGTCCAAATTACACTAAAAGGAGGGAATGCACAGGCAGTTAATGCGAAAATTGGAAAAAAAGGGTGGTTGTCTAATCCTAGCTAAGACAGTGTGCTGACCCTTTTTATGCCTGCGGCCGGAGGCATTATGTAGTCGAGTTGTCCGTCCGTCCTGGTGTCCGGCTTTTCATTTTACCCTCGATACGCACCATGAGGAAGCGTAGGATGGGCAATCAAAACTTCACCCAGGTTTTACCCTGGGCAAACTAGTGCAGCCTTCCCCAGGTAGCTCAATTCTTAGAGATTCGCACATTGTTCTGTCCAAACTGTCTTAATGATGTCCTCCAGAACTTCTTCATAGGGCCTCATAGTGGACATACTCATAGTCTATTTTAATTTTTGGCATTTTTTTCACAAAAATTAAAAAAAATTGCACCTCACCTGTGTACAAAAAATTATCAGAAGGGGCCACAGGATACCTTTTCCATTTACCTCTTCAAGCTTTGGGTCAGCTATTATGAAATTAAATGCGAGAGCTGGCATCAGTTTTCGTAATTGCGAGGAATCTAATGATGGGAACCCCCCAAAAAAGTGATAAAAGTGTGATTCAAAACATATAATTCTTTTGATTCTACAATGATTGCTTCATTTCCACCAGTAATAGTGAGCAAAAAGAACAAACAAACAGAGAAAAATATGACTTTTATTGCAGTGTCTCACAAATTCATAAAAATCCTGAAAAAAATAGGAAAAAAACACCAAAATGATTTTTTCTGGTTTACCTACCTATAAAATTTCAAAATGACACTGACAGCTCTCATTTCACCATTACCGTGATTTGACCTGAAACAAGAATTATATTAGGCCTACATGCCAAATTGTCTAACTTACAAAATACACAGCAAAATTCCAGCGATATTGGGAGATAAAAGTATGATACTTGTGGAAAACTCCCCATAAAAGTTTAGAATAGCGACTAAGAAAATTGAAAAAAGGCTAGATCTACAAATGTACTCCCAGACCCAGGATCTGGTGTTCAAACAGAATGTAGCCCCAGTGTAGCTCTATGGCTATGGGATTGACTTTGGGATTGACATGCTTAAACCAGGGGTCTGGCCTGATCAATGGTTGCCAACATGTACCTTCGTCACTCTTTTAAAATCATTCCGTAGTACAACACTTTATCCTGCATTCGTTGGGGAACTCATTGTAGTGGAAGTCACATTAACTTGTACTTGTAGTGCATTTTTTTGCTGATTTCTCAACCAATTTTCAGTAAAAAGTATTTCATAGTGCAAAAGTTTGACATTCATTTGACATGTAGTAATATAAAATTATCACATCCCTCTATAAACCCATTAAAGTGTTATGATAAAAGTCTTTCAAGCCCTTAATTGCATTAAATGCTGGATGGTCTAACTTTTGAACTAAACAATATTTTTATTAAAAATTTCACCAGAGGCCTATTGGGCAGGGGACTCAAAAATAGTTCTTACAAAATTTCATGAAAATCGGTAGAAAATTGACTGAGAAATCAGCGAAAAACATGCGCTATTAGTTAATATGACTCCCATTTTAATGATTACAATTTAGAGTAGCCTGTAAAAAGTTTAAGCCTTCTTAGTCCAAGTGTTTAGCATGTTTAGGACCAAGTTCTAATCTAAAGCTATGCAACTTTTAAGCACACAAAGTCAATGTGTGAAACGGATCAGTCAATCATAATTTCAATGTGTCAATGGTGCTAATGTGCATTCCAAAATGATCCCTGTTTATCACAGTATCTCATATAAAATATTGAAATATTCTCTGTAATCAGACAGAAAAAACAGCAGAAATTATAATTCCCTTTTTTGTCTCCTGGATGAAAATTTCAAACAGATTCATGGTTTCCCTCATTTTATGAACAGGATCCCTCTTACAAAAAGCTGTTATTGCCTGTGTCAAGATTATGCTAAATTGTGCTTGATAAACCATAAACATTCTCACCTATTATCATGATTATACATGTACTACACATTTATGACACATGTGTGTAACGCCTTTCATGAGCATGTACTGGTCGCTCTGAGTTTGTATCCTGCATTATCAAATTTTATATCTTGTGATAGCTAATCTTGTGCTATACTGTTATTCTCATGCTCTAGTGATCTTTTCAATTTTATATTTTTAGTTCTACATGAGTTACCGGATGATGAAAAAGCCTTCCAATGTAAAGTCGTCTGCTTCATTCAACTGGGAAGATTTGAGGAAGTTATTACTCATATGAAGAAAAAACCAAACTTAGCAGAGTGAGTAAAGCCACTACACTCTTACACAGTGCAAACTGTTTTCATATTGTCACTCTATTTTGTCTGGCTTACTCATCCCACCCAGTCTTGTCATCACATCCTCATATGGTATACTACAAGCTTTAACCCTCTAAGCCCTCACAATGCATTAAAGCATCATTTTACATCCCTGAAAACATACTTAATTTTCCTACAACTAAGGGTTTTAGAATGCAAATTTCCATGAAACTGGTTTACCAATACGTGGTAATTTTCTTTAATTTTAAAACCACATCAAATCATCTTCATCCACTACAAGTCGAGAATTGCGACAGCAATTCACTGGCTTGTAGTGGATGAAGGTGACTATGGCAAATTCAGGCTTAAAAGGGTTAAGAGTTGGTGGGTTCAATTAGAGAGAATGATTAATTGGATCTGTAGTTTAGAAGAAATTGTAAGCGACAACTCGAGCTCCATTGTTACGCCTTGAAATATGAAACGTTGGCACTATGTCAATTTAATGATTGAGCCATTGTCTTCAACACTGGCGCAACATTAAAACAGCAAAGTGTGAATGTCTGGGTGCTGCTGTAGTTTGTCAATCATATAATGTACTTTTGGTAATTTATTCACCTTTTCTTTCAATTTTCAGCAACCTTACATTTGAGAAAGCATATTGTGAATATCGTCTCAATAGAACTAAAGAATCTTTAGCTACTCTACGAGGCTCAGAAGCATCTGATACTAAATGCCAGGAACTACTTGCACAAGTGGTATGTGTTGTTCAAGTACTAAATATCTAGCTTTTAGTCCTAGGGCTGATTCTGAAAATTTAGATTTTGCTGCACCCCTCGAAGAACACTTGTTTTATGGTATATTCTGTTTCTTTGGTTCACCATCGTTTATTTTAAAAACATTTATTCTTTCAAAAAGTGTCGGAAAGACCCCTTGATGACCATCTCCTGCAGTCAGTCTTAGTGCTCTGGTGGAAATGAGAACATTGTCATTTGTACACTTGTAGCTGACAAAAAACATAACAAATTTTGCTAATTTTACCTGGTACGTATCTGTTTAATTATACATAAAAATAATATCGCAGCGTATCACTTGGTGTTTACCATGTTTACAGAGGCATAAATAAAAATTTTAACTTTTTTTCTGCAAAAAAAACGAGTAATCATTAAATATTTTTAAAAGGCATTTTTTTTTGACACTGTTCTAAAGGGTTGCAAAAATGTTGTTTTTTTTTGGGGGGGGGGGGGGTGCAGCAAACTCTGGACTTAGCTTAGTTTTCAGAATCAGCCCCAGGAATATTTGAATTAGAAACTAGTGTAGGCCTACTTGTAATTACATTTTCTAGGGCAATTAAAAAAAAAACTGGGTGAATTTGATCTTTCCCTGAATTGTCAGAAGTACAAATAGATTTATAGATTACAAAACTGACTAGTTGAATCAGGAAAGTGCACAAGGGTCCTGAAATAATAGATTCTTCCCACTTTACTTTTTACCCATTTTTTGTCCTCACTATTCACTTTTTAAAAGGGGAAAATGTTTTCACTTTAAAATTTATAAGAGATTGTCCTCATTTTTGATAAGATTTTTTCTTCAGTTTTTATCTCTCGCGCGCCGCTGTCTCCGCCGCCTCCACACGCAGTCTTCTGGCTACTTCACTAACATGGTGCAACACATTAAATTCATAATTTATACAAACATTCCACCCCTCCCGGCATTTTTTAAGATAGCGGTCATAAGTCAAAGGTCAAGGTCAAAGATTAAAAAAAAATTTGTTAACGCGATAACTTGAAAAGTAATTATCGGATCTCTCCGTGAAGTTAGCCATGAGTATAGAGATCACATGATTAGATTTTCAGACTTCAACAGAAAAAATGGCCGCAGCCTAGTGAATAATTTTAGTTTAGGACGTTTATCATAATCAGATAATGGTACCATTATGACATAATAATAATATTAATGTTTATAAAAGAGTAATCAACACAATTATAGTTATAATATACACAATTATATTTATAATAATATACTGATATTTATTTTTTATAGCTAGTACACTTCGTTTTTTACATTAGATATAAATTTTTAGCTTTGTTTTCTACACTATTTAGAAACTGCAATCCTCGTTCTTCGGGCGCTTTGCAATTTGTTCGATTAGTTTTTTAACCCATGTGTTCCTCGATCACAAATACTTTATTTTAAACATTCATGACTGTGCTTTATATTCTTAGTAAAATATATCAGTAATTTTATTTATCTATTTATTTTTAAATTTTTATAATGTTCCATCTTTCTTTCCTAATTATCTTTTATTTATTTCTCAATATACAGCTCTACAGGTTGGAGCAATATGAAGAAAGTTTTGAATTGTATAAGAAGCTGGTGAAAAACTCACAGGTTTGTTATTCTTTCCGTGTTCTACTGTCGTGCAATGCCAAAAGGAAGTATCTGCTCATTTTTGCAGATACCGCCTTTTCGGCTTTGCAGAGCAGTACATATATGTTAGTATCCCGTCTGTTCCGCCTTCATTTGTGCTGTGTTTTTACAATAGGAATTACATACTAAAGTTGAGGTCACTTTGAATCTGTCACTTTTTCGTTGCATATTTTTTGCTAATTTCTCACGCAATTATTATCCGATAGTCATGACATTTGGCAAGCATTATTTTCTAGTCTTACGGCAACTACCCTGAAAATTGTACCTTGACAAAAAGTTAGACCATTTGACATGTAGTCGAATTATGACGCTCCTCTATAACCCATTGATTTTATTTAGCTTTAATCTCAAAATTCCACTGCATGTCAAATGGTCTAACTTTTGAAAAAGTCACCCGAATTCCACAAAATTTTCAGGGTAGGCGCCGGAATAGTTGAAAACAGTGCTTGCAAAATTTCATGAACAGTGATTGAGAATTGACTGAGAAATCAGCGAAAATCACCCAACGCTGGTGAAAGTTGACTGAAACTTTAGTACACAGCCAACATGGATGCAATTTTGGTCTACCATTATCTTCGACAATGGTCCAGCCTCAAACCAACATTGTGTCAAAATGTTCTGTTTGCTGTCTAGTGACTTAAAGCATTTCCCCTTTAAATCAAGCAATATTAGTTATGGTCCAAACAGCCGGCTTCTAACCAGTTGAGCGGAGAGATAAAATATCTGGGCGGGGGCCCTGGTGCAGAGGTCAATGCTGCCTGCTTGGAAAGTGGGTGTTCAAACCCCACTAAGTTTCAAAGAAATAAAAATGTTTCTTCCCCGCTCACTCGTAAAGATTTAATATTGTGGGGAGCCTCCGTGATCGATAGGTAGTGTGTTCTGCATACATGTCTGTATTTTATTTGTATATATTTTTGCAGTTCCTGAAATAAACTATTGTCTATTGCCTCAGTCCACCAAGGCTTGAATTTCAAATCCTGTGTCTGCAAGGCAGTGTCATCTCAACCATCCTCAGGAGGTTCTCCTGGCCCAGTTTAGCCTACATGTATATGTGCACAGAGGTGGCCTAAAACCCCATTTATTTCATTTTCAAGATGCCTATTTTGAAGAAAAACACCTTTAAGTGTCAAGTTATTTAATTAATTATCTAATCACCCTTTGTAATTGACTCGCTGAGATAGGATTATACTAAACTGTTCAGAACAAAACAGAAGACTATGCATGCTATGTGAGTGAAGGTTTGAATATGTTGAAATGCAAAATGATACTTCCGATTCAAATATAATATAAAACCCCATTCATTTCATTTTCAAGATGCCTATTTTGAAGAAAAACACTTTTAAGTGTCAAGTTATCTAATTAATTATCTAATTACCCTTTGTAATTGTCTCGCTGAAAATAGAATTACACAAAAAACTGTTTGAACAAAACATAAGACTATGTGAGTGAAGGTATGAAAATGTTGAAATGCAAAATGATACTTCTGATTCAGATATCGATGATTGACTCTATGTCAGAGAAAAATACAATATGGATTGATAACCATTTTGAAATAAAATGTTGACACTTATAAACTAGTAATATTGGGAAATTGAAACATTTTTTATTCCTTTTGTGTTCCTCTATGATGTTCTATACTGGATCGCCAGGACACATTTAAAGTCAGGCTCGACAAGTCTACAAAAGTTACATGAATCATCGCATATGCTAATATAACCAACTGTAATTCATTATGCCAATTTCTTTTGCAGGATGATTTTGAGGAGGAACGAGAGACAAATTTATCAGCTGTTATGGCTGCATTGCAAACATGGACAGACACTGATGTGGTGAGTTACATTCTCTGCTAATATTACGGGAGATATTTTGATTCTTAAATATAGGGTGAGCATGCTATTTTACTGATAAGTTGTTATAATTAATATGTAAGTATCAACACCACTAATAGATTGACCTAAGGTTTTAGATTCGTTTAGTGTCTTGATAAATGTTAATTTGTTTGCTAGTCTACAGTTAAACATAAATAAATCTTGCTTACATCTCTGTGCACAGGAGGATAGTGGCATGCGTGATGACACCTATGAACTGGCATATAATGCAGCATCACTGTTAGTGGGTCGTGGTGATTATGAACTAGCTCTGAAAAAGCTTCAAAATGCTGAGGGTGAGTTATGTTTCTTATCTAAATAAACTTTTTTTTTTATGTTTGCTCTCAAACATGAGACACATCCTTAACATATTACCCTGTGTCCCGATAAGCCTGTATATATTTTTTCAGGAAGGTTTAACCCTTTCGTCACTAAGCACAACTGTAATTGTTTTAACCCTTAAAGCGCTGAATTATTTTTATATAAACCATGGAACCCAAAGGGTTTTTTTTCAATTTGAAATTTTCATAAATGGCTTAGTCAACTCTTTCTGATCCATTTGAATACCTATGTTATGGCTCTACGGCCAGTATAAATAGTTTTACTCTTCACAGCGAGGGGATAGACTTTAGTCGTCAGATGGGGTTTTATCTGTAGCATACCTGTAGCATTAGGTGATCAAGTCGCTGTTTATTATAATAATATAAATATTGGGAATGAAATGTGTGTTTGAACATCAAGATTTGTAAATGTGAATTTAAATTCTCAAATTATGACCATGTATACAAGTAATTTTGACCCAATTGTAGTTGTATGTCCCTTCTGCGTGAGTGATAATTTTAATTGAATGACATAGCGGGTAAAGGAATAAATGAAACCAAATATTACAGAAATTGATAAATGCTAGACAATGCGAGAGATCATCATTGAATCAAAAAATGCGGTTTCGGATCTAGGTATATTTTTCTTAAAATGGAATATTTGTTATCATTTGATGTTATCTGACAGCTCGACAGGACAAGTTTGTCAAGTTATAAGATATAAACTTCAGTGATGTCAATACAAAACCTATGCTCCTAACAAACCTGACATGCTTAACTGTTTCAATTCGAAGCTAGACCACTGTCTTCGACGCTAATCCTAAATGTTACTCTAACTCTCAAAGCGCTGCAATATATTTTTTTATAAATCAGGGAGAAGGCCAAAATCATAAATGGCTCAATCATTTTATGGGCTACAGCCGTCATAAATATTTTACTCTTTCAGTGCGGGGATCGATTTTAGACATTAGATTCTAAAGTCGGCTCTCGTGTGTGCTGCATAACTGTTGTTTCCACTCAAATCTCACAAACCTAGGGGATTTTCACTGCCCGGAGTTGTGGGGTTTGGCAACATATATGACAAAAACTTAGCTAATCTCAGTACGAGACATGATTAACATGATAAAGAGTGATTTTTGACAGAACTTTGTCGGGAAATGTTTGCTGATGACCAGGACGCAGGTGAAGAAGATGTGGAAGCTGAGCTCGCTGTTATCCGGTTGGTTATCAAATTATGGAACCTTTTTTGTGTTTTATATAATCCTACATAGGCCAGAAAAATTGCATAGCACTTTAACTGCCGTGCCTGTGCCAAGCTAAAATTTTCCATGACAAAATATGCTACACTAACATATATAATACATTGTGTGCCATCTACCCCCAATTGTGTAGCAAACTACTAAGCTACACTAGACAAATTATTCCCTGTAAGCCTATCAAACTTTTTTTGGATTCAATGAAGTGTGTATTTTATTCTATAATTGATCATTTGAGTCGTCAAAGCAATGACGTAATTTTTCTACAATTATCCAAATATGATCACTGTGTTGTATTAATCTCAGGGCACAGAAAGGTTACGTGTTGCAAATGCTGAACAGACCAGAAGAAGCAAGTCAACTTTACAACGGTGTGATGAAAAATAGGTACATAATTTGATACAACATATAATTCTTGTCATTTATTTTAACTTCCGCCCTTGTTCTACTGATTTTTTTGCTTTTGTTTTACATTCACATGTATTTGAAAATAATGAAAAATAGTTATATTTGTAAAAAATAGACATCTCCAAAATTTTATTTAGGTGAAAACTCATATATAAGGTTCCAGCAGCAGAAGGGTTAACAATTTACGATTAACCGATGATCAGGAATCATTTAACGCTCACAGTGCTTAAATAATGTGATTAACACCTTAAAGACCAAATTTTCTCACATGATTTAAAAATAACACAATTAGATTTTTTTTCATTTTAAAATTTAAAGTAAAGAATTGAAATTTTCACCCTCATAATTTAAATTTCGTGTCCCGCTACCACGACCCAAAACTTCAGGTGGGTGATATTTTTTTAATTTGGGTTCAAACATTTGCAGATCTGGAAATCACTTGTTTCATTCTCAATAGCTGTGATGTAGCCTGGTATAAAATAAATCAAAACAACTATAGTCATGCCTATCATTATAAGAGTTAAAGGACAAAATAAATCCCCAAATGGCTATATGTGTTATATCGCTTAAAGGGTTCAGTCAACTATCATTAAAAATATTTCAGTGGGTACGGATTTGAATGTAAGATTCTGGGTCCCATCCCACTGAGAATCCTAATTTTCTCTTATTTTCATTAGAAAAGTTAAGATTTATCTTAACTTTTCTAATAAAAATTAGAAAAAATCCAGATAATCTTGATTTTAAGATTCTTAGTGGGATGAGCCCTCAACATTTAAAATGGTCCATGGGTTAAAGCTGGAAACAGAATGATGCTTTATATTTTTTTGATTCACTGTCTACTGGCATCTCTCCCATGATCACTGTCCATTTTTTGCTACTTTTTGCAGACCGTCTGACATGGGGTTGACAGCTATTGTTTCTAATAACATTGTGACCATCAACAAGGTACGTACGTCTATCCTGCAGATGTGACACACTGAGCCAATGCTGGCCAAATGTTGATCCACTCTCTGAGATACTAACTAACAATAAACCAGCATATGTGCATATGTTGTACCTGCTGGTTATGTAATCTAACTTGCAGTGATGCGCTTTAACATCAATAAATATGCAGAAAAAATTATTGTCCAGAAGCTATTCCACAAACTATTTTACCACTTCTTTTTTTTTTGTTGATTTATTCATGACAAAGATAAAAACACATTCATTTAAATGATCTTATGATATGGAGTGAAATATGTCAAATCTTCCATATGCTAAATTTAAAAAAAACTAGCTATTTTCTGTGTCTAAAAATATTCTTTTCCTTTGAAAACAGGAGCAGAATGTGTTTGACTCTAAGAAGAAAATGAAGAATGCAACTGGTGATGGTCTGCTGCATAAATTAACGAAGCAGCAACGAAAGGATATTGCAATGAACCAAACTCTCCTTTTCATGTACACAGGCCAGGTGACCTAAATAAATATTACAATACTGATAAAGGCATACATATTCATTTTGGCATGATTGTTTCTAGTGCTGGAGGAAAATATAATTTGTTATTTACCAGGACAATTCTATCTTTAGCTGACATGTTTTGTAATATCTTACAAGGATTACTCAAGTTACATTTCAAAATTTAAAGTTTATTCAATTATTTGATTTCTTTTACACCTTGACAAAGTAGCAGATACGACCGCTATACGATCTCAAATACGGCCCTCTAAATTCCAAGGTGACTAAATAGGCTTCAAATGCTTATGATTACCGTTTTTTGCAGAAAAAAAAACTGGAACCATTATCTATTAGCATGATTAGGTTATTTTAAAAAATTATGACTTTATCATCAAATATTTATTTAATGTCTTTTGTGTTTTCAAAGGGTGATCAGTGCAAAAGTGCTGTAGCTGCCCTACATAAAAATTATCCAGAGAGTGAACGACCCAGTTTAATTGAGGCTGCACACCTATGTCGAGAAAAACAAACAAACCAAGCTATTGAGGTCTTAAAAGTAAGAAATAGTTTCTATATTGTATACTAGTAGCAATTATATCTGTCTGGGATTTCCATTTTTTTATCTCTAATTTTAAATTAACAAATAACCAATGCATACATGTACAATGAGCTTAATACTGCTCTACAAATCAAAGTAAGATGTTACTTTTTGTATAACTTTGCACAGAAATATAGGCAGATGTGCATTCTGGTTTTGACAAGGAGAAAATTTACACACTAGCCGATGATTTTTATTGAGCATTAAGTAATCATTTCAAATCATACTTTTTTGCTATTCTGGTCTGAAAGTCCAGTAACTGCTTACTTTAGAAGTGAGCAGTTACTGCCTCTTGGTTTTGCACAGCAGTATTTAACCACAATTGATACAACAATCTCCACCTCTGTGTGAACAAAAATTTGATTAAATAGATAAATATATCTGACTCTCCTTATTGTGATAGAATATAATTATTATTAAATGATTTTTTTTTAAATATGCCATGACCATGGTGACTTAATGCATTTTAAAAATTTGAGTTATAAATACTCAACACAGAGGAGGTTTATGTTTGTTTCACAGTGATTCTATCATAAATGTTCACCTGTGTAATACGCTCTGCAAAGACAGTACACGTAACTGGCAAAGGCAGTACCCGTAACTGCCTTTTTAAGTAAGCAGTTTAATACTGCCTCCTACCTATGTCCGCCAATATGTGTCTCACACAAAGCTGTAGGGTAAGTGTGTTGTTTACTCTGTTTTTGTTGAATAGACACGAGGAGACCGTAAAGGCGTGGATGTTTCACTGGCACACCATCTGACGCTAGCACAGCTTCACGTGCAGCAGGGACAAGTCTATCAGGCGTGTGACGTCTTGAAAAACCTCGGTGATGACACATACCGTCCTGGAGTGGTACGTGGTTATAATTAATTTTATAGAGGGACAAACTTTTTTCCAATTATCACCCCTTGTGTTGCTCAATTGTTTTTTTTTTTTTTTCATTTAAGGATGGAATTGCTGATGCAAAAAAATAGACACCTCAAATTGAAAAAAATGTAATTTGATTAAATGAACATCTGCCATAAAAACATATGTACGTTCCCAGCAACACAAGGGTTAAAGTGCTTTATTGTTTTGAGTTAGTTGCGTTTTTTTTACTACCACAGCTCACAACTTGAAATTGCTGACAATTAATTATTGTAAGTTTGAATGTAAAAACTGTCTGCTTTCTGACTAACACCTCCGTGACAGAAGAAAGAAAAGTGTAATAAATGACAGTTTAAAAAGGTGAATTAACAACTCCTGAATCATGTGTAGACCAACAAGCATGAGAAGGATAAACAAAACAATTAACTACTTTCAAAATAAAAATATGTAGGAATGTAAATGATGCTTTACCTGAAAAAGAGATATAAAATAGTTGTTTTCCTCAATTCCAGGTGTCGGCACTCGTCAGTCTTTATTGTAGTCAAGAAGATTTCAAAACAGCTTCTCAAATTTTGAACGAGTCTGTTGAGTGGTATGCTACAAAACAGGTGAGTTTGTATTAGATGCCAAATTACAGAAAAACTTATTTACTAAATAATAAATAAATTATGAACTATATTTGGTAGAAATAATATTTTAATTGTAAAGCTTGATATGTTTACTACAGCCCAGCTCACCTGCTTACATAGCACTGATCCAGGCAAATGCCACTTTCCAGCTATGTCATGGTAGTCCTGAAGTAGCTGCTCAGATGTTAGAACAACTACGAAGGTACTGAAGTTGATTGATCTGTGGATTAGTTTGTTATCGTTAACCCTTTGAGTCATCTTGTTTTCACCCACGTGAAGTTATGTGTCTGTGACTTCAAGTGGGTGAAAATTACTCTTTTATTTCGCTCACAATACGATGAATTATTCTGATAATAAAATGGATTTAGTTGTACTTAGCGCTCAGTTTAACCAGTTAACCCTTGTCCTGCTATGTCCGGATAAATACGCATATGTTAAGCCAAATGATATGTCACTGAAAATGGATAATATAGTTTGTGGTAGATGCTCAGTTAGACAAACAACTAAATTTAGAAGATGTATATTTTTTAAATATAAATATTTTTCGTCATTTGAAGCTGGAAATTGCGTTAGCAATTCCTGCTTCATATGACGAAAAATACAATTGAAACAATTCAGCTGGACAAGGGTTAAGGCACCTTGATGCATCAATACACTACATGGCACTACAGGACCGTATTTAGACGTCGTCTATAGACGTCAAATTCTGACATCTAACGACGGTCCCCACACTGAAAAAATATGTAATGGATGTAGACCCATAGCGGGGGTATTCAAATGAAGCGGGAAGAGCTAACTAAGATTTTTATGATAATTTCAAATTGAAAAATTCTTTGATCTTTTTGGTTTATATAAAAATGGTGCAGCATTGTGAAGGCTAAATAAAATTCATTCAATAATAAATTGTATATGCCATCGCAATAAGAACATCCTGAGCTTTTATTAGGGATGTTATGCTTGAGTATTTGATCAAATTGGGTCATTTCTATTACGCTTGAGGTGGGAATTGCGCCAATATGTCTCAGCCATTCATATTGGACTTTGGGAACTTTTCAGAAGACTTCTCAATATTTTAAAATTATCACTTGCTTTTTCACGATTGCAAACTTGAAAGTGTTGTACATGTAATTGTGAATATATATTTATTATTTATATATATTTATTATATATCTGTGTATTTTTTCAGGGGCAGTCCAGGAGACCAGAGAATATTGGCACGTTTAATAACAGCTTACTCACGATTTGATCCGAAGAAAGCTCAACTGTATCCTTGGGGAGTTTTTGATGCATCCACTAGTTTGTGGCAAGTGGTAGTCAGCTTGTCTGTTGTACAATTT
The DNA here is from genome assembly GCA_964017125.1 of Flabesymbios commensalis. Classification (NCBI taxonomy): domain Eukaryota; kingdom Metazoa; phylum Annelida; class Polychaeta; order Terebellida; family Flabelligeridae; genus Flabesymbios; species Flabesymbios commensalis. The sequence goes on from OZ024912.1 coordinate 23,443,225, forward strand.
TTTCTATTGTTTTGGTGTTTGCTATACTGTGCTGAGGCATAATTATCACCTTGTGGAATGAGCTGTCTGAACACATCAGAAACACTGAAAGCCTAAATTATTTTAAGACAAAACTTGCAACCTTCTTTAGACCTGACCTTATTAAATTTTATTTGGCCCGGACACAAAATTTAAGACTTCTATGCTTCTTCTGAACCCTCAGACCCTGATCGCCATCATGAAACCTATATGTTCTTATCACTTTGTGTTGTAGCCTGTGCAAGTGTTTATTCACTTAACTGGGCATCATTATATGTATCTGGGCCCCTTGGGAAACCAGCGTAATACCTGACTAATGGATTTCATCTATGTATATGTAAATTATTGCATTAGACTGAAAGGGTTACACTCAATAAATATTCTTAGTGATTTCGAACATTTTCACAACTCCACTTTAAGCATACAAGAAATACTATAGGAGAAGTAGAGAAGTAAATTTGTTCACACGATTATGACTGATTTTCTATTTTTAATACATGGAAAACACTTAACAATATACAGTGTAAGTCGAGAGCTCCCACCTCTGGAAGATATCGCTGGCATTGACACTGACGCTCTAGAGCTATCTGTGGCAACTTTGGGTAAAACATACATGCGTAAAACAGGCAAGGTGGAGCAGTCACCCAAACCTCTGTCACCAAAGGAGTGAGTACTGGTCAATAATATATAATTCTTCCTCAAAACAAACACATAAAATTATAACATGTTATACCCCGTATTAATTTTACTGATTTCTGACTCACTGATTTACTATAGATAATAAGCAAAAGACAATGATCCAAATGTTTTATTAGATGAGATTAAAATGTATTTTTGACGGCTAGTATTATTATGCAAGTATGTCCAAGAATGTCCGCATTTGTAACATTACTTTAAAATAAACCAATTCTTAGAAGACACTACATTATTTGAACCATGAACTAATTTGTTCAGAAGTGAAGAGCTGTTGGTCAAAAAGAAGAAGAAAAAGAAGAAAGGTTTGTTTTATCTGTTGTATTTTCTTGACTGAATTTGTAGGGAAAAAATCATTATTAAAACTAAGGGGATTCATTTATGTGGCGCTGTTATACACCGTGGAACTGTAACATAAGCTAAACGAAAAATCCCAGATGAAAGCTAGTAGCCCTTATTGCAATGTATGTACTGTGCTAAATTATATAATTGAAATTGTTGTGTATCGCTACAGCGACCCACAACTTCAAGTGTGTAAAATAGACTTATATAAAGTACAATTTGCATATATAGAGATACATGTAGCAAAGTTAATGTTCATTTCTTTTTAAAATATTCTGTTTGAAGGTCAAATAAAAGGCTGTAAAACTGCTGTATTACTGGCAACTAAGGGTTTAGACATTGCTTTAGGATTTGATAGATCATCCATGATTTAGATACAGTAACCCGTTATTTTCTGTTCATCACAAACTCATATTCACATATTGCAGAGATTGCAATATAAATTTTGGGTGAAATGCTACAGAAGTGTATGACCTATCAAGCCAAATCATTGGGGTTATTTTTGTGCATATTTTCTCTTGACTTGTTCTTGCTGCGTAGTTTTTACAGTATAAATGGGGTACTGGGATGGTTGCTAGTCTAAGTTTTTTTTCGCCCTCACCCGGGGAGTGTCATTAGGGATATGTTCCATCTGTTGCAAGCTGTATGGCATGATACAAAGCACTAGTCTACAGCAATTATCCAAGGGCAGCTGCAGCCTCCACATGTCCTGGCTATTATCTTCTGTTGGATTGCCGGCGGTATACCCTGGTTCTACCACTCAACAGCAGTGCTAATGCAGCTCCTGCATCAGTGCCGGGACTGGTGTTGGTCATGGTAATGCCTTAAAGTACCGGCATTAGAGTGTTTAACATTAGGTCTTTCACAAGGGATGAATGGAGACCCGAGGATAGCGAAACCTAAGTCTCCGACCATCTGGGCGTATCTGGGGGGGGGGGATGCAAAGGAAAACACTCGATAACTCAGGCCATCCAAAAAATATGTTTGTCTCCGATTTCCGAACTTATGGGTAAAAATAGCACTAAAAGATACTGCATAGCTTTTTGTGTAGTAAAATAAATTATTTCCGCCAACACATGTTCAAATCAGTGCATGAACAAAGTTTTTATTGCAGTCAAATACAATGTTTTTATCGCGGTCAAATTTTAGATCACGCATCTGTCTCTAGAATCCTAGGCCTAGCCTGGTTCACGGTGAGAAAATGGCCGCCCATGTCGGCGAAAACAAAGATTGTGTATATTGTTTCTCATTTTTTTGTCAAAAAAATTATTCGTGCAGAAACAATTTATATCAGTCCAAAAATTATTTAAAACTTTTGCCGCAATTTCGCATGGAATTTTTGGCAGTCTAAATTAAAACTCGACCTTCTGCATGGAATTTTTTACACTATGAAATAGGAAGTAAGGATATTTTTTAGGATGGCCCCACCATGCCTTATCACCCCTCCCTCGCGTCTTTATCTGTACATCACTCATCTCATCAATAGACTGCAGCCATTTTATTAAATACAATGTCACTTAAATTACCATCGGTGTTGAAAAATGACATTAAGCAATATTCTATTCTACAGTATAAATCATGAAGATTGCTGTTGAATTGTGATTTTTAAAATGTTATTTATACCAACTTTGCACCTTTTTTGCAACAGGAAAGCTGCCAAAGGATTATGATCCCTCCAGTACTCCTGATCCTGAGAGATGGATCCCGATCAGAGAACGATCTTATTACCGTGGCAGAAGAAAGAAGAACAAGAAGGACATTGGTGCGTGGACCATGAATACACATTCTACATACCACTTTAAATTAACACACCATATTTTACTGATTTTATAAAACCGATATACAGATATATGCCTGTTTAAGACTTCTTAATACATACTGTGATACAGAATGAGTTCAATTTTTTAAGACATGATGTGATGGGTGATCATGAAGTGTATGAATTACATTTTCAAGAAGTTTCCTTGTTTAATAATAATTTCTTTTCAATTTTCTAAGCTTGAGGAATTACAGCTTAAGTATAATTTAAAAATTTAGCACTGGAACTACTAATTTCAATACACTTTTTGAAGACAATACACTAACACAAGATATGTAATCCATCGTGGGGAAAATTGATTGGCTCAACAGTTTAACTAGATATTTTTAGCAAGTTTTATTGGCGTTCATTAATGTCAATCTATAGCATAGAAAAAAAGAATTATCAGATTGAAAATCTTTTTTATTTTGCAGGCAAAGGAACACAAGGTGCAGCTAGTGGAGCGACAGATTTGTGAGTGCATTTTCGTAAATATTTTACATTTTACAACTTTAATGGCTACATGGAAAAGCTCTGTCATGGGACTGATAATATAAAGAGAGATTCCAACTTATCTGATGAAGCTTATCATGCATCAGTTTTCAGAAAATCAGTGAAATTGGGTGATAATAATGAGCATGAAGTTTTATTCATGCCATTAGTTGGACTTAAATGCCCAATAATACTATTAACCAACACATTAATTGTTGAAAGGATTCCCAGCAAACATGAGGCGTTGACCCAGTGTTGCTGTTTCAGAGTTCAAGTACAGTACACTTTATACAAAAGAGGTCTCGAGATCTGTTTTGAAACAAATTTGAGACAAATTTAAATGGACTCCTACATATCATGATGTTTTCTGTTGCGATTCCCGACCTGTTTAAAAAATTGTACATACCACTGCTGGGTTCCAGGTGCTTACAAAGTATTTAAATAATTTACTGCTTCAATCAATGAATATTCGTGAGGAGGACAAATTAGTGAATTCAAGAATCTCGCAAAAAATATTATTATAGTAGCACTACTAAAGTTAAGAAAAATGAAAATTCACTAATTCTAATCTTCGTGAATAGTCCCAAAATAGGAGATTTGCGAAAATATAATTACTGCCAAAATGACCAGATCTACAGTATTTGATTAACTGAGCATCAACCAAAAAACTATTATTATTTTCAGTTATATTTTATTTGATTCAACCCTTTAACCTTTACAATGCTGAATTATTTGTGTATAAACCATGAAAACCGGAGGGTTTTTTCAATTTGAAGTCATCCTAAATGTCTTATCCAGTTCTTTCCGATTTTTTTGAATACCTATGTTATCGGTATACAACTAGTAAAAATATTTTTACTCTTACAGTGCGGGGATCGACTTGTCTAAAGTCAATCCCTGCACTGTAACAGTAAACATATTTATAATAGTCGTAGACCCATAACATAAGTATTCAAATAAATCAGAAAGAGCTAACTAAGACATTTATGATGATTTCAAATGGATTGATTTCCATGGTTTGTATAAAAATATGTCAGCGCTTTAAGGGTTAATAACTAGTGAAATCTGCTATTGAGTTATTGCAGATGACGCAATAAGCATATGGGTATCTAGCAGGTAGAGGGTTGAAGATTGTAACAATTGTTGGTATCAAGCAAATACTGCCTTTCAGGTTTGAGCAGCAGTACACTGCCTTTTCGGCTTTGCAGGGCAGCATGCCATTGATTCACATAATTCAGGTCCCACATCATCACTCATCTGGTGTCAAATATTTGTCATCACTGGTGTTAATAGTTGATACAGCATCTTCATGGTTTGGTTTGGAGTTTATTCATTTTTCATTCATTTTTTTATTTTATTTTATTATTAGGGACGCTAGTCGACCCACAGCCCCTGGAGCGAGCAGTGAGGCAAGCTCTCCACGTGCAGGTCAAGCCACATCAGGTGCCACAACAACCCCTCCGGTTTTGGGAGCTGGACCTAGAACTCAAAAACCACCCTCCGGCAACAAGAAAGGAAGAAAGAAGAAGGGGAGCAAGTGGTGATTCCGTCACAATGTCGGACTTCACCACCCCAGACACTTAACCCTTAGAGCACTAATGTCGACTGCAGTAGACATTCTGGGTTTTTATTAGCACCTGTATAACCCCTGATAACTAACTGTTCAAATTAAAATATGCCTTCAATCTTGAAACACTAATATATATTGGGACTTAAATTTCACAAATAACATTAATTTTCGGTCACTTGAAGTTGTGGATCGCGGTAGCGAGACACAACTTCAACTGACTGAAAATTTAAATTGAATAGCTCAGTGTTCTAAGGGTTAAAAGACACTTATCAACGATAAATTTCAATGTCAAAGTGATTTCTTGCCAATAAAAATCATTATTTGGCATAAGCACCTGGTCAAAATTTGTATTTTTTTTTTAACTTTTTTTCTAAAAACCTGTTGTTATTTATGAAACGTAGGCCTGTGTGTGTCTGTATTTATCCACATGTGTATACATGTATGTGTGTATGTATATAATTATGGATGGATGCATTTATGCATGCATGCCTATGTATGAATGTGTGTACTGGTAGGCCTATGCATTGTATGGATCTATTATAGTTCAGCTTCATTCTTATTGAACTTAATATCGGAATGTTGACATGGTCAAATTTAATTTTCTGCATTCACAATTATTATTGTGTTTACTGTACATGTTTGATCCTACCATTGAACGACTACTCCCCAAATTGACTGATGGTCTTTCAGAAATAAGCACAACTATTCTGCTTTGAATTCGAAAGAAGTATGTAAAATTTTGTCTCAATCGTTCAACGTTTGTGTAATTTTCATTTATAAAATATTAGCCTTGATTTTAACCCTTTCGAGCCTGAATTTCCCATTGTCATCTCATCCACTACAAGCCGCGAATTGCTGTCGCAATTCTCGACTTGTAGTGGATGAAGATGACTAGAAGTGGGTAAAAAATTAAAGAAAATTGCCTTGTATTGGAAAACAATTTTAAGGAAATTTTCATCATAAAACCTCTAGTTTCAGGAAAACTAAGTCTCTATACAGTGATGTGAAATGATGCTTTAATGCATCGTGAGGGCTTAAAGGGTTAACTGATCTTAGACAGCATGTAGCAGACAGAACACCTCCTTAATCAGCTGTCTCAGGTGGGGATGAAAAGTACTACTGCTAAGTAACAACCATACCAGTAGCCCGCACATACCACAGAAATGCTAAACAAGTTATAGCCCTAATAGTTTATGAACAAAAAATAACATGGCATAGTGTATACTGATAAAGAAATCTAGCTCCGCCGCCCAGATGGTGCATCCCTGGGGCACATTTCATAACAGACCATCAGCTGAAAATGAAGTGAGACTACTTTTTGAATATTCCCTGATGTAGTTTAATAGCCCCTGTGTGCTCACGCATGACTGGGCCGATACCGAAAGAATAAGCCAAAATACAACACTATCCAAGGATCAATTTGTTAATATTTCAGGTAGATTTGTTCAAAACTGGAGGAGAAATAGATTTCTAATTTTCAAACGTTGATTAATAAAAACAAGCTTCAACGTGTGTGGACACACTTTAAAGGTATAGTCAACTGTCAAAATTCGAAGGCCTATAGATACACTTGACCTAGGCATGCCCATTCTGAAGATGACCGTCGGTTTAATAGCTTCTGACGCCATAGCCACAATTGTAGTGTAAAACATTCTTGAAGCGGCTGATCTAGATCTCAGGCACATCATTGGACGAGGTGGTCTTCCCTCACCAATCACAGACACAATATCTAGGTCACTCACATCTCTGGATATTTAGATATGTACGACAGACACGTGACTTTGATACAGTGCGGTGTCAATGTGCCTGAAAGTAGATTTCAGGCACATCATTGGTCGAGAAAGTCATCTCGACCAATCTCATGCACGATATCTGGGTCAGTCATATACTGAAGGGCCGTCCCGCTTTCCGGCCACATTTGTACAGTGAGCCAATACTGATATAAACTTAAAAGGCAGTACCTACTTACTTGAAATGTAAGCAGCTACTGTGTTTGTCAATTGTGGCTGTTTATGTCAGGCTAACTGTGAGGACGCGAGGACTCCCACCTTCTTACTTCTGACTTTGAACTAAATCTTTTTAAATTTATCAGGATTCAAGATAATTATTTGTTGATTTCAGCTCAAACTATTCAAGATTTATATAATACATACTTCCTTAGCACCAATATTGACGAAATGATCAATTTTGTAAGTCGATCGAAAAATCGAACCACCTGTACAGAGACGAAAACCTAGCTGTGGTATGCCTGTGATCAGCTATCACCCGGCAAGCACGACACATTGACCCAATGCTGGGCTAGTGTTGGCCCAGTGTTTTTTGTGAATCAAGGCAAGCGGTTACGCAATCCCGTTCCTCTAGTAGTTAACCTGTTCATTGCGGTGATCTGACATTGAAAAAACAATGACAAAGTATGGTGAAATATTAAATATAATTCTCGTTATTTTAACGTTCATGGTTATATCACATCAGTGGTTTTGAAAAAGTGTCCAATTGTCAGCTGAGTTGTTCTTTGATTTAACATTATTGATCTGATTATTTTATCACATCCACCACTCACAAAATCATTTTCTTGTATGTATTGAATAACAGTGGAGCAAATGAAACTACTTATTTCGGCGACCGTCACTACATTTAGTCAGGGCTGTTAGGGCAATAAATGGACTGTTTGGGGCAAATTGTTCCAAAGCTATCAAATTTGGTCGACAGAACTCTGCTTTATCGATTTAGGGTGGATGCCAAGAAAGGCATCGCCTTGCGCCACCGTGGGGGCTAAATTCAAAATGGCCGCCACTAGACATCAGAAATATCAGAATTAAGCAATATAATAATTTAAATATTACATTACACGAAATAAAACTTGCTACTGAGAAGCATAATTTATGATCCGTATGTTTTCCATAAGAACCGATTGATTTCTCCCCAAAATGTCACATTTTTATATGGAGTTATTAGCACAACGCCTAATTATCATGATCTGTTCATGCTATGTCAAATAACGGCACGTTTTTCAATCATTTCCACACAAGTACAACAATTATATGATCACAGGCCCACCAATAATAAATAAACAGTATCAGTGATGAAGAGTTAAATTGATTATTCAACATTATTGATTTTGTACTGACGTCAATAAAGTTAATAAGACACCTGAAATTAGGAATGATACAATACGAAAGTACTTGTCACTGGAACCACGCGATCATCCTAATTTATTGCAATTTTCCACACATGATTGTTAAAATTTGAGTTCTATACCGTAGTAACAAACAACGTTTCAGCAGATTCATTCCCGAAATATAACATTTAATGTAATTGAATGTTATTTATAGCATATGCGCCATACATTTATTGGCAACTAATAGTTGAGTTATATTACAGCGTAGCATGCAGAAGTAAAAATATTTAGCGCTCAAATTATTTACGTATTATTAAAAGTGTAATAAATTATGTATATAACGTGTTTGCAATATTATTAGTTTAATAATAAATAGTTTATGTCATGCAGTCATTGTCAGTGGACCAGGCCGTGTGGGATCAGTGTACGTTGGTATCGTTTAGTTTTTGCTCTGGGCGCTGGAGATTTTGTTTTCTTTCTCCAATCTTGAATGATCCGTCCACATTATGTCAAATAACTGCACGATTTCAATAATTGAGATATACATTATGTATATCAACATATCAATATAAATGAAAATACATGTTGCCAATATATAAAGCCTAACCTAAAGTATAGTCTGTCCAACGGTGGAGGATGGTCCAACATGAAAGTTTGCTTTTCGTTGATTACTCTGTCAATTCCCAAGCGTTTTCAAGAAATTTTGTCAACACTCTAGTCATTTGCAATATATCCTGAAGATATTGTATAGTTCAAAAGTTAGGCAATTTGATGTGTAGTAGGGGGCTTACATTTTCTTAAAGCGACACAATCAGGCTAAAATCATCGGAAAATCGGTAGTTTTATTTTGGCTTCTTAATATGACCATATGATGTAAACATGTCCATAGACAAGAACTGCAGAGGTTTTTTAATTTTTGTGTTGCGCATTTACCATTTAAGTGAGATATAAAGGTGAAATTTCCGTATTTCTTATTTTGGACATGTCCGAAATAAGGAATTAACTTCATTCCGGTTTATTTTCAGAATTGTGTTGCATGTCAAATGGCCTCACTTTTTGAAATACTCACTGTAAATTCGGGAAATATTGTTGAGTATTTCAAAAGTGATCTTGACGGATGAAGAAGTGATCACAGCCACTTTAAAAGTTATCTCAGCCACTACAAAGCTGCTCTAATCACTTCCTTCAGTGGACAATATCATTTTGTGTGTGGCAAAGTTCACCCTCGTGGTGGTTGAGATGACTTTTAAAGTGGTTGTGGTGGCTTCTTTAGTGGCCAAGATAACTTTTGTAGTGACCGAGATCACTTTTTAGGGGCTCACATAAGATTGTTAGTGGCCAAGATCACTTTTGTAGTGACCGAGATAACTTTTAAAGTGGCTGTTATCACTTTTTTGATGGCCAAAATCACTTTGTAGTGGCTTAGATATTTTTTTCAGTGGCTGACATCAATTTGTTTAGGGGCAAAATCACCTTTGTAATGGCTGAGATAATCTTTAAAGTGGCTTTGATCACTTCTCCAGTGGCCAAGATTACCTTTGTAGTGGTTGAGATAACTTTTCAAGTGACTGTGATCACTTCTTCAGTGGCCAAGATCACGTTTGTAGTGGATGAGATAAATTTTAAAGCGGTTGTAATCACTTATTTAGTGGTCAAGATCACTATTGTGGTGTTTTAGATACTTTTAAAGTGGCTGTCACCACTTCCGTGGCCAAGATCACATTGTAGTGGCTGAGATAACATTTTCAGTGGCTTACACCAGTTTGTTAGTGGTCAAGATCACCTTTGTAGTGGCTGAGATCACTTCTGTAGTGGTTAAGATCACTTTTGTAGTGGCCTAAATATTTTTTTAAGTGGCTGTGATCACTTCTTTAGTGGTCACGATTTCTTTTGTAGTGTTTTAGATAATTTTTAAAGTTGCTGTGATCACTAGTCTTCTAAAAATATGAGGGCAATATCACTTTGTATTGGCTTAGATAACTTTTTCCAATGGCTGACACCAGTTTTTCAGTGGCCAGGATCACATTTGTAGTCTCAGATAACTTCTTCGGTGGTCAAGATCAGTTTTGAAAAATGGCTCCAGCAAATGTAAGCGTAATAACAAACATTTATACCATAAAAAGTTAACATGAGCGAGATGAAGTCCTGCTGGTATTCACTAAAAACGTTGGCAATTGTTCAAATAGAGAGATACAATACAAACTTGGCGCTTTGTTGCACATTTCATATTTAACAGGATGTTGAAATAGCTGCTTATTTTTATTCTAAATGGGTTATTTTGAGTCAACAATAGCTCGAGAACATGCTTGAATCAAAACCAAACATTTATCACATACAAAATCAGCTGAGAGAAAAGTATTTTGACTATTTGGGTAAAACCAAAAATTGGGGTAACTTTGTAGCATCAAAAATGGCAGTGAGGTGACCATCAAAGAGGAGGAAAACTACTTTATAGGTTTGGTGCACTGATCCCAATAGAGCATGAAAAAGCCACTGGCTGCGCTAGAAATTTTTTTTTTGCTTAAAAAAATCATTTAAAAAAAGTTGCAGCATTCCACTTACTACTCCGTTACCAAATCCAAACCATTTAAAAAATTCTGTTACTTTGTTTAGCTTGACATCACACTTTTAAACGTGATATCTTTATTGAAGCATAATACTAAACAATCGTACATCAAAACTGCTAAAAATTTAAAAAAAAATTGATGGGATGAACAAAAATCTTTATTTCAACTCCGTTACCAAGTCAAAAAATACTCAACTCCGTTACCAAATGTTTGGCTCGACATAAATATAAGCTGTATATTTTCTTATCATAACATCGATCACAAATGGGTGCTCTAATAATATGGGGACAACGAGCCATGTTTTAAAAGACTATATCATCAATCATTATGACTGTAAAACCCATAAAATTTGACAATTCACCACTCCGTTCCCTTTTCTTGGTAACGGAGTAGAGTGGAACGGAGCAGTAAAATTAAAAGTATTCTAGGGATTATTGAAAAGATCTGGGCAATAATTCAAAAATATATCATACGGATGGAAATAGTCCCCATAGGAACTGTTGTAGGCATACAATCATAAAACCCAACTCGTTTTTATACCCACAAGGCTAGGAACGGAGTAGTAAAAACAAAAGTATATTTTCTAACTTTTTGGTAATACCTGTTTCGAATAACTTGTCACTCGACAATATTAATTCTTTCAAGGTGAAACACTCGTATAAGGCCCTTTAGTGTGTCAAACTACACTTGATATAATTTTAGTTCATGATTATTCACTTGATGGGGCATGCTACAATAACGGTAACGGAGTGCAAATGTGGGGACATGTATATTCATCAAAATTATTTATATCGATATCAATTTTAAGTCGAATTTTGATCATTGATTAGTTAAAGTGAACAATGTCTAGCCATGAAATGTAATTGTTAGAATTATATTGTGATTTTGTATCCTACAGTGAAGTTTTGAATAGTGTAATTTTCTCTGGGGACATGCCATTTTCCACGTTTCCATGACATAGAGCTCTTTTAAAACCATATATATATATTTTTTTTACAAATAATCTAAACATTATTAAGTAGTAAAGCCTAAACGTGAAGTTGCACCATTTATTTTTAATATTATTATAATTAAATCAAAATGCGGACCTTTCAAGTCCTGGGGACACTAATTTTATGTAAAATTACCCCAATTTTTGGTTTTACCCATTTACTGAAAAAGTATGAAAAATAGATTAAATTTTTACCAACATAAAGCTCTCTAGTGCATTTGGCAATTATCAGACACAAAATATATTACATCTATGTGACAGTAGCTTTCCATTGATATCAAATATATTGATATAGCTCAAAATTTGACTACACATTTGGCACAATTGTGACATATGGTCAATTTTCCTGAGCCTGAAGAAACACGCGCCAATTGTTACATCTAACCAAACAAAAATAATGTTTTCAAATAACTCCTTATTTTTATTCCAAATGGGTTTATTTGAGGTCAACAATAGTTCTAGAACATGTTTAAATTAAACATTTATACCATACAAAATCAGCTGAGAGAAAAATGTTTGACTACATAAAGAATAAGTATGAAAAGTGGGTAAATTTAGGGGTTAAAATACAAACTGAAAGCTCTCTGGCACATTTGTCAATGATCTGACACACAGTATGGGACATCCATGTAAACGCCTGTGTCAGTAACTTTGTATTGATATGAAATATATTGATAGAGCTCAAAATTTGACTTCTAAGTGTGGAAACGGGTTTAATACGCTCGATTTCTCAAAATCGGACCAAAATCGCACATAGGTCATTGGCCATATTTCAGTAAAGCAGCGGCAGTTACCTGATCAACAGGTTGATTCTGGCCCCTGAGTAACCCAGCTATGTAAAAATAATAGTGGCTTACATTCCCCTTCTGGGGGACACTCTACCCCCAGCCACGTCTTGTCTAGTATGAAACCTAATTATTTTTTTGCAAAACTGTCTTTTTTGTTCAATAATTGTGAACAAATCCAATTATTTAAATAAAATTACATCAGGAGTAGCTAAATGGCCAATTACTATAACACATAGCGATATATCACGTGGTCACAGCCCTTTGTTTATCCTTAGTAAGGTATACCTCAAATCTGAATGGCGGTCAACTTGGATTTGCTAATACACCGGCCCTGAGCGATTCCTGTCTTGGCATCCATCGCAAATCGAAAGAGTATAAACTGTTCTATATTTGTGCCAAATTTTGTAACTTTGGAAGAATTTGCCCCAAAATATCACTAACAGCCCCGACTAATATGACGGTCCGCGATATGCAGTGAAGACATAGAGCCATGATAGTGAATCAGATCACTGAGGGACCAACCGCATTATCTCAGACATGGGTACGACGATTTTTATAATAAGTGGTAATAATAGATGATAAGCCACGTTTGCCTATAGTATATATTAAGTATTGGTTTTGTAAATTGAGTTGAGTTTACAAACAAAGTGAAAAGCTTTCTTGCAGAAGGTTTGTTGTTTGTATTGCATAGCTTATTTTGGCGTCCATCACCCCCTTGGTAGTTATCCTATGGATATTATAATATCAGTGATTATTATTATATCTGATCACACAATTTATTTAAAAAAACCATCATATATATGTGTTATAATATTTATTACACGATTTTTAAAACTCGCAAAAAAATCATATTCATATTCCTGACACAAATCATTGTCGTATGGATAGTTCATCGACAGGGCTGATTGACAGGCGTGCTCAAACTCTGATTGGTCAACATTTTCCTCCATCTCATTCGTCTCATACATATATGATCTCATGCGGACAAGTGTTATTTCACGAGATGTAGACAAGGACACCTGTACTTGTTTTCGAAAACTAAGTGCATCTTCAAATATAAGTGCATGCACGTTTATGCGCGGGGATACGGTACATGTAACAGTACATGATGACCGTTGCATTGTTTTACATTATATTTGCTAGTTACGTTAAACTGGCCCTCTCCTTTTCTTCATAGTCATCTTGCCATGTATATAATGCCCAGATCCTGCTATAGATATTACTTCTCCTTGTCTTTGTATTGCTCCCGGTATTGCTGTGTAATTTTAGTTGGCCATCTATCTAGCGCCGAGAGCGAAGTAGATTGAGTCGGCTGGTACAAGGATAGCTAGCTCTTATAACACCTATAAAACTGCTCACACTGAAAAAATATATTGTTGTTACACTATGACGTCATAATATTAAGATAAAATGGAGTACCGTGAAACCGTCAATACAATAGGCTTCAGTAACAGTAATAGGCCTAATGTTTGATTGTGACGTCATATAATATGTCATATTGGTAAAGGTGGCTACTACAAGCACATTTGATGATGTGTTGGATAAACCTTGACTGGATAAACCTGGAGGTTATAATGTTTATATTAATTAGCATAACCATAACTAATTTACCTCCTATCTATGGAGAGATAATTATATGACGATACACTTTAAAATCTTTGAAGGTCTAGGACTAGACCGTAGGAACACCCACACTTTTTTCCTGGTGAGTATTTTAGTGTGGGAATTTAATTCCATTAAAAATATTTTGCATCAATTAGTGTGTGACACGGCTAACGCGTCGTGCACGTATTATTAATTGTATCCCTCGCACAAAAAAAGTGCATGCATTTATAAGTGAAAATCACATGTGTTTTATGGGTGTTTTAAAGGGACTGGCCAAGGCTAAAATCATCAAAAAATCGGTGATTTTATTTTGACTTCTTAATATGACCATATGATGTAGACATGTCCATGGACTAAAACTGCAAAAGTTTTTTTATTTTTGTGCTGCGCATTTATCAGTTAGGCTAGATATAGAGACGGAATTCCCGTATTTCTTATTTTTTACATGGTTTTCCAAAATAAGAAATCAGGAATTTCGTCTTTATATCTAGCCTAACTGGTGAATGCGTAGCACAAAAATTAAAAAAAAATTGCAGTTCTTGTCTATGGACACTGAAAACACGATTTAGGTACGCACCATTTGATATCTGGGGGGAGGGGGTGGAAAAAAGTTGATGGGAAATATGTTGACCAGAAAAAACACCAAATTGTAACGTACATAATAGGGGAAGCATGTACGACAAAAAATTTCTTAGACGAAACATGAAAAAATTGTCGGACGTTGATCGCCAAAAAAAAAACTTATTTTCTCTCGGAGGTAAAAAAAAGTTTGCAAGCAACAAAAACTCTAGCCCCCCCCCCCCCAGATATCAAATGGTGCGTCCGTTAGGCTAAACCAATGTCACTGCAATGTTAGCCATCGCCTATGACGCCGGAAAAACATTGATCTAAATGCGGGTCATATTCTCTTTAATTTGTTCACTGGAATCGTATCCCCACAGGAAACACGAGACACTGGTCCAATATGGCCTACTGGGTTGATTCTGGAGCATCGCCTTCGACGCAGACTTTTCGCCCTATAGGCCTAGTCAGTTAGCACCATTTTCTAGCGGGACTTTTCTCCCCCACCTCATACTCAGGAAAAAAGTTTCGCCCCCACTCTATAGGCCTACATAGGAAAGACGTTTCGCCCCCGTTGTCATACAAGAGAAAAGTCTTTCGTACCCTAACCTTGTTTCAGAAAGACGTTTCGCATCCTAACCATTAGGGACTATTTCAGAGAGACGTTTCATAATTTGGATAGACATTTCGCACCCATTTTCCATAATTAGGAAAGACGTTTCACCCCCTCTTCATATTTAAGAAAGACGTCCCTAATCATAAATCATAAATTGTTTTCGAAAACTAAGTGCATCTTCAAATATAAGTGCATGCACGTTTATGCGCGGGGATACGGTACATGTAACAGTACATGATGACCGTTGCATTGTTTTACATTATATTTTCTAGTTACGTTAAACTGGCCCTCTCCTTTTCTTCATAGTCATCTTGCCATGTATATAATGCCCAGATCCTGCTATAGATATTACTTCTCCTTGTCTTTGTATTGCTCCCGGTATTGCTGTGTAATTTTAGTTGGCCATCTATCTAGCGCATCATCTATCTAGGAAAGACGTTTCGCCCCCGTTGTCATACAAGAGAAAAGTCTTTCGTACCCTAACCTTGTTTCAGAAAGACGTTTCGCATCCTAACCATTAGGGACTATTTCAGAGAGACGTTTCATAATTTGGATAGACATTTCGCACCCATTTTCCATAATTAGGAAAGACGTTTCACCCCTAACCATTTAGTTTTCGCATCCTAACCATTAGGGACTATTTCAGAGAGACGTTTCATAATTTGGATAGACATTTCGCACCCATTTTCCATAATTAGGAAAGACGTTTCACCCCCTCTTCATATTTAAGAAAGACGTCCCTAATCATAAATCAGCATAACATTTTTCAAGATTGCCGTCCCATTTCATAGGGCGGGGGCCTTAGGGTAGTGGCAAAGACCCTGTACAACAAGATGATCAACTTACGGATTTCACCATACAAATGCGTGTAATACATTGTGCAGTGCTGTCCCCTTTTAACGGGAGTTGGAACTACGCTTTAGCAAGTGTATCGTCATATAAAACAAGTGATAATTTCACCACTTTAGCCTCCAAATAAAAAATAATGTTTTTTCCAGGTTTGACAGCTATGACATTATCTCTGCAATATTTATTTTTGGAATGAAAATAACTGCTAATATAACAGAAAAGTCATGGTATATTATCATACAATTTTAGAGATTAAAATGTCTTCATTTAAATAACAGAAGAGCTGTGTACAGAAAGTATACAAATATGTGGGCACAGAACGGGAGGGCAGTGACGATATGTCGTCAAGCATAGCGACCACTAAGGAGATCGGGGCAAAACATTGGTAATAACCATAACTTGGCAGACGTGTCTTTTGATTCAAACTTTTATTATTTAAAAAAATATATTGCGAACACAAAAGCAATATTATAAAATTATAATATGTAAGCCTTCTCTCTCGGACCACTGTCATCAATGTCACTGAGGACTGGAGCGTTAGCAGTATATTGATATCTTGAAAACAAGACACGTTCATTTTTATGACAACATTTATTTATAGTTGAATTTTCATAATAATAAAAAAATCTCCTGCCGTTACTGGTAATAAGGTGTTCATTGTTTTCCCGCAGTACATGGTGTAGCCGAATCGGGACATAAATATGTAATATTAACTTGAAACATTCACAACCTGTACGTGATTTAGTGTCTTTGATGAACGTAATAATTTGATCTCTGTTGTGACTCCTATGTAGAATGTGTTCAGGTATATTTCCGAAAATTCGTTCATTTGAACCAATTAATTGTATTAAGTCTTGACGTGGAACAAAAGCCCCACACTTTAAATATTAAAATATTACTTCCTGGACACAAAGGTATGCAATTTATTATTGGCATCAAAATTACTTTACATTGATCACATGCAGATCGCGACACTTTGCGACAAAGATATCCACTGATATATATACAAGAATATTCTCATCCTCAATGGTAGGCCTAATACCCGTTTGTGGCGTGAATGATTTCAGCATTGAATAAGCTAATTCTGTGACAGAATCGCTCAGATCAGGTGAATCAGCAGTAGCAGTAACATGCTTTATATCAACAAAATATTTCTGTTCAGGTATATTCTGAATGATAAACATGACAAATGATCCGTGTCATTAGACTATAATATATAGTAATAACATGTTTTCCTTTGCCCTTATCTTGGTTTTCTTTGCCCGTATCTACTCTTGCACACATCGTCACCTGTCAGCAAATACGAGAAGATGAACCAATGATGGGGTAATGCTGGACCAGCATTACAAACCTTTGACCAGCATTACACTATAATTGAGTCAACGCCTGTGTTAGCTGGGTGTCACCTGTTGCTTGTAAACAATTAATATGCATACTTGTTTATACGGGCGCATCAACCCCTGAGGTACCAAAGGGAAGAAGACAATTAAAAAGTATTGATAACTAACCAACAAATTATTGGATAAAAAATTGCAGTAAACCTCCGGTAATACTTATCTTTCTGATTTTTATGATGTAAAGTATGTATTGTTTTTAATAGGATCAATGGCATAATGGCATATGGCGTAATATGGTAAAATCATACTTGATAGATGGCAAAAGCATTAGTTCCAACTCCCAATACCGGGGGACAGCACTGAGAGCGATTTCACGTTTTGGGGAGAGTTGACTGTCTTGTTGTACAGGGTCTTTGGTAGTGGTTAGCACCGCTGCCTTTCACGCCAGAGTTCTGTTCCCGGTCTTGGCGATTTGCAAGAAACAAAAAAATGTTTCTTCCCCATCCACGTGTGAAAGTCAGTATTGTGGGGAGCCTCCGTGACCGAGAGGTAGCGTGCTCGGCCTCAGACCGCCAGGGCTCGAATTTCGAATCCTGTGTCTGGAGGACAGTGTCAACTCAATCATCTCACCATCCTCAGGAGGTTCTCCTGGCCCAGTTTAGCCTATATGTGCACAAAGGTGGGCTAAAGCCCGATTCATTTCATTTCATTTTTGTCCCATTTCATAATTAAGACGTTTCGCCCCTCTTCCAAAATCAGTATAATATTTGTGAAGATTGTTATATTACACTTCAAAGCCTACCTGTAACCCAGCAAAGACGATACCTTGAACCAGTGACGTTCTAAGGTCGGGACAGCATCGGCAGACAACGATTAGAATTTATACTGTGATATTCGCGAGGTTTCAATTTTCGCGAGGAAGAGAAATTCGCAAGTTTAAGAATCTCCCGAAAATTATTGATAGATTAGCGCTACTGAAAAAAATTATAATTCGCGAATTTTAAACTACATGAAAAATCCCAAAATCAGTAAATCGCGAACATTTTAACACGCGAAAATGTGTTCAAAGTCTCGCGTTTGCTAGCTATATGCTATATAAAATGTAGGTCTAATATTGTAAGTTGTAGCCTATTATATTGGTTATATTGGCTCATGTGGGATTGGGGAGAAACGTGACAATTTCGAGGCCAGATATCTTAATGCGACACAATCAGGCTAAAATCATACAAAAATCGGCAATTTTATTTTGGCTTCTAAATTAATATGACCATATGATTTAAACATGTCCATAGGCTAGAACTACAATAGTTTTTAAATTTTTGTGCTGCGAATTTCACAGTTAAGCGAGACAGAGAGACAAAATTCCCGTATTTCTTATTTTGGACATGCATGTCCGAAATAAGAAATCGGGAATTTCGTCTTTATATCTCGCTTAACTGGTAAATGCGCAACACAAAAATTAAAAAACTTTTGCAGCTCTAGTGTATGGACATGTTTACATCATAATTTATGGTCATATTAAGAAGCCAGAATGATAATACTGATTTTTTGATGATTTTAGCCTGACTTTATCATGTGTATCGCTTTAATTTGGAGTCCGGTCCCGATGGCTTTTTCGTATAGACAGGAGCAATTAATTAACCTGCAGAGGTATCAGGCTCGAATCCCGGTCGGGCCAGATATTTGTCAACGTTGTTGTGCCTAAACAGTGCTCCAAACTGTTCAAATGATTGGAGTGTACAGTACTGCCTATGGTAATGTGCACTATAAAGAACCCTTGAAGTCATTCGAAAGAAGAGTAGGGCATAATCCCGGCTTCGGGCTTCCTCTTATTGCGATATTGCCATGATTGTGCAGAAAGCGACGTAAAGCAATATTCACTAATTACTTACTCGTAATTTGGGGGGGGGCGAAACGTTTTCCCTGGAGTGCGAAACTGTCCTCCCTATAAGGCGCGAAACGTCCTATAAGAACGCAGGCGAAACATCCTATAAAAATAGAGGCGAAACGTCTCACACAGAGGGTCGACATGTTTTAATTTAGGGAGGGGTGAAACGTCTTCCCCAGGGGGAGAAACGTCCCAATAGAGGGCGAAATGTCTTATATAGCTAGGGGCATAACGTCAATTTGTCACGGAGTCTTGGAAGACTGGGCTAAACGTCTTGGGGCCGAAACGCCTATAGTGCAAAATATCCTGGAGCCTATAATTATGGGGTCGGCCTATAGCCGTGCCCACCAAATAAAATTGAAGATTCGCCCATGTTTAATAGGCCTTTTCATTTATTATATATCTTTGTATCAAAAGTTTAAACACTGTAATAATTGTCGAAACCGCCGAATGATGTACAGATGATGACGTGTGAGTGGGGTGATAGGGCATGGTGGTTAATTGTTGAGAATTTTTCCATTCACTCACCCGATAAAAGGTTCTGGGCATGTTTAGGGGATTTATCCCAGACGTCCAGAGATACGTTTTTTGTTGTTCAAGACGTCGCTCAACTATCCTTGGGTCGGATAGTCCTCAGAGTAACAATAGCTGACGGTGAATCCATTCATCCCAAGTGAGAGACCTAATGTCAAACATTTTATTGCTGGCTGTTTATGGCTACCACAGCCAACATCAGCACCTGCACTGACAGTGCTATAGACTAATGCGGGAGCTGGATTGGCACCGCTGTTGAGCGGGGGAACCAGGGTATGCCACTGGCAATCCGCTCGAAGATTATGGCCAGAGGCTGCAGCTTCCCTTGGATAATTTTGGTAGACTAGTGCCTCCGTTCCATCCTATGCATACAGTATGCAACAGACGGAACAGATTCTTATCAGGGGCGGATCCAGAAAAAAATATGACGGGGTTCCGATAATATATTGGCCAACAACCAGTACTAATCGAGATCCAACCTTCATTTGATTTGGTTTTGTTGTATATATTCTATATTTTATTCACGGCGCTGTGTAAACATCATTTATGTGTTGTAGTATTTCATATATTATAGCCCTATTAACCCTTAAACCAATAGTAGTTTTCATCCAAGTGAAGTTGTGTCTCTCTACCGCGACCCACAACTTCAAGTAGTTGAAAATTACTCGTATTCGCATGTTTGCACATTTTGATGTTTAAACACACATTTCGTTTCCAATAACAGTGAATAATCGGATAATAAAACTGATGAACAAGAGGCCCAGGGGCCTTGACGTTTGTCAACAGCATTGCAAAAAATCAGCTATAAATGTATCAGGGAATGTATATCTATACTCTAAGATGCATTATCATGAAAAGATGTACATGTATCAAAGATTCATATTGGCGGTTATGCTATTATTAAAACCGGAAGAAGAAAAAATGGTTTAACATTCAGCGTTTGCAAGTAGGCCCAATCGACTTCACGTCACCACGCACTCACATGAGTTAATATCACTTGTGTCAATCAATTGCGTCAACAATATTGAGTGTTATTGGAGTCGATCACATAGCTTGAGTGCTACTCAGTGTCTTCCTCAGGTGCTGTCGGATCTCTTCTTGGGGCAGTGTCATCAACTTCCTCTGTTGTTGCCGCTAGGCCTACACCTATTCACCTTAAACCGCTAAGCGCAACTGTAGTCGCTTTAATCCGTTTTATTAGCCATTTAAACATCAAGATTTGTAAATTGCTTAGTCTTAACTTACAAATTAATCAAATACGAGTTGTTTTCTCTCACTTAAAGTTGTGGGTCAAGGTAGTGAGACACAACTCCAAGTGTGTGAAAATTTAAATTATTTAATTCAGCGGTTTAAGGGTTAATATATTATTATTATTAGTCACAATGAACAAATTTTCTACAATATTTGCTGTACAAAATAAATTTTTAGGCCTATTATTATTCGTTATATATCGTCCATTTTTTTAGAATTTTTTTTGATTTTAATGGCATATATAGTCTAAGTCTATATAGACATCTACACCACGTTCAAGGTAGAGATTTTCCTTTGAAAATACATTGATAAATGTGGATACAACAGGTGTGGCGAAGTTGTGGCGAGGTTACTTAGCCCCATGTGGCGAAGTTACCAAAGCTGTGACGAGGTTACTCAGCCTTCTGTGGCGAAGTTACCAAATCTGCGGCGAGATTACCTGTGGCGAGGTTACCTTGTGGCGAGGTTACAGTCAGGTTACAGGTGACAGTCCAATATTTCGTTGGAATCAGCAACATTTCAACTACATTTTGGTTTCAGTAGCTCGTTTTCTGCCATATTTCATTTAAATTGTATTGGTAAGCATATAGGCCTATATTTTGGATCATGGGATGCCGAACCTTGACTCTGTTCTAACAACGCTGAATACTAATACTGAAACTAATACAGCGATACACAGCTCACAATTTGACAGTGTGCGTCGTAATGGGCATTTATTGGCGGCACTACCATGTCAAAAATAAGAAATACGGGAATTTCGTCTCTATATCTAGCCTAACTGGTAAATGCACAGCACAAAAAATAAAAAAAACTTTTGCAGTTCTATTCTATGGACATGTTTACATTATATGGTCATATTATTAAGCCAAAATAGAATCACTGATTTTTTTATGATTTTAGCCTGAGCCAGTCCCCTTAATTCAGCAGACAGGGCCTTATCTTTAAAAATCCTGTGGCCCACTAAAATTAACTTGTTGCGTCAAAAACAAAGATATTGCTCAAAGTGTGGCGCAGCGATAGAATGATGTTGGGCAAGTTTTATTTTTTGTGGGAATCCCACAATTAGGCCTACTCTTTATAAGTCAAGCACTGGGTATTCTTTACATCAGGCGCCAGAAACACCAGATAACACAATACATTGGCCCAATGCTGATGTAATGCTGGGCCACTGTCTGCGGCGCTTGGCCAATATTATTCCAATCAAAACCCTTTACGGTCTAATCACTATATTTAATCATGAACATATATTTTATCTGAACACTTCTTAAAGACGAAAGTAGGCCTACCTAACCTAGGGACCCCAAACGTTATATTGGACATATTCACAAGGACTGGTGTACAGAATGTCAACCGTTTCTCACACACAGCACCCTTATTTCCCGTAAATAGGACACAAACTCAGGCAAAATAAACTTAATAAATAAAAATGTATAGTTCACCCAACCTGCGTGCAGGGTAGAGTGAGAACGAATACAACTGAAGTCTCTACAGGGTGAGTTTACCATACTTTGTTCCCTTTTCATGTCAGATGGTCATAATGAAAGGGTTAACTTACCACATGATCGGGCATTGCAATAAATTACATTATTCGGTCATTTTTCACACCAGAAGTGTATAAATTATATCAATGTTCAATGCCTTTTACTGCCGAGTCCAAAAATCTAATTTTAATAATACAAAATTTGCAATTTTTGGAGATAAATATCTTAGCCAAGACCTAATTGTTATATTGCGTAACATAACACGGTTGTGTCAAGTGAGGCAGAGAGGGGTGGGGAAAGGTGGCTAGCCCTCCCGCGACAGACTGCTGGAATTTATGAACACCTACCTAGCTATCACGAGGCATTGACCCAGTGTTGTTTTAATGTTGTGCCGACGTCGAAGACGGCGGGTCAGCATTAAAACAACATTGGGTCAATGCCTCATGTCTGCTGGGTTGCGGTCACAGCTGATCAGCAAACTCGAGTCATTGACACAATGTTAGCCTGATAGTGGCCCACCATTTACAACACTGGGCCGGCATTAGCCCAACATTGGCATATCAGTATATAGGCCTTAACAAGATAAACCCTCACCCAATGCTAGCTTACTGCTGGCCCATCGGAACACCGGCAACTCAATACCCTGACACAATGTTGGTTCAATGTTGAAAGAGTGTCATAGATGATGGCACAACATTTAACCAAAATTGGGTCAGTGCAAGCCAAAAGGAGGCAGTGACATCAGCGGAAAGGAAGTATATACTTGATTTACAAGTGAACAAATACGGCCTTTTGGCAGCGCTATGGCAGGAAGAGACGGGACGCCAGTTAAAAAGCAGTAAATGCCTAGTATACCAAGGAGCAGATATTGCCTTCTGACATTGCACAGACAGAACAGATAGTAACGGAAGTTAACGACAGACGTTTGTGTGGAAAATCAGCTTAAAAGTTTGTTGAGTCGACAAACTAAAAATGACTATGGTCGTGCTTAACTGGTTAAGGGTTGATGTGACGATACAGAAATAAATAATATGGACATATGAATATCACTACGATTGCAATGACTGTGTAGAGCGCGTTCAAAAGTGTATGTAATTTTCGGAAACAAGGGGTGGTGTGAATGTTATGTAATAGTCCATGTGTGTGGTCTCACTTGACAAGCTGTTTTTACAAACATTATGAGTTGCTGTGACTGTTAATTACACCTAGCTGCTGATGGTGTTACCCCCCACCCCTCCACAACTATCTATTAGCGCCAATGCCTGTCGACCCGGTCTAAATCCGCCTCTGCTAATAACCTTCCCCAGGTGGGGGAGAAAAGTACTACTGCTAGCAACCGTCCCAATACCCCTCTTGATTCTGATAACAATCATATAACTATGTTTTTGAAATTATTATCTTTTCCAAGACAAGTACCCATGTGGATGAGTCTTTTTAAGTGGTGCAAGAAACAAGCAGAAGAACAAACTCAAATGTACAAATATTGGAGCATGGTGCTTTAGATCGAATTGTGTGAATTGATTCTTGTGAAAGTTATGAGAGAATGACATTTTCGTGAATATGAGGAATCACTGCTATGCCTCACTCCCTGTTTTTTGCCTCTTGATCTTGCGAATAATACAATGTGGCTATCATTCTGTATATACATTCATCATTTCGTAGCCATAAATGTACTGAGCCCACAAGACACATCATCCCCTTTCGGCCATTGACCTTCACCAAGCCCGTGCACAGGAGGTGCTGTGGATCAGACCGATAACCCAGCTGATTTTAAACGCTGGATGATCGCAGAACCTGAGATTGATTTGTTGCTTGATAGGAAGGTTTGAAACTGATTATCCAACATCACCCTATCTAACACACCAAGAACAGCTTCCCAGTACACAAATGAAATTTAAAGGGAGGGTGTTAAGGTTTTAAAATATAGTTTTGGCCATTATTTTGCCTTAATTATACTATTCAAAGTACATCCCAAAATAAATCATCATTTATTTTTTAATATATGCCACGGAAAAGTGCATTTGAAGTAGGCCAAATGGATCTCATATTGAGGGTCATAAAAAACGCTCCCACTATCAGCAGCTGCCGTGTGACGTCACACGGTGAAGTCGTATGCCTACAGCAGTCCACTTGCACTGATCCTATGGTGATCCCGCAGTCATTACCCAGTTTTACAGCGTCTTTTTCATGGATTGTCTCACAAAGTTTTAATGTCATCTTTGTTTAAATTGCTATCATGCCAAAACGTTGCGTCTCCGGTTTGTGTAACAATACA
This sequence comes from Flabesymbios commensalis, assembly GCA_964017125.1. NCBI lineage: Eukaryota > Metazoa > Annelida > Polychaeta > Terebellida > Flabelligeridae > Flabesymbios > Flabesymbios commensalis. The sequence continues at coordinate 23,467,999 of OZ024912.1, forward strand.
AATGAAGATGTTACAGCACTAATACATGGCCAAAAGATTCCCAAATCGCACGCAAGTGGGATCGTTTTGTGAAACTCGACAGAGCTAACTGGAAGCATGGTAATCCCGCATATGTTCTGTGTGTTGTTCACTTCAGACAACTTAATGATTTCATATCTTATGGTCAGTGGAGACATAAATTCAGTTTTCACTCCCGGCCTACCCAGGGTAAATGTCCCAGAATATATCTAGATCAAACGTCTAGTTCTAACCGTTAGGCCTACCGCTACCAGGGCTAATGATGATGATGATGACTTCAACACCCCCATAACCACTTATTACTACCAGAACGCATAGCAATCACGACTGTTTTCAATTTCAGCTACTTAACTTTTATACACGTAGAATTGTGGTTCACACCTGTGATACCAGATTGCATTATTCAGATACATTATTATATAAATGATAATTTTTTGAATAAAACTGTTCATGAAAACTCAGCCCCAATGGGAACAAAAAAAATTCATATTAGGTGATCAGGCCTACATACTGACCGACCCAAGGTTGTCACCAAAAACTTGGAAAAATTAGTAAGACTAGCCAAACGGTGCTGAAAACAAAATTAATATGTTTATTTACAATATTTCAAACTCTCGCCTGATAAAAGTCAATAAGAGCGCCGTTGGGGTTAAATTCCATAATTTTGAGAATTATTTTGTAAATAATTCAATGAATAAATACGACTGAACTTCCCATAACGTTGTTCTGAGACGTCGAACGCAGATGGTTTAACCATCAACATGCTATACTTTTTAATGAGAAAAGGAAAATTCCTGTGACGTATCGACATAAACCAGGGAATTACCATGATGACATCGCCTACCCAGCAAACACAAAACATTTGTAGACCTATAACACTTGTACAATGCTGGAACAACGTCGGAGACGTTGGGCCAGAGTTGTACAGATGTTATACAAATGTTTTGTGTTTGCTGGGTAACCACATTGGTCCAGCATTGGCGGTGATGGGGATTTAGACAAATTTGTTGTGTCTGAGCCGTTACGCTTCGCAACTCGCATCAGATCCGGCGAAAGGGGGGCATGGGGTCATTAGCATTTATGGCAGGGCGGTTAACAAGGATGCGCGTTGTTTGAATACAATGTCGATCTTTGATGGAAGTGAAGAGAGAAATTCTCAAATTCGACGTTTTCGAAGCAGACCTTCTTTCTGATTCTACTTTCCTTGGTTTAACTTTCGTTAATAGGCTACCAAATATCATCAAAATCGTTTGAGAATTTTGACTGAGTCAGAGTGAGTTGACGGGGGAGTTCACAGGCTCACTACTCTCTGAGAAATCGGATAAATCTCCATCGCTAGCTGTAGCCATTTTGACGGAGACCTCTTCATGACTTCAACGTGTGACGTGCCAGGCTGTTCGGTAGTTTCCGTGACCGTTACAGAATCCGAAGTGACTTCGGCTCGAAAAATCTAACAAAAACATTTTTTTTACCAATAATAATAAAAATTAAGTAAAAATTAAATTAGCTGTTTTAATTAATAGGATATGTTCCATTTATTGATGCTCACCCAACCTTAACCTTAACACCCTCCCTTTAAAGAGGTAATCGCTCTTGTACATGTATTTGAATATATGGAGTCCTGGGGAATCCATTTCAGGGAGATTGCGGGTAGTTGCTAACATCAGACACCAAAGAGAAAATGAGTGATGCTGTTGTTGAAAAAAAAAATTGTGAAAACAGGTCAACAACAGCATGAGATATTGTTTATAAAAAGTTTGTTGAAAAATATTCATCAATGATCCCATCCATAACAATATTATAGTTCAGTTGTTGTCACCACTGTCATCAAAAACGTTTTCAGAGTATATAATAGATAACCGACATATTATCAAAACTGGCATCATCTCCTGTGGCATTGAAAGGGAAGCTAGTCATTCAAAATGACCAGGCCCTACCTAGTCATGTTGGCTAGAGTTGGCAGAACAGTGGAGGCAGATTGGAAGCCAGTATGGAGTGCACTTCAACAAACTCAAAAGGCATACTATGAGTTTATAAACTGTGGCTATAAAAAGCCTGAAGAGGACAGTTAATCCTAGGAGTGCAAGTGGGGAGCTTGCCCTTGTAGGCCTATAATTCCCACAGATGATATCAAATGTGTGATATCAGCCAGTGTACACATAAGATTTAACTATCTACGTTCAAGACTGGGTTTAGACGGCCACATCCAAACACATTTAACTATGTGATACTGAACCACTGGTATTGTCATTGACTACATCCGCTGTAAAATCGTGATATGACGCTTCCTAGTCTCCTTTTTATGCTTCGACACCACTTTTTAACGCACCCAGCGTTCTTTTTCAACTCTTCGTCGGCCTTTAACTCTTCCCATTGCCATTTAATACCTCTTCGTCACCTTTCAGGGTGTCCTGATGGTCCCAGCGCCACCCGATGGCCCTTCAGCGCCTACCCAACACATTATTTACGCCTATCCATTGTCTTTTCCTGTCACTCTTATACGCCTACATTGTTCTTGAATGCTTTCCCACCGCCATTTAACGCATCAAACCTTAAATAACCAAACTGATACTAGAAATGGATTTTACAGTCAAAATCACATGAAAAAGTGGCATTACCCTTACACTTATTCGCAGCTTTATTCAATGTTGAAAATCAAATTTTCGCTTACTGAACTTGAATTACTGAAATTAAATATTACCAAAAATGAATCAGGTGGCCACCATTCCATCTCCAGGGGGGGAGGGCTGGAGTATTTTTTAAATAAATAATTTATTTCAAGAACTGTTCTATATAAACAAGTCATAAAATTTGAAATTTCCAGCACGCTGCTGCCGAGCCGGGTTGAAATAAATAATTTGTCCAAGACAAAAACTGCAGCCCCGCCCCCCTGGAGATTAAATGTTGGCTCACTTTTTTAGTCAAAATCACACAAAAAAAAAGAGGTATTACAAGAGTTTGTTTCAAATAAAAATTTTACATTTCACACTTGTTGACCTTGGAATTGATTTTTTGATTTAGAAGATGGCCTTGAATCACTAAAATAATACCATAGATTTATTTGCTAAAAATCATAATTTTGTTGACTTGACCTTGAAAATGACATTTTGACTTGAAACGTGACTTTGAATCATAAAAAACAATATACAAAATTTATTTTCCAGTCATAATTAGATGAAAAAGGGTTATTACAATTGTTCCCACCCTTATTTCTTGATTTGACATTGAAATTGACCTTGGACCTCGAATATCGTCGCCCCTCTCAAATTTCTCAATGGTGATAAGTTACTTTGTTCCTAATTACCACCCATACATTTTCAAGAATAATATATTTGACATTCTCATTGTATATGAATATTGCTTTACGTCGCTTTCTGCACAATCATGGCAATATCGCGAGAGAGGGAAGCCCAAAGCCGGGACTAAGCCCTGCCCTTATTTCGAATTACTTCAAAGGTTCTTTATAGTGCACAGTACCATAGGCAGCACTGTGCATTCCATGCCTTTGAACAGTTTGGAGCACTGTATATGCACAACCACGATGACAAATATCCGTCCCGAAACATTCTCATTGTCGAAAATGTATTACTCAATACCAGATTCTTTAAAATCGACAAATTTAACGAGATTCTGCGGTAAATTGTGTATTTTAGCGGCCATCTTGCATTAGCGCCATTAAAAAAGTTCCTCCCAAGCATGCCAGCTTGGCATGTGGCTGTTTTGTAACAACAAAATCCTATGCCACCAGAATAACCGATAACACATTGCATATGTCTCAAAACAAAGTTTAGTCAAAATATAGGCCGTTTCTCTACATGTAGGCTATAGGTCCCCTATATATAAAAATTATACATCTGCAACCTACGAGACAATAAGTTATATGACTTTTATTATAGGACTCTCTGTAAAAAGACTTTGACATAGCGCTAAAGCTGTAAATAGGCAGTTTACGTAGAAAAAATACAAACTTCCCGGATGAAATGACCCATGATTTCAATCGCAATTTGCAGGAGGGCCCACCTCTCAGATTTTGGTTGATTTTCATTACTATTGCAATTTGTGTGAGGTTGACCCGATTGTGTACACAGATTGACTGGACTATAAATGTTTATCACTGTGGTTTGTGTAATTTTCATATATTTTTCACATTCAATGTATAACTGAGGTATAATCAAGTCCATTTAAAACATAATTATATCTATTACCTATCTAATATTAAATGACAGCAAATATAGTTATAACATTTTATTTGATTGTTATTAAATAATGGATAAAATGTGGTCTTTAGCATAAGGAGGGGTAATTGACCATAAAACAGTGTATTTTATTAAACATTAAATAAAAATGCAACAAATTAAACAACTTCTGTCAGCGACCACGGTCAGCAATGCCTCACCAATGCAGACAAACAGGCATGGCAACCTTTCTTTATTAGTAAAAAGACGTAGGCTAATTTCATAATGTGCACGTCCTTCCACCGTCGAAAATAAATTTTAAATCACACACAATCTGATGCTTTTGAACATAACTATCATAGTAATCTTAGTGCAAATAACCGAGACGTTACCTCCATATTGCAAAGGGAGCGGAGAACGGCCCCAAAGCTTCAGTTAAGTTGACATAACACAGGACAAGATGCAGTCAACAAACCATCGGCAAGGCTGCAAACTAGTGTTAATTTAAAAAGTTGGCTCATGGTCTATGCCGCTGGGCCAGCATTGAATAAATAATTGGTCAATAATAATATTCTCGACCAATGATATGCGCATGATCAACCACCTTGACAACACCAGATAACAAGAAATGTAGCTGCAACATCCGATGCCATTTTGGATTGACAGCAAGGTCTTCAAAGAATATATTATTGCAAAATATTGTATCGATATCATTATGCGTTTGTTTTCTGGAGTGAAACGTCTGCTGGCCTCACACAACTTCAAACTCTGATTATGTCCAATTCATTTCAGTGTACTAGCATATTTCGACTTCGTGGGAGACATTTCTGGGCGGAAGTGTGTTGAAAAAAAACGGGCGATTACAAGGATAAACCAATGGCTCTACACACAGCTCAACTCACGCCATTTGCTGGGCATACTGCATGCTATGTTATGAAAAAACACATAATCTATTCAGGTTGCCGTTTTTTGACAATATTTCCTCAAAAGCCATTTAAGACACACAATAGCAAAGTTCATTACATCCGTTTTGTTAACATATTAATAGATTATTGGAATGAGTTCCAATAATGGAAGAGCCACAACAAAAATGAACACAAACGAAGAGAAATATGTATATAAAACAAGGATGATGATGAATGGGGAGTTTTAATGATACGATTAATGAGCATTTTAAAATAATTTCATTAGCTTTTAATTTCGGACTTTCTGTTGAGGTGTGGATATTTGTTCATATTCATATTCAATTTCTACACGCGGTTTCTTAGTCTTTTTCTTCTTGCGCTTGTTATCATCTTCGTCATCTGAGCTGGAACTACTTTCATCACTGCTCTGACCCATTGTATCCTGAAAACAGGAACATGACTATTATAATATAAAGATTACAAAGCATTTTAGTTACAGTAACTGATAAGCACATCCCTTACTGTATGTCTTTCGACGTGCAAATACAGCATTCATTCTAGTAAGCGCACGGGAACCATTACTCCCCTCCCAGCAAACAAAAGACGTTGTACCAATTCTGGTTTATTAATAAACAAGTGTTGCTACCAGTCGTGAAAATATTACTTAAACTCCAAGAAGGTGAAAATTACTCATATTTGTTTAATTTGCGACCAAACATTTGTAAATCTTTAAACACAAATTTCGTTGCCGATAACTGTGATCTAAACGGCTAATAAAACATATGAAGCCTTTCAGGCCTGAATTTACTATGGTCATCATCATCCACTACAAGCCACGAATTGCTGTCGCAATTCTCGACTTGTAGTGGATGAAGATGACTTGAAGAGGGTGACAAATTAACGAAAATGTCCATGTATTGGTAAAACAGTTTCATAGAAATTTTCTTTTTAAAACCCTTAGTCGTAAGTAAATTAGGTCAATTTTCAGGGATGTAAAATGATGCTGTTATGCATCATGAGGGCTTCAAGGGTTAAAAGCGACCCGACTTTAGTTGTGTTTAGTGGTGTAAGGGGTAATATGAACTTAGCCAGAGTTTTAAACATAAAGCAAATTTTTACTTTGCAAATAATGGTTTAATCACGTGGCCGTGTGTATTATTAATTGAACTAGAAATAAGTGTTTACCAAATAAACACCCGGGAAGGCCCCCCTCGCACTTTTCAAATAAAAGTTATCAATTAATTATAAGGTTAGCAACTTTAGGGTGACAAGGAGCTATATTAGATGAGTGTGCTCATTAAATCATGGCGTCGCATTACAAAAACAGGGTTTCTGCAGCTTTTGGGTAAGCTAATTTTAGACCTTGTTAAGACAAACAAATTGAAGATTCATTGGTTCCCTAAAATTCTGGGGTTTAAATTTGTTTCCGATGCAATGTAATCTAATTCAATCTGATCGTACTACTTCTTTAACCGTTACATGACTGAAATATTCTGATTACCCTAAAAACAACGTGGGGAAGTGCATGCATAAATTATCTGCTGGGAAACGCTGGCATAAAAGGACTTATCGGTTGCAGATGACTTATTTGTGCCAGTCTTTTAACAACCCTAGCCAATAAAAACACATGTTTCAACAGGCTGCCCAAATAAATAAGGCCTTTTAAAGACCTTCACTGAGAAAATATTTAAGGCTTTTAATTTTACTAAGCCAATATAAGACTTTTTTTTAGAATTTTTCAAGATTGTGTGGCAACGCTGAAATTTTTTTTTTTTTCTGCACAGCGCGCGCATTGGATGTTTGCCAAATTCTGAAGAAAAACATGTAAATTTCGGGACATAGAAAAACATTTAACCAGCTGTTTCCATTTTTTTTCTTAAAAAATTGGTCCAATTTTTTTTTTCATCGCTTTTAATTTTTCCAGAAAGTGGTTCAATTTTTTCATGTTTTTTATGTGAGGTCTTTTGAAAAAAACAACAGTTACTTCCAGCTATGTAATAGAACTTCCACAACCTGTTTTAAAATAGTTTTAAAAATGTTTTAAAAATTACATCTAGGCCTATATTGTAGTAAACAATAAGTAAATAAACATTTACCTCAATATCAGAAATATCACTAGCTTCAAATTCATCTTCAGCTACATATTCAACATCTCTCTAAAAAAACGAAGTACACACAATAAATCACAGGGGCATCTTACAGGATATCATCTGCTACAACCGTAACTCTTTGAGCACCACGAGCCACTCACAGCTTGCATCGCATGACGTCACAAATGTAGTGGGGAATGGGCAAGTTTACCCAGCTTAGAACTTGATATGTAATTCCCTCGGGTGCAATTAGAGAATCTCAGTCTAAAATTAGCACATATAAAAAGGAAATGTGAATTTAGATCTGACCATGTCATCCTAATAGTAGTAGCAGTACAGGTAGTAATTTCATTACACATCACTTTTCAGCGATAATAGTCATTTAAGTGAGTTTTAAATTTATTAAAATCATTAGATAAGGGTTCTGGGCATGTCTAGGGGATTTACCACCAGACATGCAGGACGGCTGGAGCCTTGGGTTTTTTTAAATCAGTGCCTGTGCGAGTTGCATTAGATCCACTGTTGAGGAACGAAGTTAAACCGATGGCAAGTATACAACATTTTGAAATAAGCTGTTCACACACAGTCAGTGTCATGGAGGAGAGGGACGGTGAGCAACTAAGCCAGACAAAGTGTCTTGCAGCATACATGTACACTATACACTCCCTATATTCCAGCAAGCACAAGGTATTGACCCAATGTTTTTTTATGTTGGTCCAGCCTTGTAGACGATGTGCCAACGTTAAAGAGGCATTAGTTAAATGCCTTTTTGATTTACTACAGGTGTTTGACGGCGACAGGTGGTTATAAGTAGCTTGGTAACAAGCTGTTAGAATAGGAAAACAACATTGTATGTTGCAACAACTGTGTCGCTCTGGACTCTGGAAAAGCCTATTTCGGCCCAATGCTAGACATCACTAGGTTGTACAAATGCATTAGTCAAGTTTTTTCATTCTTCTCAGATATGACCTCATCTCTGATACAACTTTTTTTCTCTGGCAGTAGGAAAGACATATCAGAGGGGGACTACTGTACCATTAAAAACTATATACCTTGGAATCCAAATACACGTATTAATATCTAAAATATGTTATTTTATATTTTATTGGGCTTATCTCATTTCAAGGAATGTAGTGTTCATGAAATATAGGGCCTGGTTTTCAATACATGTACATGTACTCACATCAGATTCGTCATCATCTTCGTCTTCCTCTCTCTCAGACTCACTGGAAACTTCCTCCTCCTCCACAGCTTTGTCAAAAGCATGTTGAGGGAAGTTATAAATGTCCCCATACTGAAAACAATAGCCAGTGATTAGCAGCATGATAATTACTACATTAATGATGGTGTAATTGCGTGCAATTACGATAACAGGGTTCATAGTCCCATGAAGAAACAGAATTCCAGGACTTTTCCAGGACCTAATAAAAATTGTCAAGGACTTAAATGTACACAATAACTCGTATATTTATTTCCAAAAAACAACTTGAAACTACATTTTCTATCTTTTAAAATTGATAATAAAATAGGGCAGGTAGATCTTTTTCAACTTATTCTAAAAAGGGTAAAATAATTATTAGACTCTAGCAAATACCATTTTTGCAATCTCTTTTCTCACTATTTAAAATTCCAGGACTTTCAAGCACTTTTAACAAAATTCCAAGACTTTCAAGGCCTGGATTTTTATTTTTCAAATTCATGGATTTTCCAGGACCAGTGTGAACCCTGAGATAAGCAGTTTAGGAGTTTGAGGCACACACTTAAAAAGTGTCAATGCATGTTACATGTATTTAATTAGTTCAATAAAAAAACTAACAAAACATGATACAAACCGTCCCTTTTTTCAATCTGTCTAACAGTTCTTTTTCAATGGCTGTGGATAACTGTGCAGCAACTAAAGCTTTTTCCTGTTGAGTAAAGTTAGATATATATCATGTTACAATGATAGAAAAATTGAGATCTATATAGATTTGTCATAAATTGCAGTTGAGTGATGACAGCAGAGGCCTTTCTCAATTAGCTTACTGCTGTGTACTGTAGTTTACAGATACATTTCCGCTATTTACTTATTCTGTTATAAAGTTACTGAAGGCTCTTAATAAAAACAATTTGATAAAATAAAATTTAAAAAATGAACTGTTTTCAATTGATCAAAATAAATTTATTATCAAGATATCTACAAGATACAGAAGGAATAATTCATTTGATTATTTTATTACTTACTTCTCTACGAGATTCCCTCCTTTCTATCTTTCGTTTTAGTGGGACAATTTTCTTCCTAAAAAAGATGAAATAAATACTTAAAACTTCAAGAAACATGAGAAAAACCTAAAAGTATATTTTTGGCTTTCACAATGAGCTATATAAATTTATTAGGTCAAAAGTGTAATTTAACACTATTGATTTCATGATACTTACTGGCGCTTTAGTCGAAGTTTCCTCATGCGTATTAAATACTGGGTGATTTTTGTAAATCTCTGTTTACATTTGTGAATAAGATATCTGTGGAAAGAGGGAAATAGTAGTTGTAATGAAGCAACAATATTGCCAAAATTGTCAGTTAGAATAAACAGTTTAAAATCAAAATAAAAACCATTTCAAGGTCCTGATTTTTTAAATCAAACACTAAAGGTTTTCAAGTACACATACACTGACATTGAATTCAGGTCTAGGTTTAAACCCTTACAAATAACTGTGCAACGGATTAAAGAAAAAACTAGACAAGTGCATAAGTGAAGGCCACTAAAACAGTCAACAGCAATGCTTTACACGTTAGACAAGTAGACATCATAAATAGTCTTGACTGATATGATGATACTGAGGCATCAAAAATGTAAGAATCTTCAAGATTAACCCTTTACCCACTAGAATATCAGATCAAAATTTTTAACAAGTTACAACGTAAAGTTGTTCCTCGCTAAATTGCGATCCACAACTTCGAATAGGTGACTATCACTCATATTTTTTGCAATTAAGACCAAACAATTGCAAATCGTTGTTTAAACACTCATTCCATACCCAATAAATTTAGACTGCAAATGAAACAGATTAAAAACAATTTTAGTCGTGATTAGTAGTGAACATGATGAAAAGGTGTGAAAATAAAAGCTTCATACTTAGGCCAGTGGATCAATTCTTCATCCAGCTGCTCCATTGCCATCTCATAATTCTTCTTCAGCTTAACTTTCTCCCACATTTTTGATGGAAATGCTGCTCTTTCTATTGTTTTCATATATAAAAAACAGACTCCTAAAACAAATAAGCTAAGATGGAAAAAATTGAACCACACACAAGTTAAAGTATACGTAAGTATGTATTTTTTTTAACTCTTTGCCCTCCATGACTCCTCCATACGTGTTTATCCTGCTGATAATAACCTTTCTAGCACCAAGTTTCATTTTTATTTACCTTGAGATCTATGTGAATTGCTATCGCAATTCCCACCTCAATGGGAATCCTGATTTTATAATAGGCTACAACGTGAACCGAGTAACTCAATTTATTCTCTTTATTATGATAGATTAATACAAGATTGCATAATCTATCAAAATAAAGATGTTCAATTGAGTTACTTGGTTCACATTGTGTTTTAAAATCAGGAGATTATTTATTAAAAAAATAGCATGTGGCAAGGGAGCTTGAAGGGTTATACGAGGCTTTTTAAAAACAGTTTATGACATTTGGGGGGCACACAAGCTCAAGCACACCATAGATATTTAATCCTTGTGCTGGTGAATTGTTTGTATCTATTTTTCATTCAATTAAAGCTACCGCAATTCCAGTTTCAAATAACGAAAAAGTATTAATGTTTATGAAAAATAGACACATTTCTAATTGAAGTAAGTGAATAACAGAGCATCTCCCACTTTAAGCTATTTTATCAATTTCAGTAGTATTTTATTCGGATGGAAACTTGCTTTAACCCTTTAGGCGCCGGTTTGGCATATATTTAGTTTTTCTTTTTTTATTAGCACATGGAGTACCACATTTTAAATATGTTAAAGATAAAATGTGACATCAACCAGCAAGAATTGAAAAAAGTTGACTTCCATTTTGTCAAATCTGAATGATTTTCCCTTGAAACTCAAGACACAACTTCAAGTGGGTGAAAATTCAAATTGAATAATTTAGCGGTTAAAGGGTTAAGACATATATATACAGTCCCAGTAGCATAAAGATAAATATCTATATCAATAATCGTCCCCTTTTCTCACCTTTTTCCTCTCTGATAGTAGCATACTGACTGTTTGCAAGGGGACATGATCCTCGGTTACATAACCCTGTTAAATTGTATTCATTTCTGCAGAATTTTTGTGTTTTCGTTCTGCAAAACAAACACAAAAATCATTCAGGTTTTAATAGTGAGATGCTCACAAACAAAATTGAAATAAATATGTAATTTCATAACCATACCATACATGTACTAGTCCTACGTAAGCACATGTACAGTCTACTGTACCAAAAATAGTACTGCTCCCTACTCGCCAATATGAGTTGCTTAACATTGATCAGCCTAAATTTATTTTGAACAGCCTGGCCAGATCTAAGCTGCTAAATATGTACTGACAGTGAATGCCAGCATCTCACCCAAAAAGATGTGCTACATAAGTCCATAAGAATATGTGACTTGTGTTTATTATTATTAGTATAAAAGGCTGATGGCTAAAAATAAAAATATGATACCATGTCAATTTATGTTTTTTTATGGTGTGACAAATTTTCACAAATATGAAAACAGAATTTCCAAGAACAGTTGGTCGAGTGGTCGAGGTTGCTGTACATATGATATATTAACATCTAAAGTGCCAGTATCTCTCAATAATATTAAAACTCAATCATGTCAATGGCGCTCAAACGCAAAAGTCTTTACAAATATTTATAAACTGAACTACTTTCAATAATTGTGTCCTACATAATATCGTTATAAAATCACATCACAAATTGTAATACTCACTTTATTTTATGTGAACAGAAAGAACCATTGATGATACTCCAAATAACCTGAAATTAATAAAAGATACACATACTAGTAGACTACATTGTTTTTAATTAAAATCTTGAAACGAAGTAAAAAAAATAACGTTCACCGTTTTGAATCTCACATTGCTCACCTAGTACGGCTCACAGCTGTAGCTTTTCATTTTTTCTCCAAACAAATATTACAGCAAATTTATAAAGTATCCACACACTAATATCATGCATAAGTGAAACCTAAAAGTGTTGCAGATCGACCCGTTGTGAATAGTATTACATGTATTACAGGGTTTTTGGTAATTTTAAAATAGTTTTAGATATGAATTATATATATAAATAGTATAAGCTATCACAGGTTCAACAAGTCTAAAGCGATCAGTAATCCATGGCCATTTTGTTTAAAACTTTGGGATGCTGGGAAAAATTTGTTTGAAAATTATTAATAAGCAATTTTCTCCCAAGTTGTCACTTACTAGACAACTGTGACCATCTGTACATAACAAGTCTCTTGTCGGGAAAATTCAATATGGAGGTTATGGTACTATTGGATAGCACAGAGCTGGGGCCCATCCCACAAAGAATCTTGAAATTAAGATTATTTTAACTATCTCTTATTTGCATTAGAAAAGTAAGGATCATCTTTAAGGGACAGGCCCAGGCTAAAATCATCAAAATATTGGTGATTTTATTTTGGCTTCTTAACCCTGACACAAAATAAACCAAGCGCAGTAGATTCTTTGAGAATAAAAAAAAATCAGTTTCGTTTTGTGATGTCTTTCTATTTGTGCTTTAAAGATAGCTAACTGACTGATTTTGTAATATAATCATGATAATGGCTTTTAATATCAGTTGCTCTTCAGATGTTTTTTAGAAGAAAAATCGTGCCAGATATTACTTAGTGGGAAACCACACATGCTGCAGTGTAAGGGGTTAATATGACCATATGTAAGCTTACAAGTCCATAGACTAGAACTGCAGAAGTTTTTTAATTTTTCTGCTGCGCATTCACCAGATTATGTTAGGCTAGATGTAGAGATGAAATTCCTGAGTTCTAATTTTGGACAACCATGTCAAAAGTAAGAAACACGGGAAATTTGTCTCTATATCTAGTCTAACTTGTGAATGCGCAGCAGAAAATTAAAAAACTTTTGCAGTTCTAGTCTATGGACATGTTTACATCATATGGGCGTATAAAGAAACCAAAATAAAATCACCGATTTTTTTATGATTTTAGCCTGGGCCTGTCCCTTTAATTTTTCTAATGCAAATAAGAGAAAGTAGTCTTTCTACACAGTTAAAACACAAATGCTCACTGTATGCAGCCACAAGCTCCTTTATACATACAAAATCACACTCTTTATTTAGAAAGATGGGCATATTTTTTTATTTCTTTACCATGTTGATTGCTGTTTCACCATATTCACTGTGTTAATATTATCAAGCTCTTGAATGAGCTTGGGGATTTCTCTAAGGCAAAAAACAACAACTTTGGTATCCATTGTTTATACAAAAGTACTTTACACTTTTGAAAAAAAACACCAAATAAAGTTCATTTTCATCCAAAAACTTTAATTGTGTAATCCCACTTACAAACATGTACACAAATGATGTGGAAGATTAACTAATTAAATAAAACATAATCTTCAAATAAGTAAAATCATTTAAGATAAATATATATATCATAGGCTAGCAGAATATTGTAGCAGAATACAATATTCTGCACATAATTTCAACTAAACAACATTTTAATAGCAAATGTTTATCTCTACATATGTTTTGGAAACATAGACCTGGGCTTTTTCTCCACTAATGCAATTTCCCTCTACCAGGCATGCCAGGTGGGGAAGATTTCTTTCTCAAAATATCAAGGTTGATGCCTCTTCCAATGCCACGTCCCCGTGTTTGAATCTTTTCAGCATTAGCTACTGGTAGTGGATACAATGCAGCTGGTATACTTTGATTAGAGCAGTCAATGCCAGAATTTGCTTCTCCAATTTTATCATGATCATGTTCTTCAGCCATGTACTCAGTCACAATATCACGTCCAGAGACAGGGAGAACCTTGGCTATGGCCGTTTCTGGAACGGGAGACTCAGATCTTTTTTCTACTAAGCACTCACAGTACTCTCTACAACAATGTTCCATATCACCAGTATTTGATAGTGATGTCGATTTATCATCACAAACTCTGAGGCTTTTCAGATCCAAACTAACCACAGAATCATTGAAAGTGCGTGGAGGCAAACATGAATTAGTTGTTGTCCTGAAATTTCTCATTAAAGAATTCCATGACTCACACAGTTGATTGTCCACAGCACCTATTCCATGTGTGTCACTATATGCATCTTCAAAACTTAGAAGTAGAGCTTCTTGAAATTCTTGATCTTCTACAGAAGTGATATCACTAGTGGTGTGCCAGTGATGCTGGCTTTGATGTCTTGACTCCTCGTGATCTCTCCCTGATCGACCTCGTCCAGTTTCTGATGTACAAGATCTGGTGGACTTGGAAAATGCCACAACTAATTTGTGCCCGCATATCACATGGTTATTCATTTCCTGGATGGACTTTCTAGCATCCTCTTCCTCAAAAAATCGGACAAACCCATAAGTATGACTCATTTCGTTGTCCACAGGATAAACCCAAGATTCACCAATCGTACCAAATCTACCAAATAGTCTTTCCAATTGTCTTTTCTCTATTGAAAGTGGCATATTTCCAATATGAACGGAGAAGAGGAGTTTACCTTTACAATGGGCTCTTTCACCTTCTGTCACTGACACTATTTCAATATCATTTACAGACAAATTATCTTTTTGACAATGATATGATTTCAAATCTACTAATATCTGCGGATCTGTCACTCGCTCTTCCATCGTTGACATTGTGACAGTCTCTAGAGAATCCAGGCTAAGCCAGGGCAAGTCTGAGACTAACTCCAGTAAGCAGCTTGCAGGTTATTAAGTCTAACTCCTTAAGTTAAGTCTCAGTATCCTAAGGTATGTAATGACCTAAGCCTAAGGTAGATTTATGTATTGCAAGGTAGGCTATGTAATGACTATTGAAACTTGAGAGTTGAGTGATGGCCAGATCGCAGTGGAGACTCTCAAAGACAAAGCTCACATTTATAGACACAGTGATGGCAGAGGGAGACACTCGACAGGACACACACTCCGTCTCCAGGTCTCGGTGAGCAGATGAGAAAGGTGTCTGTTCTGGAGAGTGCCTCTAACTTTCTGAGTAACAGTAGATTTAAGTGTGGCCCAGTGTAGTGCCAGTGGTGTGCCGTGGAATTGGAATGCAGCGTGGTGAACTGCCACTGGCACTGGTCAGTTATTGAAGTTGTTCAGACTTCAGCCTTTTAAGTTTAAGTTTAACTCAACGTCTCAAGAGACAAGAATCAAGTAGCCTACTTCAGTTCAATCAAGTCAACAGCAACACACAAAAACTAAACTTCTTAAGAGCACTGACACGAGGCCGTTATTATTAATATTAATGTAGCTTAAATATGATGAGCAAGGCATCCGGATTCATGAGCAAAGCTGTGGAAGCAACTGGTAAACAGATAAGTAGGCTACACATGAAATAATGGCATGAATGGTCGACAATGCAGAATATACAACACGTGACACGACTATTTTGTTAAGGTAGACCCCCTGTTTACGACATCGTTGTTGATGACCCAGTCCTAGTCTTTAGCTTATACTATGGTTTATATATCAGAAACAATAAAAATTATGTATAGATAATACTTACGTCATCATGCTGCATGATTAGCTGTGGTTTATGAGCCTATAACATGTAAAATATCTGAAACCTGACGATCTTTGCGAAATGTTCAGCTTCAATCACATGTCATCATAACTGATGGTATCACGCCACAAAATACAATATCACAGTTCTTTATTCCTAACGCTCAATTCAATAGCCCTAGGCCCTATTATGATAGCAAAATAAATGAAAAAAAAAAAACAATGTGCCGTACTAAAGTCCACGCCATATCACATATGTTATTTAGTAGCACAGTATAAGTATAAGAATTGATTGCATTCAATGCAATTTAACCATTATTGTACTACACTACACTACAGCTACACAAATTAACAAATGGGAAAGGTCGACACCGAGCAGGTCTGAGGCCGCAAGTCACATCTCAGTTATTATGAATCAGGCCTACTCGTATTTTTAATCAGGATATGACGGTCTTAGACCATCAAAATGACCATGAGGAAGATATACCGGTCTCAGACAATCTAAATGCATATGAGGAAGATGTGACGGTCTTAGACCATCTAAATGTAGGCTATATGCCCGAGAGGTGACTTCGACTTTGACTTTGACATTATACTCCAGCAGCACCTCCTATGTGGAGTATCAGGCTGGAGGGGGGGAAGGGCTGGTAGACTTAGTCAACCAGCTGACTCTTGAACGCTGCCACAGTTTTTGATTTTATGGCAGCTGCCGGAAGAGAATTCCAATCGGGGATAGTTCGATGCCAAAAAGAATTTTGTCCCAGTGTGGTGTTAGCTCTAAGATGTTTATAGGCCTGATTGTGCCTACCACGTGTTCTTCTGTCCGCTGGGATTAAACGGTCATTGATAGGAATTTCGAATAGCTCATTTAAAAATTTTAGGTGACGGTCTTAGACCATCTAAATGTATGTAATCATCATATGAAGGGCTCAGACCATTTAAATGTACAAGAGGATGACGTGACGGTCTTAGACCATCTGAATGTACATGAGGGAGAGGTGACGGTCTTGAACCATCTAAATGTATATAATCAGGATGTGATGGTCTTAGACCATCCCAATGTACAAGAGGAAGATATAACGGTCCTAGATCAGCTAAATGTATATGAGGAAGAGGTGACGGTCTAAGACCAAATCTATGTGTATATAATCAGGATTTCACGGTCTTAGACCATCTAAATTTATATGACCAAGAGGTATTGGTCTTAGACCATATAAATGTATATGAGGAAGATGTGCCGGTCTAAGAACATATCTAAATGTATATAATCAGGATTTGACGGTATTAGACCATCTAAATTTATGTGACCAAGAGGTGATGGTCTTAGACCATCTAAATTTATCTAATCGGTGTGTTACGCTCTTAGACCATCTAAATGTAGGCCTATACAAGAAATATGTGACGGTGTTAGAACATCTAAATGTATATGACCAAGAGGTGACGGTCTTAGGACATCTAAATGTATACAATGACGATATGACGGTTTTAGATCATCTAGGTGTATATAATCAGGATGTGACGGTGTTAGAATATCTATAAATGTATATGAGGAAGATGTGACGGTCTTGGACCATCTAAATGCATATGACCAAGAGGTGATGGTCTTAGACCATCTAAATGTATGTAAGGAAGATGTAACAGTCTATGTATGTAATCATGATTTGACCATCTAAATGTATATGACCAAGAGGTCTCGGTCTAAGACCATCTAAATATATATAAGGAAGATGTAACGGTCTTCCAAGACCATCTAAATGTATGTAATCATGATGTGACGGTCTTAGACTATCTAAATGTATATACCAAGAGGTGACGGTCTTAGATCCTCTAAATGTATCTGAGGAAAATGTGACGGTCTTAGACCATCTCAAATGTAATCATGATGTGACAGACTATATTAGACTATCCAACCATCTAAATGTAGACTATAGCTTATATGGTCAACGACCAGCATGATGGAAATAACATGAGCATGATGGTGTTAAACCATCTACCAACATTATATATATAGCGGGATGTGATTGCTCGAGACAATTTTAATTAGAAGCAATAAGCCAGGGTGTGATTATCTCGGACTATCTACATGGACATTAGCAAAACGTGATGGTCTTACCTTGACATAACTTGGAAGGCCTCACATAAAAAAAAACATAGCCTACAGTCCATACTATAATCAATAGACTCTTTAGAACTTAGATTCATAGTCGCGTTAATATGTGCGAACAGGGCACGATTATCACAGCGGCTGATCACCTTTCAAAATTGATTAGAACATTCAAAAAAGGCCCACATAAATATCAGACCATCCAATGCTTTGGAGGAAGACAATAGGGGCTACCAAATTGGAATTACATCAAGTCATTGCGAAATGACTCGGTGGGGGGGGGGATACTAGATCTACTCGCCTTAGAAATGGATAGGGTTAGTTAGCGAACGCCACCATCCACAACGTGTTGCATAGAACATAGTGGAGGGTGGGATCGTTCTAACTAGTAGGGGTGTGCCCCAAGGAGTCCAGCATTGTCAAAACCTGACCATGTCGCAAAGTGCCTCATGGCTCAAAAGACACCCTGGTCCAGTTTTAAAATTAAAACTGAATTGAATTAATTGTCTATTGGGCTATACTGGCACTATAACAATTTACTTTATGTTTTGAAGCTATATTTTCACTTAAAATAAAATAAATTATAAACTTATCTTGTACAGTGCTACGAGCAACGCTCTGTTGAAATAACGCTTTAGAAGAAATAAATATTATTATTAATAAAATGTTTGGATTCAATATTACACATTAAGCTATAATGTAATAATTTTGGGAGCTAGATAAAAACACTTTCATCACCTGTAATTTATACAATATGAATAGAAAAGGTGTGCTGAACATCTACCCTGAGTGACCGCCATGTTTCAGTGGCATGGTTCTACTGTGATCACCAGAGCGTGCTAGCTGAATATGGCCTACACCCCTCTAGGTCTTATCGGTAGGCGGAGTCAATGTCATGGCGGTCACTGCATGCGACCAGGCTCCACGCAATGTGAGTAGACCGGTTTAGCCGGGTACTAAACATCCTCCATATTAATTAAAAAGGCATGTCCCATTTTAAGATGGCCATATTTCTAGCTGACTAACTTGACTTTTAGTTGTCATTTTATTCACCTATTTTCGTCTACCAGCTAGCGATGTTTTTTTTATAGATTTTCAGGTCTATGCATATGACTATTGCATATTATTGTAAATGGTGCTGATATAGAATATTCTATAAAAAAATGTTTAAAATTTCATGGTGAATGATGCTGTATTGGAGTAAATATTAAAATCTGACTATGTCACAAAACGTGTACTGTACCAAATAAAACATCTTGCCCATGGTATACTGAAAAAATTGGAATTGCGAAACGACGAAGAAAGGCGCTTGAAAATAATCTGGCATGAACCAGCAACACGCACGCCTCTCAACAGATCACGGTATAAGGCTCAGGTCAACCTTTGCAATAGACTGGTATCAAAGGCTAGGTCTGAGTACTATGCTAAGACACTTGAACAAAGCTCTGAAAATTAAAAGCAGATGTGGAATTCTGTAAACAAAATACTCCATTGGGTACCAAAACACTCTCTTCCGGATCACACATCATTAAAATTGCTGGCGAAATCATTTGTTCAATATTTTGGCTAAAAATTGAAACTATTCGGTCAATTTTTCCATCTGTTCCGCTTAAGGTCCCTAACATTGAACCTAAGGATGTTAACTGCCCTCTATCCTGCTTTGGACCAGCTACTAAGGATGAGGTTAAGAAAATTATAATGTCTTCCCCAAATGGAACATGTCATCTTGATCCCATTCCTACAACCTTACTTAAGTCATATAGATTCATTGATTGTTCCAATCACCAATATTGTCAATAAGTCGTTGAAAGAAGGTGTGTTTCCTTCTGATTTCAAAATTGCTCATATGATACCGCTTTTGAAAAAAACCTTCTTTGGATAAAAACGCTTTAAAAAATTACAGGCCAGTCTCTAACCTTAGTTTTATTTCTAAAGTTGTTGAAAAGGTGGTTGCATCCCGCTTGCTTACTCATTTAGAGCTAAATGATCTATCTAATCCAAATCAGTCTGCTTACAGAAAGAATCATTCAACTGAAACTACTTCACTTAAGATTACCAATGACATAACTACCAACATGGAAAAGAAGAGGGTTACTGTACTGACTTTGTTGGATCTGTTGGCTGTGTTTGATACAATCGACCATGCTGCACTCCTCAAGCTACTTTCATCTTGGTTTGGCATTTCAGGAATAGCGTTGGACTGGATCCAGTCATATTTATATGTTAGAGGACAGACGGTCAAGATAGGTGAAAATCTATGTGATAGTTACAAGTTCGGTGCTCCTCAGGGGTCAGTACTTGGACCAATTCTGTTCACACTTTACACTGCACCTCTATCCTCGATAATTAAAAAACAATTATTCCTGAACTATCAACTGTAGCCTACACTGATGACACTCATGTGTAAGTAAGTAAGTAAGTAAGTAAGTAAGTAAGTAAGTAAGTAAGTAAGTAAGTAAGTAAGTAAGTAAGTAAGTAAAAGTAAGTAAGTAAGTAAGTAAGTAAGTAAGTAAGTAAGTAAGTAAGTAAGTAAGTAGGTAAGTAAGTAAGTAAGTAAGTAAGTAAGTAAGTAAGTAAGTAAGTAAGTCAGTAAGTAAGTAAGTAAGTAAGTAAGTAAGTTATCTTTATTCAAGTAATATAAGGCCTAGAGGCCCATTATACACAGCATATTTTATCAAAAACATAGTATGTTTGTGTGTACATAGCACATTTCATATGATGGTAATGGCATTAAAAAGAACATTTCATACAACAGCAGGTGTGTTTTTGAGCTCGAAACTATAATATACATAATATGCGAGATCTTGTATCAAGTCAACATTTTTAGCGGTCATAATCTCTCTAAAATTTGAGTAGCTAATAACATTATATAGCCCAATATTTAAAACATGACTTGAACAGCGAAATCGTGTCAATGCTGCCCGAACTTTACTCATTTTAATAATACCGGTATTTAAATATACTTCCCATTCCGATGCGTTTTTAAATGTTGAATAAATAGACAGTTTACTCGAGTTTTCAACCCTATGCCTCCATTTATTATAAAATAATTCTTTTACCCTTGACTGAAATATTTCTAAAAATAATTGGTCGTTCTCTACGTTCTCTACGTTCTCTTGTTGTAACCACACATACTCAAAACGTTTTTTTAATAAAAACCTTCTTTGGGAGACCAAATTTTTCCGACTCCATCTAATTTATTTAACATTATATGCACTTGCTTTACTATCCTGTTCTCAGACATCTTAACAATTTTTAACCAATAAGACATATATTTGACTGAACAATACACACTGAGTGGATAACGCCCACTTCGCCTAAAACAGCTTCATCACATGTTGTGATTAAAACTTTTAAAATTATTTTAAGAAACCCAATATGAACTCTTTCTATCGATGCTATTTGTTCATACCCCCACATCTCACTGCCATAGGAAAGAATTGGTAAAACCATACAATCAAGTAATTTACATGCAATATTTATAGGAATTCCTCCACATGCATGGCTTAATTTATAGATAAATACAAGTGCTTTGTTGGCTTGGAGACACAAAGTATTTTGGGCTGAATGCCAGGTCAGTCTAGAAGAAAAGATAATCCCTAGATATTTATAATATGTTACATTAATCAGTTCTTTACCTTGAAAATACCATTTCTCAATATGTTTTACAATGCCACCATTTCTAAATATTATAATTTTTGTCTTGCTTATGTTTACAGCAAGTCCACATTTCTTACAAAATTCAGATAAAGTTTTTAGTAATTCCTGAAGTCTTTTCACGCTATCAGCAAACAATGCTATGTCATCAGCGTAAAGCAATATAATCAAATGTGATAATTCTTCAGTAATAAATATACCATAATTGCTTTTCAACATCTCAAACAACTCTCCGATGTATAAAGCAAATAAAAAAGGACTGAGCATGCAACCCTGCCGTGTACCCACTGAACAATCAAAATAATGTGTTAGTCCACCTTGTGTTCGCACACACGACCTTAAGTTTTCATACATACTTTGCATCACTCTCATAGACTTTCCATGTATTCCACTTTTCATCATTTGATACCAAAGTAAAGAATGCGGTATGCTATCGAAGGCTTTGCTAAAATCAACAAAGCATACATACATATTTTTAAACAACTGCGTATAATATAAAAATTTGATCAATTGTTAAAAAACCTTTCCGATAACCTGCTTGTTTATCTTTATTTATGTCATTTTTATCTGCCCATGTTTGAAAATGAGTATCAAGAGCCTTTGTAAAAATCTTACCAAGAACACAAAGTAAAGAAATACCTCTATAATTCTGTGGATCATGTATAGTCCCTTTTTTATGTAATGGGCATATAATAACCTCACTCCATTGCTGTGGGTAATTTGCACTGTGCAATATAGTATTAAATAATTCTACTAAGAAGGGAACACGATTCTGAGTAGAAGATTTAATCATTTCCATTGTTATATCATCGCTACCTGGTGATTTACCACTTGCCATCTCCTTAATGCAAGAAATAATCTCAGGTGAAGTAAAGTCACAATTTAATATATATTACTGTTCATTTTCTCCATCTTTACAATCATTACATTCATTAAAGTTGTGTTCTTTCAATATATTTTCAACTTGATTGGTAAAATCTTTATTTATATTAACTGGTTGATTTAGAAAATCACAAAAATAATTTGCCCATTCAGCATGTGTTATATTTATTACTGTTTGTGTTTTTAATTTGGTGCGTTTTTTTACTTTTGTTCAGAATGATGTGGGATCTTTTAGTGAATCAATTATATCTTCTTTTATTTGAGACTTATATCTTTGCTTTTTGTTTGAGCACAGTGCTTTGAAATCTTTTTTTGATTCTTTATAATTTGTCAGATCTGCTATTACATTTGTAATTCTGAATTTTCTTAAATATGATTGTTTCACATGTTTTGCCTTATCTAAATCTGAACACCACCAAGCTGGTTGTTTTACAACATCGTTATATTTTTCACCTTTTTCGTATGTGGATACTTTTATCAATGATGCAGAATCTTGTATCATGTCCGTAATAATTTGTACCATATTAGATGTTTCATTTTTATCTGCATGTTCTTTAAAAAAGATTAGTAACATGATTTGATGGGCATAATACAGTTAAATCTTCACAGAAAACTAAAACATGTTTTGGTTGCCATTTGAATTTTATGCATGATTCAAGCTTATGAACATTTTTACTGATACATATCTTGGGATTTATTTCCTTTTCTCCGATAAAACCAATGACAGGTAAATGATCTCAAATGTCCATATCACTGACATAAAATTGTGTAAATAAATCATATATTCCTGGTTCTGTCATAAAATAATCAATAATGCTTTTACCTGTACTGCTTATATAAGTATATTCACCTTCCGAGTCTGTCAAACATCTTCCATTTAAAACAATCAGCCCCATCTCTTTGCATAATTCTAATAGATGTTTTCCAAAATTGTTTACAACTATATCTTTAGATTTTCTTTCTATTGAGAAAACATTTTCAATTTCTTCATACCAATTCATTTGAGGAATGCATTTTACAGAATCATGTTATATAAAATCCTGGTTTTGTCCGATACGTGCATTTAAATCTCCTATTATTAAAATTTTATGGCTTGGATATGAGCATTGTACCTTTAGTTTTTCATTAAATAAAATTGCAATACCATTCTCTTGTTCTTTATACACAGGTGAATCCTCGGGTTGACAATATATACACATTAAAACCAAATCAAAAGTCTGCTTCAGTATTGACTTACACACTGTAAAAATTACCCCAAATTTAAAGTCATTATTTATTCGATTCACCTGTGTCTTTAAGGTATTTGTCACGTATACAGCTACACCACCTGGAGCTCTGCCGTATTTACTTAACTTCACTGCTGGGTTCAGTTCACAAAAATGATTGAAAAATAAACGTTTCACATCCTCAAATTTATCAGCTACTGCCCATGTCTCGTATATCGCTATAATATCATGGTTCACAGCTAGATTTATAAACTCCACATCGTCAGTCTTTTTCAATAATCCACCCACATTCCAAGAAAAAATAGATAAGCCTCGGCCTACATCCTATCTCTGGTTTTCATCACCTTGGTCAACGGCTGGCTGCGGCTGCTCGTTCTCAGTCTCAGCACCAGCAAGAATGATTAATCCATCAGTAAATGAATCTCGTAGTTTTACCACACAATCCTTTCCTAAATCATATGTATATGGCTGATTTCACAAAAACGGGCCATTTTTTCCCCGATGAACTTCACTTGCTATCGTGACATAAAGCAATTCTGGTCTGGCTAGCAGAAGTCACGATAGCAAATATACAAAATGTATGATAAAAACTGAATAAGTATTATATCAAAACAAATAGTTAATAGACATTGTCGAAATACATATATTTTAAAGGTAAAAAAGCTCAATTAAAAATATTCTATCGTGAAAATGAGACAAAGGACAGTACATTTATCATGTATCCAAATGTCACGATAGCAGCAATTGTCCAAATTTGTCTTGTTGTCACAATAGCAAATTTAGCATTTTAAATACGGTCATACACAGCAAGCTAGTACAACTAACGACATCTTATCATTTTAGTCTGAGAGCATTTGGGCGAGTGTATAACAACATCATGCTCATCTTTTATTTCTACAATTTAAAAAGTGACCAGCGACATTTGTTTGTTTGCTATCGTGACATACACTTGCTTGATATCGTGACATAATTGTGGGTATTGTGCTATCGTGACTTATTTTAAAAAATAGGACGGAATGGATTAAGTCCTCCGCCACGAAATACTTGACATGAAATTATTGTTCTAAACTAAACCTCCTGGTACCATTTTTTCTGCTGATTTTATTGTGGGGCAGCAAGACTGCACCAAATAATTATTGCACTCACAGTGGCCATTATAAAATTGTGATATTGTGACAAAAATCTGTGAGAACGTTAATTTAACCACTAGGGTGCCCTACTTTAAGACTATATTTTCAGCGTTCAAATTATCACCAGTCACCTGAAAATTTAACTGATGAAACAATGAATGCTGCTTTATCTTATCAGTTAATAAGTTTTCCAATAGGGTTCAAGCTCTGCACGTGACACCCTATTTTTAGCAGTGCTATCTTGACTCAGTTTTTTGGGACGGAGATGGTCACGATAGCAGTATTTTATTTTAAATTGTAAAAAATCCTATTTTTAAATGGAATGAGCATATAAAGAAACATGTCAAATTTGAAATTAATTAGTTTTCTTTAATTATTATTTATTACTTCATTTGTCATTCCATTGCATGTATTTGTAAATTTCCATTGAAAAACACATGTCAATTCACCAGGAAAACTTTCCGTCCTAAAAATTAAATTTTTGAAGTATTATTTTACTTTTTAAGTGTGTAAGGCTATTGCAATCCCTAGGATGGTGACTTTGGTGTCTGCCACGTATCTAAACTTTCAAATAGTAAAAACATTAGGAAGATAGAGTAATTAGTGTTTCTGCTATTCAACTGTCGATTTCGTGCCCCCAAAATGCTGATATTGTGACCACTTTTGTGAAATCGGCCATATACGTTTCTTGCGTTGTCTTTTAGCACCAATAGTTTATCATATGAGAAAAACGCCTGAACACCTTCCAGCTTCCGTGCGTCTTGTAATAGTTCTCTTAATTGCCAGCATATTTTTTTCACACGATCTGTATAATCCTCCTTGAAATAGATGCCCTCCGGTCTCAATCTTCTTGCTTCTCTGATGATGCGATCTTTATTTTTGTATTTTGTGGGTTTAAAAATGATGTCACGAGGTCCTTGTTTTCGGTTGTTTTTTGAAAGCCTGTGTGCTCTATCAATCTCCATTTCTGCTACTGACTCAGTCGTCATTCTCAGTTTACAGACAAGGTGATCCCTCACTAGATTTTCACAATCGTCTCAATTTTCTCTGCCGTTGGTCTCTGCTATTCCTGACACAATTACATTACATCGCTGACTGTGCTTCTAGCTTATCCATCTCCATATTAGGATTAGCGTTTTCTGTTTTGAGTTCTTTTATTTTTTCTTTCAGCTCAGAGTAATTTCCTTTCACAGTTTCAATTGATTTCTTTATATCGTTTACACTTGTTTTGACAGCTCGTATTTCATAACGTCTAACAAAGTTACATTCCCGCGGTCCATGTCAGCTGCGTTGTTGACAATCTGAATCCCATCGCCGCCGCCATTCGCATTTCCCGTCGATAAAATAGTTTGTCTAGTTTTTGGCGGTCCAGGGTTTAATTCTACGTCTCCTGCACATTCTAGGATTATTCGTGAGTGCACAGAATATTGCCATGCTTTGTTAATAGTAGTATTTAGAAGCGGAATATATTTCGCCTCACAACCCCAAGGGGTTTTCACCAGTTCACTGCCATTTGAGTCGATCTGAGTGCCGTGACATGCTGGTATGGGTGTGCCACCGTTGGCCGCTGTACACACAGCTAGCAGAAGAAAGAAGCGTACACCCAGCCTGAATACACGTGCAAATGTGGTGTAGCCTACCCTTTCAAATTCTTAAGTTTCACACATGGCCCTGGCAAAAATGTTCCTATGCTCCAACGCCACTGCTGAATATCGATCATTTTAGCGTCGAAATCTTTCCTTGCATAAGTTTCAATCAATTTATATGAAAATGTGTCCAATATATTGTCTTATAACGAGTTTAGATCTCAATTTGTTCTCTGCTCTGTGAACACGTCCGTCTCCTCCGAATGCACACACAGGTGTACTCAGGTGTACTTGGGGATATCATCACAGGATGCGACTGCTTCGATGGAGAAATTAAAATTATGCCCAAATGATATCAAGGCCTAGATGACAAACACTAAGCTAAAACTAAGTCCATCAAAACTGAATTATTGTTGATAAGCACTAAGCAGCGGCGAAAACATTTTCTGTCTCTTTTCCCGACATCTATTTTAGATCATGATACATCACCAGCTTCTTCGACACGTAACATCGGAGTCACCTTTGATAGTGAATTAAACTTTGATCATCGTATTAGATAGATCTGTAAATCCTGCTATTATCACATTCGTGATTTGAGGCGAATCAGAAGACATCTTTCTATGGACACCGCTAAAATGATTGCAAATTCCTTAATCACTAGCCGACTAGATTAATGCAATTCTCTATTTTTTAATGTTTATGACAAATATATGAGACAGTTACAGCGAGTGCAAAACTCAATAGCTTGAGTCGTATGTAAGACATCCAAGTTCTGCCATATAACACCTGTTCTCCATTCGTTGCATTGGCTCAAAATCAAGTACAGAATTGTTATTAAAATAACATTTTGGAATATAAAACACTACATACTATTCGGCCTGTCTACCTTCGAGAATTATTGTCATTGTCAGAAAAAAATTCCTTGTCATCAGGAACTAGTGAGCTTATTCGACCTCGTTCTCCTGAAACCAAGGCCGGTTCTCGTGCTTCCTATGTTGTTGCTCCATACCTCTGGAATTCCCTTCCTGCAGAAGTACGAACAGCTGAGACGTATTCCTTCTTCCGCAAAAAAATAGAGACACACTTCTTTGCATCTTGTTTTCCATCCTAATAGTCTGACCTTATGTTGCTCTTACTTTGATGACTTTGATTGACCATGGACACGATTCTTGAATATGATTTAGTTTGAAGCGCCTCTGAGCTTGTCATATGGGGATTTAGGCGCATTAGAAGTTTTATATATCTATCTATCTATATCTATCTACTATGTCACAAATTCTATCACCTGATAATACTCTGCCAAGACTGATTGCTTAGATATCAGAAGAAGAAGAAAAAAGTACAGAAATTAAAGTCAGACTAAAAATAAATCATGGGAATAAAAAAGTCAGCTAGACTATCAGACAAAACCAATTCATGAAAGGAATGTATTCAAATTATTATGCATGTTTGGCTTTTTTGTAGGTGTAAAAGTGTGTAAATTTAATGTTTTTTGCAACCTATCTAGCTCCCGACATTCTGATAGGCCCCACGTACTATAGCTTCAGGTGTAATATTAAATTCAAACATTTTACGTGAATATATAGCTCTTTAATATTTTCTAATAAAAATTTAGAAGTTATCTGCTGTGAGACTAGAAAATAATGATGGAATTCGCATAATAATGGCCTGAGACATCAGAAAAAACATGCTAAAGCGGGTGCCAAATATGGAAGCACAAAAAGGTACCCTGTCCAACAGCACATCCCCAGTACTACCAAGTATGGGAGTACTCCCCCGGGTGTAGCTCCCAATAAAGACAAATGCCATATGCATCATGATAGTTACCCAACCACTAAGTCATCTCTACTGAATGCTCAGTTTCAGTAGGTCTTTGCGAGGGATGGCAAGAAGGGTACTTACTTACTATATCTTACCATTTAAGGATGGTCACAAGTCCTCTCGGTCTTCTAGGACCACATCACCCTTTTCGGTCTTCTAATTTATATATTGTTCCTGTTTCCACATTTAGTGCCGCATTGTTATTACATATTTTTCCTTTTTTTCCGGGTTTTATACATCCTCCTTTTGAACGTGTCTAGTGTTGGTACCACTGTGGCGCTTGTAACAACTAGAATCTCGATCTTGACCGACCCCAATTTGGACCGAGCTGATCTGTGCAGAATCGGGACTGACAAGTTCTACTCCTGGCAGGACCGCCACCGTCAGCAGCCTCCCGCCATCACTCGACCATTTCGATCACGGCAAGCAAACCGAGCACATGTGTTGAACGAGTCGCTCAAAGAAGCGATAAGTTACCTATGTTTGTCTGATCTTCGTCCCCCGCTGCGAGCTATGCATAGAATTATCTATATCCAATAAAATGGACAAGTAAACATCATCTGGTTATTATATTTGATATTTCCTTTCATCGCCGAACTGGCGGGTATGAGAACTAAGAACAGGCTTGAGTAGTTGGAGTCACACCAGGGACGACGGACTGCTGAGTCTGCATGTCTCACTCCGACCTTCCAACCTCAACATTGGTGCCCTCCGGCATGATCTAAATTGTATCTTACCGATCAATCACCAGATTGACACTGCAAAAAATGGAGGCTTAAAGTTTCTTTGGGTGAACAAAAAATGACTGATCATTTTTTTCAAGGTACACAAGGATTTCGGGTCAGAATGTACAAATAATGCCATTAGGTCAGTTAGAAACGTTGTGTGGCGAGAGGTACACGTGTTTTTTGCTTTCAGAGTGAAATCAAATCATAATTCCAGTGCTAAAGTACACGTGGTCTTGAGAATTTTTAAGATGGCCGACTTTGCAAAATACTATTAAATCGACAAATTATTTTTAATTTGAAAATTTATTTTTTCTCGTTCCGCCACTGTCGGCGAATGGGAAGGAAATATTTTCACAAAAATCGGCTAACCAAAATATTCGGTGTGGCACGATTAAACGAGAATTTTTCCACCAAATTTTTCAAAATAAAATATATTTTTTTCAGCAAAATTCTGATTTTAGAATTGATAAATTATCACCTCAAAACACACAATTTTCATTAGGTTTTAGGACCACGTAAAATTGTAAGCCTATATGTATGAATAAAAGGTCTTAAATGGTCTTTAAAATATATTAATGTTTTGACAGTAAGTCACATACCCCAAACTACAAAATATAATCATATTGTTCTTTCAGAGAAGCTGTCTACTGTACTAAATACTGTGTGTTGGTAGGTCAGTTTGCCGTTAGAGGCGCCATATTCGAGCGGAGATCCCGTTTCCCATAATTAAGCTACTGAGGCTGTGGCCACGCGTGAACCCCACTATCCCGTCAAGCATCGGGCGCAACAGTCGAAACTCACAGCTCATTAATCATTCACATAAATTTGGCAGACCATAAATTTTCCACAATGCGGATAAGACCACAATGCAATTCTGTGGAAATTCCGGCCATGTGCTCGGGCAGCCATGATGGATTTCTAGATTTTGTCCAAAACATTGAATCTTATCAATCACTTCAAAAAAAGTTCTCGGACAACCATTGAGATCGAATATAATCTTTTTATTTTTTTTTCTTGCAAATATGAATGGATAATCGCGCTTTGTGCAAATACACAGCTCGGTTATTTAACAATTTTTTAACAAAATTTTGTTCATTTTTCCCCACTAAACCTGTGACGTGTGCAAAACAAATTGTCATTATTGGGATCAGTGAGCGTTTCTAGACGCACACAGCTGTCAGCCAGATCAGTGATTTATGTTAATAGTCCAGTTGAAGTTGCTGCTTCTATATGTCCAATGAGTACCTAGAAATTATAACTTGTTTAATTAGCATAATTAGAATAATTAGCATAATCAGCCTATTGTGCACTATGAAACTGTGGCTGCAAAAAAATGACCAATATCAAACTTGTGCATATGTCAGATCCAATAAATTCACTTCTGATCAAATTTTTGTCCCCTACCTGCCTAATAAAAGTTTCCCTCCGCATGTCCGTCCGTCAATCCGTCCGTCATGACGTCTGTCCATCGCACCATTCATTCATCACTCGCCTTGGCCAATAAATATAAGAACTGGTCAAGTTACAGTGTTTACATCCGGGTTCACATATCTATCTTGCGAATATCTCAGTCAAATTTATGCTTGAGTGACCTTGACCTCTTTTTGCAGATCGTGCAGGTCAAAGCTAATGCCTGCCTTATCCAATTGATATCTAAGGCACCATTTTAATAAACCGTTGGAGTTAGTGTCCACGTCTGCAACACTGATATATCTGGTGAGCATCTCGGTCAATTTGAGATATAGGTGACATTTTCCTAGGTATTTTTATGATAATTGATAAGAAAGGTCAAGGTCAATGCCATATGATAGTATTAAATTGTTTTTTTTTGAACAGCAAATGTGAGAATGTGCTGTATTACGGCGGTTCAGTTTTTTATGCCTTCAAGATTGACTTACTATTTTAGTTACAGGTCATGGTTAAGCAGAAGACAGCAAGGTCATCAAAATCACCTGATTGAACTGTATGTAAAATGTTGACACAGTCACGCAATGCAGGTTATATTTCATTTGTGTTTTATCTTGAGTTTCAGATAACTTATTGGTGTCAAGATGGCTGAACAAATATGCTTTCTTCCGGTCTGCCATGGACATGGATCATAGAAGACTGTATTTTTTTAGATGAGTTTTTTTTAGATGTTTGAGATGAGCGCGCGCATTAGATTTAAGGCGCGCATTACCAAAAGAAAAACAAGTGTATGTTTCTGCCCAGCGCGCGCATTAGATTGTTGCCGATTTCCGAAAAAAATGTCAATTTTGGGGGATAAAAAAAAACATTTCGAAAAAAAACAAGCTCATTTCGAGAGATAAAAATATTTTTCTAGCTTAACTTTTTTTTAAAAAAATAGGTCAAAAGTTTTTTTCTATTTTGTCGCCCTCATTAACTTTTCCAGAAATATGTCCAATGTTTTTTTTATTTGGTCGCCCTCATTAACTTTTCCAAAAATATGTTCAATGTTTTTTTTTCCTGAATGTTTTTTTTTCTGTCCTCCCTCATCAGATTTTGGATTTTTTCTGATCTAAAACAGATAAATTAAACAAAGTGGCCTTAAGGGTATCAATACCCTCATACAGCGGGCTCAGGAACGGGGTAATACAGACGTCAAGGACAAACTAGAAGACATTCTAGACAAACAAGGAGAAAAATCGTCAGTTGAATGTCACAGTGGGTGTTACTGCTCATAAACTTCCAAGGAAAAGCTGAACAAGTGTCTTGCTAAGAAAAGAAAAACTGGTGATAATAACGAATCTCCAGTTGCTAGCGGGAGACGATCTCAATTGCCAAACGAAATCTTTAATTTTAAACTACAGTACAGATAGTACAGTACATCCTACATATCATTATATATGTTTGGAAGATGTTTTATCAATTAAACCATTTCATAGTGATTTAAAGAATACGAATAAACTTAAGTTCCCAAACCTTGCTTTTTATTTTAACTTGTGGCACTAAAGTTTATCTAGCAGATATATTGAGGGATGAAACAATCCAACCAAGGCAATCTTCAACGTTTATTTACAATATATTATTCAGCGTTAATGAGTATTTTGTGTTTTAAATGTATTCATGTTTTTAACTAGTAATATTATATTTTTTATTGCATTAGTTTGTTTTGAATGACTACATTTCATGTACTATTTATGTGTAATGTTCCCGTCTGTTGCCATATTTTTTTGCCATAATTGCATACGGTGGTCCAACATTAAACTAGCATTGAATCAAAGTGTCATGATTGTCTTACCCAGACATTCGCTAACAGACTGTTAGACGGATGGCCTCTGAGGCGTGCCCTGCTGAGTTAGATAGATGTTTTATTTATTTATTTATAATGATACAACAAACTCACATTCCTCAGTTCATCGGTGACATACATAGGACATACACCATCAATCAAAATGAAATTATTTCAACAAGACGTTGCTTTCATCATAGAAAAAAACCCATAGAGGGCTATAAAACGGCTACCATTCAGGAACAGCTCAGATAAAAAATACATGTAAATGTGTTATGGTCGGCTGTTAAAAATTTTGAAAATAATTTTGCTCTTAAAAAATAACTTATATAATAATGTTTTATAATTATGTAAAAAAAAACGTCAATATTCTAGGCACAGCGCCAGGACGCATATCAGATTATAGTGGCTGAAAAATGTTTTCCGGGGATATAACTATTTTTTCTGTGTGATAATACTTTTTCTGTTATTAATATAAAACCATATTTAAATGTGGTTTCCAAAGGATATATTTATTTATATGCGGAGTAGTTAACACCTAGTGCACCCTTGTCTTCACAAGGTGCAATTACACCACTGATTAGCAGGGAAAGGCAGTGGTGTCAGTGCGTCAGCTAGGTGTCATAAACATCCCAATATTAATCCCTAACTTTTTAAATTTTCATCGTACAAACTTGTAATAAATATCACTAGAAAGCGTATTCATTACTCAAAAAAATGATATAAATTATATTATGATTGCACGTTAACCCGCAAAGTTATTTATTTAGAAAGGTAAGCAGGGTTTATCAGTGTTGGCGTGGCTGAGACAAGCAGTTAGCGAGGTGTGAAAACACAAAACAGTTGTATAACATTTATACAATGTTCGACCAACGTCGAAGACGTTGTGCTGGCATTTTATAAATGTAATACAAATGTTTTGTATTTACTGGGCGATACAAATTCCTAACTTTAACTAAAATATAATGTCTTCGGCACGTGAGGAAAAGAGGCTAGATCCAATCCGAGTAGCGTCAATTAAGTTGTATGTAAACATGCAGGCCTATACTCCCCTGAGACAGCAACCAATAAAACACGGGAACGACTGCGGCGTCCAGTAAGATAGTAGTTACAGTAGTTACATTTATCTAATTAGCACTTCAAAAAATTTGAAATTGCTGTTGATAATATAACAATTGTAAAAATACAATCATATTTTAAATATGTGAATAAACTAATGCTTTGAGAATTGTATTTTTCGTGACTTATTAATAAATCTTTGACTGGTAAGAGAGGTAAGGTTAAACTGGCTTATCTGAACAGCAGCGTATAGCGTTATCACCTCGTTAACGTCTGCGTTTGATCCACCTGCCGCGTGCCCCACCCTAACACCCCCCCCCCCCCCTGTGCAGTGTGACGCGACGTGGAGGTTTGCAGCGCCCTAACAAGTGTGACAATAGACAATAGACAATAGTTTATTAAACTCGGGCCATACATGGCTTGGAGTATGCATTAGTAGTACATACATGTAACAATAGTCAATATTAAAGGTAATAATACATAGTAATAAAATAAAATATTTAAATACATAAGAAACATAATGCAGAAAATAATGTGAGGTAGTGAGGTACAATGATTGAATGTAACATAACGATTTTTTTAAATACCATATATATGTCTATATACATGTATATATGTATAAATATATATATATATACATATATATATAATATAGGTTTGATCAAAAATACATTATTTAATAAATGAACAGCATGAAATATTAAGTGATATACAGTGATATACAATAACATTAGTTTTAATCTTCCCGTGGCAGCACCGTGTCCTAGACATTGGTACTGTGCATATTGCTGCAGACCCATGTTTCAGACACGACGCTACCACATGAGAACAGGTAAAAGTATATAAATATGTAACGGTATAGTAAACATGGAAAAAGGTGAAAAGGGTGACAAATGACAATAGTGGACATACATCAATATAGTCAAGAGAGTAGTCCTATATTTGAAGAATCATTTTAAGAGTTTAGATATATATATTATAAAACTTGAATGCAGCTTTCAGATATTTAGCTAATTCATTAGAAATGTTAGAGGATGTGTCCGACATGATATTTTTAAATTTTATATGGTTAGGATGATTTTGACAGTAGGGCGGTAAGAAAGTTTGCCGTATATCAATAAGGGTATTACATTCGAGGACAAAGTGGAATTCATCACAAATTTTATCAGAATTACAAAATTCACATGTTCTGTCTTCTCTATTGATGCCATAGTATCTTCCCCTTTCAATTGGTAGTCTATGGTTTGATGTTCTAAATCGACAAATAATTTTTCGGTTAAAAGGTGACAAGGAGCATAAATATTTTTCGAGCTCAAATTTCAGTTTGAAAATTCTATATGAACGGCATTTATTCGAAAGATTAAGATCTGCCGACCACTGTTGGATGTATTGATCTTGTAGTCTCTGTTTAATCTGGTTCGGAAATGTATTGATATTTGGTACTTCTTGTAGAGTCCAAATGTAAGAAAAACCTGTTTCATCTAAAATAGTTTTAATGTATTGAAGTCATTTTGACGTAAAAATATTATTAACATTATAAATTTGCAGTAAATTGTATAGAGTTGTGGAAAATCTGTTCACATCACTCGTTATTAGCTTGCACCAAAAAGATATCATACGTGTTTTAATGGCTATTGATAATGGGAACCGACCTGTTTCACCGAGCACCATGCAGGTTGGTGTCGATTGTTTTAAACACAATATATATTTTAGAAATTTAAGGTGTAATTTGTCTAATATAGAGATATTTTCATACCCCCATATCTCACAGCCATAAATTAAAATTGGCAAAACCAGGTAATCGAACAATTCAAGTTGGATATCCACGGGAAGTTCAAGTTCTTTTGATTTTTTCAAAAGTGCAAAAAGAGCCTTTTGGGCTTGACCAAATATAAATTTCTTGTGATAAATAAATGAACCGTTATAGTTAAAGTATACACCGAGATATTTAAAGGAATCAACAATATTTACTTTATTATTATTAAAAGTGAAATTATAAGACTTTTTGAACTTTCCTTTAGAGAAAATTACAATTTCAGTTTTGCTAGTGTTAACTTGTAACTTCCAGTGTTCACAATATCGAGCTAAACAATTTAAAGAGTATTGTAGACCATCAGCATTATCGGAAAGAAGTACAGTGTCATCAGCGTAAAGAAGAATCTATATCTTTAAGAATTGATCAAAAATATTATCATTAAGCTTGAGATTATTTACATGGTTGTATTTTAAAAATGATTCAAGGTCATTTAAGTATAGAGCAAAGAGAAGCGGAGAGAGGTTTTCCCCTTGTCTCACGCCAGTATAGCAACTAAAATAATCAGATTTTTGCCCATTTACTTGTACACATGACTTGATGTTGTTATAGATGTTTCTGATAACATTGAAAAGTTTGCCTGTAATTCCAAAAGAAATTAATTTGATCCATAACCCAGATCGCCACACAGTATCGAATGCTTTTTTAAAGTCAACAAAAGCACAGAAAAGTTTCTTTTTTTATGTAAGAATATATCGATTAGCGATTTAAGTGTAAAAACATGATCCATAGTAGAATAACCTCTCCTAAATCCGGTCTGATTTTCTAGCAGAACTTTGTTTGAATTTAAAAAGTAAGTCAAGCGGGTGTTAATTGAACTGGTAAAAAAATTTCCAAAGCAACTAAGTAAACTTATTCCTCTGTAATTTTCGGGTGATGATCTATCTCCTTCATTTTTATACACAGGGATTAGGTTACCTATTACCCACTCTTCTGGTATATTTCCTGACATTGAGATATAATTAAATAGATTTTTAAAAATAGGGAGAAAAATATTAATGGTACTGCATATATATTCATTAAGAACGCCGTCATTCCCTGTGGCTTTGTTTTTTTTAAGTGTTTTTATAGCTTGAAGGATTTCTTCATCAGAAAATTCTTTATCAAGATCTGGTTCACTACGGGTGTTATTGTTAATAGATATTTCAGGGTTTTCGCTATTTTTATTTAGAGTTTTGAAATGATCATATAAACTAGTTATGTCCGGCAATGTGTTATTTTTATTCTGTTTATTGGAATGCAGTATTTTCCAATACTGTTTTGGGTTTGTTGATTTTAGGTTTCTAATTTTTTGTTCAAATGATTTTTGAAAATCTGTTCTAGCCTTTTGCATTGTTATTTTGTATGTTTTGCTGTTTTTTTAAGTAGATCGCTATTTGTGGTTGTTTTATTTTTTCTAAAGATATTTTTACTTTTTAAGTATTGGGCACGTTTGTTTTTACAATCATTATTAAACCACCGTTTTTTATTATTATTGTTATTTTTAGCAGTAGTATTAGTAGGTCTCGATTTAAAAACTTGTGCTGCACTTTCGCTCCAAATATTTACAATTTCTGATACAGTCTCATCAATATTTATATCATTTTCGCTGGTAATTTTGTCTGATAAAATTTCAACTTTTTCAATATTAATAGAATTAACGAACTGTAATTTTTTGTTTTCATCCCAGATAAAGGCTTGGTTACTAGGGTTTGTTTTTACACACGGCGGTGTACTGTCACGGGACAACTGGTCATTTATTATGGATTTTAATGTAAAATGTATACCTCGATGGATATCAGAATATAGGTTATTGAAATCGCATATTTCAAAATCAACACATTTAGAGAGTAAATAAGGCGAGCCAATGACATAATCAACCACACTATTTCTTGTAGTTGTGAAACAACCCTTACAATTATCAGCACCAATTCGTCCATTAAATAAATAAAGGGATGATGATTTACAGAAATCTATAAGTCTGTTACCATATTTATTTGAGGTAGTGTCAGAAGATGTACGATTTTGCGAAATGCCTAATGTCTGTAAAGTATCTTCATCAACTAACGTATCTGTCAAAGCATCGTCTAAATAAACATCATGTAAAAAATTATAATCAAAGGAATAAAGTCTTGTTGTGTTCCCGTGCGTGAATTAAAATCACCCATTATTAAAACATAGTATTGATTATCATTATTGAAATTAATTAAATCTGTGGTTAAATCATCAAACATACCAATATCCGAGTATTTAGAGCCTTCGGGTGGGATATACAGTGCTCCGCATAACAAATCTTTATCAAAACCAAGAATGTTTTTATTTATACGAAACCATAAGCATGAAGAGTTATTGGATGTTAGTATCTTTGTGTTCGACCACTATTTATTTCTTACAAAAACAATAATACCTCCTGAGCGATAAGCGGATAATTTTTTTCTGTTTTTAAATAGTAATGAAAAACCCATATTGGAAAAGTTGTTCATAATCATACTTGTATCGACGTCATCGCATTTAGTTTCTGTGACAATAACAAAATCGTATTTCAAAATGTGTTCCTCAAAATCAGGGGTTTTGAGACGAGACATAATTCCACAAACATTTAAAACAAAAAAATTACACTTTTCGTTAGATGCATATGTATGATCATGACTTACTGATTTATGTACAGGTGGGTTTCTGTCAATTGATACATTTGGTGCGGGTGCATTTGTATTAACATTTGATGAGTGTTGTGCATGGTGCTGTGGTTGCTGTGTTGAAGAAAAGTCCTCATTTGACACTTCATGTGCTGGTGCATTTAACAAAACAGATGAGTGCTGTGAGTAAATATTTTCTGTCTGTGAATAGTCACTTATCTGCGCTGTGGGCCGCAGACATACTCCGCCAATGTCCTATTGGTTCTGGTTCAATGTAGTAGGGAACAGAAATGCCTTTAGTCCCAAACGATTATAATCCAATGAGTTCATTCCTAGTTTGAATAAGTCCTCTGGGGAATCAACGACAACAGGTCTTTGATCTCCCGGTTTGTCCTTAAGCCAACACAGTAGTCTACCATGTTGAGTCGTGGTGTTTGCTATGCAAGGCTGTTCGCGTACGATGGTGTGTAACTTCGCTCTAAGTGGAGTGAGATCTTCATTCAAGTACACATTCTTGTATTTCGGTCCATTATTCTCATCAGCTCCAAATGTCTTAAGAGTCTTCCTTTTTTTCAGAACATCTGATTTCACATTACGTGACACAAACTGACATAATATAGGTCGTTTTGTATTGACTTGGTCTCTGAATTTTCTTGGGCCGTTTCTGTGACATACAGATATGTCCTCGGCTTTCACGTCAGTGCCACAGTCCTTAAACAGATTAAGTAGGTTGTCAGTGAGTTGCTCGTTAGTCTCATTGGGGGGTTCAGGTAAGCCAGTGATTCTCACGGTCCAACGTCTGCTGTATTGCTCACTAATGTTTGTTCCCCCCCCCCCACTGTCCACTGTCAGTACTGTACATTGTTTGTTTTGTGCGGTAGATTGCCTTCCAATAGATACAAAACATCCTGAAAGGTGGGACCGTATCCGACAGTGTCAAAAAAACCTTGCTAACTGCATGAGTTCTGATGTACAGGTTGTGTGCTTAAATGGATGTGTATCCATTATTGGTTTCCGGGAGGTGATGGGTAAATCCTTGAATGTTGTGAAGCTAGAATTTGATGATGATGACAGTGTTGACACAGTCGTGCGCGAAATAAGGGCAGAGGCGCGTGCTTTGAAATACCAAAGTGGTAACTATGATCCTGGGGAGCTCACAATTGGAAACATACTGAAACAAACCAGTTCCACACTTCTCAAGCTAATCTCAATGTTAGTTTCAAATGGTACAGTAACTAAGCAGTCTCTCAGTCTGAGTCAGTCTATCCACGCTCATATCACTAACACTAGATACCAGACAACATTTGGACTGGCAGTGAAATTACACCACCGTCATGGAAGCTCTGAACTCATCAAACTCCTTCTATGATCATGGCTTTGTTGTCTCGTATGACGAAGATCTTTAATTAAAAAAAATCTGCAGCTGCATTCGTCAGTAGCAATGCTGATGTCTTGCATCGTTTCATGGGACTGTCAAGAAGAGTTGGAGTTATATTTGGCTTGTTTGATACCTTGACATCCAAGTATGCACCCCAAATGGACGATGAAACACACATGCCATGGCTCATGAGTTTCAGCAGCCACACCCAGCCGGCATCTTGGAAGCTGGTTGTGCTCACCCAGGTACAAGTAATCTGGTGATCCCACGTCTGACAAAGACTGTTTCAGTTTCGAATCGGCCCACACAAGCTCTCTCTTTAGAGCATTACACTGGTCCAATGACTCCTTTTTCATGCAGTGATGTTTTTGCCAGGCAAACAAGTCTGTACAACGCACTGGAGAAGGATGTCCAGTGGCTGATCACAGTGTTTACACCTAACAGCATGGGTTGGCATGGATGCAACCACAAACTTGCCCAGACTGAATTTCCTAGGAGACAGAAGCCCACCAGTACGTATCTCTTTGGTCCACTCCTTGATTCACCACCACATCACCCAGACACAGTGCTCACATCCCTAAAGTACATGCAAAAGTCCTTGGTGGACATGGGTATGACCTAGGTACATCTCTCCATAGATATGCAGCTATAGGCCTACATGGTATCTCAACAGATCAAGTGGAATGATCAGAAGACATTCCAGAATATCATTCTTTGTCCTGGTGCATGCATATCATCCCATCATTCTGTGGATGCATTGGAAAACTGCATGAAGGTGGTGGCTTGGAGGTGCTGGTTGCCGCTGCATTTGGACTATGAAGGTGTAGCTGGGATCTTGAAGGGAAAGTCATGGGTGCGTGCTATGAGAGCATTCCATATGGCATTCCATGTGCTGACCCAAGGACAGTGGATGATACAGTTCAGTACCTGGAGCACACCGGTCGTCATTGGGTAGACAATTTAATTCTGCCCACCATTACCATCCACCAATTTATCTGTGTTAAAAGAGAGGGTGACTGGATTTTGCAGCAACTGTGTCTGGAGAGAATGCTACCCTATTTTTTCGCTGCCGTTCACTTTCATTATGCTACATCACACAACACTTGCTGGAAATGCGCAATCTGTCGGAATAAGCCAAGGATGAAATCACGTTGGGAGAATTTATTATGGCGGCATCAGGCAGGCATGTGGAATTCAGTATAGTCTGATCAGTTTTCGAGAACAAACAACAATCAGAATTGGCAAGGGTGGTCTGAGGGGCGTCACACTGTCTCCAGAGTTGGTGAAGGAGTGGATAGATTGCTTTCCAATAGCTGCATATGTCTGAGACACCATAGACTGCGTATACTGTAGAGACGATTCCAAGGTGAAGCCTCACAAGGAGGAGGGTCAAGATAGACGGGATGCAGGTATTTTCTCGCAGGTCGGATTCCTAATCATATACAACATAATATGAATAGGCATGCCTAGAAAGCGAGCGTAAGTTATTCTGAACTAAACTAGGGGTTCATGTAATGAGATAATCTATAGGCCTACATATATGTTGAGCGATCCATATATTGTCGGAAGGCCCAAGCCGCCCACTTGCTGGCTAGCTAAAGTCTATACCAAACAAAGAAGAAACATAGGGCCCTGGGACACTGAGTTCAGTTAGATTAGTTATTTACACTACTAATTACAGAAATGTAGTGTTATCTAAATCGTCAATGTTTAAAAAGAAGAAAATGAATCTGATGAAAATACGAATGCCGAAAAATAGACTACTCTGCCAATAGGTCTACCCACAATTTGATGAGTCGTAGGGGGAAATGTTCATGCGGCTATAGACTAGTGATACACATGAACTGTCCTACCCACTCGCTAGGTGGTACCACAATCACATGGGCGATAAAACGAGAAAAGGACGATGAGAATATCTGTCTTAGTATGGGGCCAACAGAAGCTGACCTTTGACATCTGAACAGAAAATAAACAAACAAGATGTCAGCGCCCATGAACATGATCAGAGGCATGTTGGACCACGAAATATCAGTCATAACACTGTGTCTGTAACCTGGGTTAAAAATCAAATCTGACCACACACGTTGCTGTGAGAGCTCGCTCCCGCGAGCTTGGGCCCTTCGGGCCCCAGCTCGCGCGTCCGCTCGCTATTAGCTCAGAATAGTACCCCAGCAATAATAATTGGCATTTCTACATGATATCTGTTGACTCAGATCCTTACATTTTATATGAATTATGTATATGAAATGATTACACTATTGCTACGCCACAGAATCAGCGTAGTAGATAAGCAGATTTAACATTACAG
Organism: Flabesymbios commensalis; assembly: GCA_964017125.1. Classification (NCBI taxonomy): domain Eukaryota; kingdom Metazoa; phylum Annelida; class Polychaeta; order Terebellida; family Flabelligeridae; genus Flabesymbios; species Flabesymbios commensalis. The sequence continues at coordinate 23,509,450 of OZ024912.1, forward strand.
ATATTTGTGCTCAGCAATCCCACTAATCTACACTTCATTTTCACATTCCGCTTCATGTTCCTCTAAGTAACTGGCATGGCTAAATAGCATGGCGATAGTGATGGAATTGGTTTGACACCACCACAGTGTAACGGCTCACGAAACACAGTTTGATTTACATGATATAACTGACGACGATGAACGTTATCGACCGACTTGTGCTGTTTTATCAGGTGAGTTGGCATCGGATGTGCGTGACATAGGCCTACTATTGCAACCATTTTGCACTCAAAAATATCTCAACATCAAGGAGGTATTAATTAAAAGAACGTCGGAACGGGTAAACAAATTTATCTCGGGAGAGAAACTAGGGAGCGACATTCCGTCTCGTTTCCTCCAGCACCTTCAGAAGACTTCTGGTTTCTGGGCGTCGGCAGCTGTTGGCAATTCTGTCATACGCCAGGCTTTAATCAAACAGATGCCGACATCTATTAGCGGTCATTTAGCTACACAGCCAAACAGCACATCGTTGGACAGTCTAGCCACCCTGGCAGACCAAGCCTTAGTTTCGGAAAGCAACGGGAAAGTAGCTGAGATAAATGTTACAGAGAACGCAGCTTTGAACGATTTACCAATAAATGTGTGTATAAAAATGGAAAACCCTGGTAGTTTCACCTTGAACTATGCTGCCACATTTTTTTTACCTGCTAATAATATCACATATTCAATGTCTATCTATCTGTATACCCATTGAAAATTACGTTCATTTTTTTATGCAAGTATGCATGATTGAATATTTATTAGGCACATCACAGGTGAATCAGTATAGAACTCAGAACTCAGAATCATTTATTCGCCTCTTTAGCAAATACTATATAATCCGATAATCATATACAGATTATTGATGAAGTAATGGGCATGGAGACTTGCATTAAGATAAAAAAAATTGATCGCTATCATGCAAGCCACCAGCTAGATTTAATAAGCATAACATGAATATACGAGAGTTTCATGGATCAAGCTCGCCACATCGACGCCAGACATGCACCGGATAAATCACAACAGTCCGTACACCGTCATCCGGCCAACCCACAGAAAATAAAAATTGTGGGACTCCACGACATCTCATATGTGGACATTCAAGTCCGCAAATGAGAGGTCGAGCCAGAGCACATTCAATGATTCTGAAACTAGTTCACCCGACTCGTGACTAGGTAACCTTACATGACAAAATATAATTATTTTATTTTAGAATGTCATCGATTGCATACATAACAATTTTCAATTAATCATTGGGGCTGATACATTTTATTAAAATATTTTTGGGTATATAATACAAAACCTGAAAAGTTATGAGTATGAAATTTGTCTCGAATTTTGTTTGGTAACCGATTTATTAAATTGGGAATATTATGAGAAATACCTTTGGTAGCAAATATATGATTCACTTTCATTGGAGTCAAATCATCACAGGGTCTAGCGTTATATCTCGATTGCCTAGTAAAATTCAAGATTTGAAAATAATCCGATAAACTCTTTATGAAATATTAGTAATACAATTTTAACTGATGAAGTTAAAATATATCCTGTATTTTTAAAAGATTAGGTTTATTAAAAACTTGATCTATATGTGCTAAATATTTACTTTGTGTTATAAATATTACTGCTCTCTTTTGTAATTTCTCAATTCTTTCATTGTTATGTCCGCAAATTAAAATGTTATAATTGACGTGTGGCAAGAATAGTGAGCTATACAACTGTAGCAAAACATTCCTGGGAAGTACATATTTCATTTTATTGATAATTCTGAGGGTTCTTGAAAGTTTACAGGATAGTTTCTCTACATGATCGTTCCAATTTAAATTCTCATCTAATCTGAATCTTAAAAAATCTACCACTTTTGTGTTACTAATATAACAGTATTTTCGATCTGTTTTACAGAAATTGATACTTTACGGTGTACTTTATGGAATATTTGAGTTTTAACCATGCAATATTTTTTTCTAGCTCCATATTAATTATGTTAGCACTTTCCATGTTATTTGTGTTTATGGGTGCAAAAATTGTTGTATTATCGGCAAATAATATAAATTTTGAGAAAGTTACTCGATTTAACAATCTCATTTATATAAATTAGAAACAACAGCGGTCCTAAAATTGATCCCTGGGGAACACCTGTTTTAATATGCAAAACCTGTGAATTGATGTCATCAAAAACTACAAATTGTCTTCTAATAATTTGACAGGTAACTCTCAAGCAATTTTCCTGGACCATCCGAGACGCCATAAAATTTCAACTTTTTTATCAAGATGTTGTAATCTAACGTGTCGAACGCTTTTGAGAGGTCCAGAAAAATTCCCAGAGGCACCTGTCCCTTGTCCATCATGTTTATTTACTTATCAACTAGTTATAATGCGGCGAATTCGGTTGAGTGACGTTTACGAAAATCATATTGACTTCCATAGAAAAGTCCATTTGTTTCAAAATAACTCTTTCTACAATCTTAGATGTCTATGGTAGCAGTGATATGGATCGATGGTTTGTAAATAAAGTGTCATCTCCTGATTTAAAAATAGGAACTATGCCTACTTTAGCTGTTTTTAGCTGGTTTGGAAATATGCCAATTTTTAAACATTGGTTTATAATAACAGCCCTGCAAACACTGTACGTAATATAACGTTCGTTAAGGTCCCATTTTCGTCATTTATGAATGAATGTAACGAGGACGTGCTAGGGACGTAGTCATAATAACACTAAACATTTTAGGAATATAACCATTAATTTTGCATGTAAATGACAAAATCCTTCTATTTTAGGCCAAAGACCTTTTTAACATTCAATGCTTGATAACTGATGTTCAAAGGAGGATAACATAATATGTAGGCTAACCATATATATACATTTTCTGAGCCTGACATGTCAACTGAATTTAAAAATGACAGTAAAGTGTTTTATATGACAAACATATTTATGATATAGGATGTATAATAAAAAAATGTATAGGAAATTGTCAATTGTACATTTTTGGCTGATATGACCCATAGGCCTACAGGGTTATGCTATATGGCAGGGCCAGGACTACAAGTAGGGGCCTATTATGTTGCCAGATTCTTTATGAGCAAATCGAGATAATAAACATTCTATAATCAGATATGTCTCCAGATCCTCAATTCTAGTATCTGCATGGTGGTCTATAAAATGTGCTCTAGGCCTACTGTCAAAAATACCCTTCCATAATCCCATTCCATTCCATTATTTTAGGTTTTCTGGCCATCAGATTTCCAATTCATGGACTCAACATTCTTGTCATGCCAAATGTAAAAGTAAAGAGTAACAGAAACACTCATTTAATCTAGGTGGCATGAACCTTTATTTTTTTAACAATAAGATTAGATACATATAAATCGAGCGTCAATTGGTAGGCCTATGGATGAAAATAGTGACGAGACTGGCGGGCATGGTCATAGCTGATTTGTACAAATTTGCATATTCATGATGTTTCGACACGTGACATGGAGAATCAAAACACATGACGTGAGCCTCACTGCCATGCATGCTGCTTTGGAGCCATCACTGGCATCAGCAGATTCTGAATTCGTTTGATACACAACTACCACAATAAAAGTCGTTTTCATGCATTAAAACTGGTTGTTTGCTTTAATTTTTCATATAATCGCTACCCCGTACACATTTGGCATCGTATTGTATATATATTGAACGAGAAACATTCCGCGAGGACAACAAAATGGCAGCAGTAACTGGCCGATCTGTTAACTTCTCAGACAACAACATGGTCGTTGAGTTGGCGACAAGCCAAGATGGCGAAGTGGAAGAAACGGGCCTGGATGGACTTGAAAATGGCAATGGATTCGAAGAAGGTGGTATGGTAAAAGAAAGGAGGGTTATCAGGAAGGCGAAGAGGCTCACTGTGGCAAATTCGTCGGGTGGAGAAGGGGTTGACAATGGCGTTGACATGCCTGCACCATCGCAGCATCCACATGTGATTCATTCAGCATTGCGAGTGCCACCATTTTCTAAAAACAGCCGACGATCGCGCAACGGACGAGGTCGTGGCTTGCCGAAGAAAGGTAGGCCCTGGACTGAATTTTTAAAGGCTTATTCCAGGCTTCAATGTCTGTTTTCATGTTTATATAATTTTCATATTAAATGTTGGTAGTGATAATCACTCATATGAAAGTGTGATGATCATTAATATTATCATATTTTAACCTTTGAACTTGTTTGTTTGTTTGTCACTTTGTGTTATTGTCACTGTCAGTTTGTTGATTAGCCGCCACGAGGTCCCTGCTGAGTGATCTGTGCCTTAGCTGATCTCTGACCCAGTTTGAGGCCTCACCTGGCCATGCTGGCTGGTATTGGTAATCTCTGTCCAAGCCCAAGGGGTTCAACTGTTGAACTAGACTATAGGCCTATATTCTACAGTATACACTGGTCTGATATAGACTGGGTTACAAATTCAAATAGATCTACAAGCTTTGAAGTTAACAGTGTCAGGAGAACTTTATCTTATGATAATGTTACCTATTCTGAAATTTCCAAAATAATAGGCCCCTAATCATAATGCTCTTAAAGAATTCTAGCCTTGGATGGGATGGAATTCATACTAAGATTGTTAAAAATATGATATAATGTTTTCAGTGAACTGTTATTAGCCTAAGCCTACATATTAACCCTTTAAGCCCCCACGATGCATTAAAGCATCATTTTACATCCCTGAAAACATATTTAATTTTTCTACAACTAGGGGTTTTAGAATGAAAATTTCAATGAAACTAGCTTACCAATACATGGCAATTTTCTTTAATTTTTCACCCACTTCAAATCATCTTCATCCACTACAACTCGAGAATTGCGACAGCAATTCACGGCTTGTAGTGGATGAGATGACAATGGTAAATTCAGGCTCGAAAGGGTTAAACTTATCATTAACACAAGGTCCCTGATGAACTAAAGATTGCTCATGAAATACCATTTACAAAGGGGGACATAGTATGATGGTAAATAATTATAGGCTTGTTTCTGTTTTACCATTACTTTTTAAAATATTCGAAAGAATTATGTATAATAGACTAATTGAGTTTATAAACAAGCATGATATCCTATATAAATACCAGTTTGGATTTAGGGGAGGGATGGGAACGAACATCACCGCTATGATTATTCTAATAGATAAAATTGTATCAGCTCTAGATAACTGTGATAGTGTAATTGAGTTTTTTTTGGATTTTTCAAAGGCATTTGATAAGTGCCCCCCCCCCCTGTTGATCACACCATCTTATTAAAAAAATTACACAAATTAGGAATTAGAGGTTTAGCATACACTTGGATAAAAAGTTATTTAACTAACAGGAAACAATTGTATCTTTCAATAACGTAACATCTAGCAACAAAACAATCACTTGTAGAGTGCCCCAAGGCCATTAATCCGCATTATTATTTCTCCTTTAAATATATGATATAGTGACTGAACGTTTCACCAAGTGCTGTTATTCACAATTGTATAAGCTGATGATTCAAATTTATTGTTAACAGGAAATAGTGTTGCTACTTTAGTTGATATTATGAACAAAGAACTAAGTAAAATGATAGAATGGCTACATTCCAATAAATTATCTCTTAATGTGAATAAAACACAATATATATATTGTGCCTAATTTCATAATGTCATATATATATGATTTCTAGTAATAAAAACAACAACATTAACATGCATAAAACAGTCACTTTAAACAACATAATTGTGAAAAAAGTCGAAAATATTAAATTCCTCAGTGTTATAAAAGATTCAATATTAACTTGCTCCACCCATATTTAATCTATTAAAAGGAAAGTGTCTAGAGGTATAGCTATACTATGTAAAGCAAGCCGTCTGCTGAAAGCTTCAATTTTGATAATTCTTTATTATAGTTTCATATACCAGGTATCCTTATTTCACATACTGCATTAAAGTTTGGGGTCACACTTGTTATAAATATATGAGTTTTTCGTTCAAAGTTCAGAAAAGAGCTGCACGAGGATTATAACGTTTTCGTCATATCTAGCTCTTGAATTGCCTATTTTTTATAATCTTAAAATACTTAAGATCTATATTATTTATAATTATCAGGTAGGGGCCTACAGGGGAAAAAATTCGTCATTTTTATCCACTAGCCAGCCGGGCTAGTGGAATTAAAAATCCACTAGCCCTTATGATTTTTTAATCGCCCTTACTAGTTTAATGTTTTTATGAAAAAAATTGCCGTACTATGGGCGATATGGCTGAATCACTGGTTAATGATTTTTTCCCCTTCTGACCCATCTTCCTTAGGCTTAGCCTGAGCACCAGGTGGGCATTTTAGCTTTTATTAGCAAATCTGCAGCTGTTCAAGCTCTAGTGAAGTCAGAGTAAATGGGCCAGTGAAATATGTCCAGCCACCCCACCTGAAAATGTCTCTGTCAGACTTTAGTTTATCTTCATATAAAGTTACGTTATTGAACCAGCATTTCTTCTCTTAGCTGGTGGTGACCCCACCTTCCATAACCTTTAGATTTAATTGGCTATTCATAGTTATTACATGTACAGACAATTATTTTAATCCGACATTGACTAGTGTTCATTCCAACTTGGAAAAAGAAGAGGCCATGTTGCCCACTTCTGTGAAAAAAGGGGGCCCATCTAAAAAAAAACGTAAACCGTTCTGCAAATATAATAAAGTCAGTCATTTGATGTCAAATAAGCGTACTTGAAAAAAAAAAAATATATCTTCTTTCATATCGTGTGTAGAGTGGCTATTCAAGGTAACAGATAGACCTATCAACAAAGAAGTAGGGAAGTCTATGGAGCTCTAGCCTTTATGGCATCATGCCACAGCAAGGCATAAAATAACTGGGATAAAACGGTTGTCTCAGGTGTATTTTAGGCCTTTTCTGAGGGTGTAATTTAGCTTGTGTTAGGCCTATTAGCATGGTTAGACCTTCTTAAATCTCAACACCCCTATGCCCAGTTACTCACATCGTTTCTGCGCCGACATACATGCGCCAGCGGCAGCCCTATGTGTGACTGAAACTTGAGTATTAGCCACAGCTTGTATTCACACAAAATTGCAAGACGTTTTTGCAGACGTTTTTATGTAAGATTAATGCTTGATTTATCAGGCCAATAATGCATGAGTCTTTTAGAATCAGCAACAATTCAAGACTGCATCTATTCACCCACAGCTCGTTGCGCAATGAAATGTTGTCAGCATGCATGTATGTCAGCAAACTAGATAAATGATCTTAATCAGCGCCATTTTTAACTGTGAAATATCGGGTGAAACGAATGTTGGGAACCACAACGCAATAAGTGACGTTGTGGGCTGTCATGGCATCCGCAGATCGGGCCACATGCAATACACGCGCCCTCGCACCGCTGATTGACCAGGCCGTAGCCCTACTGGTCAGTAGTTTGTTTAACAACTTGGTGAATGTGATTTTTATGTCCACGTGTGTCAGCATCAAACTTGATTCAGTTGCTCACTTTTTAGTGTACCAAATCTTGAATTATGTGCGCTTCTGTGCTCCTCAAACGTAAAGGTCTCTAATACACACAACCACGTGTGAGCCGAAACAACTCTCTGTAGCGCGCCACGACTACGACGCCTGTACATGCTTTGCGGCGCTCTGCAGTTATGTGTAAAAGAGCCACACATGATCAGCAGATCGCACATGGAATCAGTCGCCAGCAGGGCTAGTGACATGCTGATTTACAATCGCCCTTACATAATTCTTGTCGCCACGGGCGACCGGGCGTATGTGAATTTGCATCCCTGGGCCTACTAATATTATTTATGCTGAAACACAAAAAAGGATTATTGCCTTCGATCTTTAATGATATGTTCATGAATATAAAACAATACAATACACAGCCATAATACCAGACAAGCTAAAAAATATCCATGTATCAGCTTTTTAAAGTAGATTGTCACAACAAACTATCAGATTTACTGGAAAGAAGTTGTGGAATTTCATGTATTCTAATTAAAAATGAATATTAGTTTGTCATCATGTAAACATAATTTAAAAGAATATATTGTAGCTAATGGCTTTCCTATTATATAAGATTAAAAAATGTTCTTAGTTAGTACTTAGATTAGTACTTAGTTGTTGTTTTTTCTCCCAGTTGTTTGCATTGATGTTTCCTGTATTTTTTTCTTTAAATAACTTGGGTGGATTTGCTTAGTAGGCCTATTTATAAGGGTAAAAGCAAACACAATAGATACATGTATATAATGGTAAACTTGTATCTGTACAATATGTAATTCCGAAGATTTATTACCCTCTGGCTCTGCATTAATGATTAATTATGCCCAACATGCATACTAAAGGTGCAAGTCAGATCTACAAAAACAAGAATCAAGAAGAACTAGGAACACAAATCGCAATCTTGAGAAGATAATAAACGAAATACACAATATGAATTCAGTTTTTGTATAGACAGATTTTCTAGATTTATCATTTTGTGTCTGTTACCTGGTTGTAAACATGTATAATCTGGATCTAATGTTGAGGTTTTCTAATTCACATCCTAATCTCTGGCTGATCAACTTGATATTACACCCACATACAACTCTCATTTGCATTGACATTATAAATAAAAAATATTTTCAGCTGGTGGTGGTGGGAAAGGAGTTTGGGGAAAACTTGGATCTGAGATCGGGGAAACAGATGGATGTGTTGATTCCAAAGATCCTAACTATGATTCGGATTCACAGGTATTTTCATGAATTTATAAGAAAGCAGTAGTGCCATGTTTCCCGATTTGGGCGTCAGATCTCCCGATTTTCTGACCAAAAAGAGTGAGATTCTCACTCCTTTTTTATTCCCAAGTTGGCACTACTGAGAAAGAGAAATTAGAAAATAATTGATCTGTTATAATATATGTTGGTATTCTGTGAAACCTTTTGAATAATACTGTAGATATGGTAATATTCGCGAGATTTTAATTTTTATGAATTTCGCAAGGAGAACGAATTCGCAATTCAAGAATCTCTCGAAAATGATTATTATAATAGCGCTAAGTACTGAAGAAAAATGAAAATTCGCAAATTCAAAATTTTGTGAAAATTCCCAAAGTCATAAATTCGCGAAAATTCAAACACGCGAAAATTACCAGATCTACAGTAACTGATTTTGCATACACTATGTCGACCATTTAGTCTCTCCCAGAACTGTTTTTCCAGCGGAAAAAAAAAGTGGACATTTTTTATGGTGGAAATTTTAAATAGGTTATTGGAGTAAATTTGTTTAAACTATAGGCAATCATGTCTGAAAAATACTCTGCTGCATTATTATCCCTTCCAGCGTGGTGACTGTCTATATATAGACATCAGAATCTGACTAGAGACGTCACCTGAGGACGTCCGATTCTAACGGTCTTAGACTGTCCCGGCACTGAAAGAATTCAAAAAATTAAAATGGCCGTAGACACATAACATAGTTATTCAAATAAAGTGGAAAGGGGTATTTAAGACTTTAAATAAAGGGTTTTTCAATTTGAACTCATAATATTATCAATTTAAATTGAAAAACCCTTTGGTATCTATGGTTTAAATAAAAATATTTCATTACTTTAAAAGTAATTTTGACTAAACTTATTTCTGCTGTTTAATTGGTAATTTCGCTGAAAAGTTGTGAAGTCCTCCTACTAATATCGATCTCCCACCATCTAAGTTTTCAGGAAGATAGAATGAGAAATAAGCCGACCACGGCCCGATAAAAATAGCCGATAAAATGCCAATTGGCCAATCGAAAATTACGATGTCTGTGCAACGGATGTCTCTTTGTCGATGTTTCTTTCTCGTTTATTTAATTGAGCTGAAAATGTATAGAACCATTCAACTAATATAAACTGCCCTCTATCTAAATTGTAGAAAAAAAATGAGCTCACCATGACCTGATTAAAATAGCCGATTAAATGCCAATTTGTCAATCGAAAATTACGATGTTGGAGCAACGGGCGTCCCTTTGTCGATCGCGATATCTCAGCCGTTTATTTATCAATGTTGTTCGAAAATGTATAGAACCATTCAACTAATATAAACTGCCCTCCATCTAAATTGTAAAAAAAAAATGAGCTCACCATGACCTGATTAAAATAGCCGATTAAATGCCAATTTGTCAATCGAAAATTACGATGTTGGAGCAACGGGCGTCCCTTTGTCGATCGCGATATCTCAGCCGTTTATTTATCAATGTTGTTCGAAAATTTGTAAAGTCATTTCTAAAAGAAAGAATTAGAAATAAGCCAACCACGAAGCAATCCTGGTCCATATTGACGCGTAACCATGGCCCTGCCTCTAGATTGTACGAATCGCTGAGCTGGTCAAACCAATGGTTCTGTTTTCAAAATTGCCATTCATTTTGACGGCCTAAAATTGACCCCTACATTTATTTGAGCTCCACTAAGTACTAATACATGTATTTCATATTAAAATTAAGCTAAGGTGCATACAGTTATGGATTGGGTATTCGTGTGAAAAAAATCAACTCTGAGAAAAGCGATATACACCCTCTAAAATGTCTATTAAATGCACCAGAGATCACCTTTTATTTCCAAATAATTACCATGTAGATCAAATTAAAATTAAGCTAAGGTGCATTAATTTATAGATAGGGTATTATTGTAAATAAAATCAATTCTGAGAAAAGCCATAAACTAAAGTCTCTAAAATGTCTATAGAATGCACCAAGGAGCATATTTTATTTCCAAATAATTACCAAAACATTTTTTTCATCGCATCGCCATACCACTGCGGCTAACAAGCTACATATTTTGCTAAAGGTTTTCTAATTTGGCCAGTTACTTAGCTAATGATGTCTATAAGCCAAGGCTGGCCCTGTACCTTGAAATTGGTCAGCCGATCATTCCCAGAAAAAAAAGGTGACAAAGTTGGGCTAGTGTTCATCACAAATTTAGTCCTGTAGTTCCAAGCAGTTTTTTGGGATATGACCGTGTCAGTATGCCTGGTGTATAATTATTTTACCAGAAATACGCTGAACATAAGCCATGTTCTCATTAAAATATCTCGGCAAATAATGTGCTTAAAGGTCCAAACTTTTTTGTACAGTTGATGGTAATATGCTAGCATCCTCTTGACCCTTTTCTTTGCAGGATGAAGAAGTCATGCTGCGACCAGTTGAACCCGAGTTGACAATACAAGAAGTTAACAAAATGGTAGAACCAATAATCAGAGAATACCTTGAACATGGTGACACAGATGAAGTTGTGGTAAGAAATAATAAAAGCAGTGAAACATTCGTAAAAAATTAAGGATGTTGGTTCTACAAGTGCACAGGTACTATTATAGTAGATTTTATAAACCAATTACAAGAACAATACAAAAAATGGTATATTTTTTACATAATCAAATTAAATGTAAACCAAGTAAATGCTGCCACCTTGTGAGCAGAAATGTTTGATAGACCACAGTGATTTGAAAGACGAAACAAACTGGACAATGTGAAATAATACATTGCAAACCATATAATTCACATTCTTTTTACTAAGCTGTAATAATGATCAGCACTGCCAAATCCTGTATTAACCCTTTCACTGCTCGGACTGTCTTAATACATCATATTCTGGTGTATAAAGACGGTCCCCGCACTTAAAGAATTACAATTTGTGATGGTCAAGAGCTAACTGATACATTTCTGATAATTTCAAATTAAACTTTGTTCTCCATGGTATATACCCAAATATTTTTACACAAATCTTTAAGCTCTTCGGGTATACCTGTTTGCTGGCATGACTGATATCATGACTTACATATCAGACTCAGTCATTCTTTTTAAGATACCCATACCCTCAAGGACTTAGCCAAAGACCCGTCCAGCCATCTTTTGGACGGCCTATTGTCAGCCTGGACGACGAAAAATATCGCCAAATTCCACCGGATTGCATTGTGGGAGGAGGTCAGACCCCGTCGTAGCCCAACAATAAGTAAATTTGGACTCCCTTTTATCATTTTCTGTCTTAAGTCCTTGCGTACCCTCCTAGTCTTTTTGTGAGTGATAAATATTCAATAGAGTCTGCATAATCCAGACTATATTCCCAAAGCTTGTGTTTAAATATATTTATTTTACCTAATGCTGCACACCTTGTTTTGACATTGAGTTTTTTCTACAATGGTCGAGTATGGCGATTGCAATTAACATGAAAAGATTAATGACAAAGTTGATAATCACAGATACATTTAGATAAATGTGATACTTTTTTTCACAGGACTTGGTACAGGGTTTGAATATGGGCCAGAACAAATGGCGTATTGTGATGCTGGCCGTTACTGTTGCTCTGGAGCGACACGATCCTCAACGTGAATTGACTTCTCGTCTCATCTCAGATCTCTATGGACAAGTGGTATCTATGGATGACATGATCCGGGGCTTTGATGGCCTACTAGCAGATATTGATGATCTCACTTTGGACACTCCCGATGCTCCAAAGGTCATTAGAAGAAATTTTATCCTAATTTATTCATGTCTCCCCATTTTATTTTATAATTTAGATATAAATGGTAAAGACATAAAGTAGCATTTATTTACAATAGCTGGTTTTCTTTCAACTGAAAGTCAGACAAGTAATACCTCGATTTAGCCCTGTAGTTCAAAAAACAATTAAGTCGTAAAGTAGCAGGATTTAGCCCTGTAGTTCAAAAGACAATTAGTGCCATCCTTCTGCCCTCGTCCATTAAAGCTTTCGCATTATTTATTTATTGAACTTGAGGGTCAATGTCACAGTAGTTTGTCACAACCAGTTCATGCACAATATTTTTAAATGGTTTGAGCCAAAATTTTTATTTCTGATGCATAAATGCAGCTTGAATAGTCAATGGTTCAGATATCAGGGCTAGACACTAACTAATTGGACCTTCTTGCCCTTCGGGACAAGAAATTTTTTAGGGTACTTGCCCCCCAAATTTATCACTTGCTTGACTTGCCACTAACATGCGTTGTCTGTTGTGACAGTCGCTGAAATTTAGAATGCTGAAAATTAAAGCTATTGCCCAGGGGGCCACGCTCTGTAATTTTTTACTTGCCCCCACCTAAAATTGGTTGCCCTGGGCAATCGGGCAGCCATTAGTAGTGAGCCCTGGATATGTGAAAGGATTTGGCTGCGTACAGTGTTTTCAGGGAAACAATTTTTATACTGTAAGCACAGAATTTATCTGGTAATAAGATCTTTATTTATTTTTCAGTTCATTGGGCAGTTCATTGCTCGGGCTGTAGCTGATGATTGTTTGCCACCTAAATTTGTTACAAACTATAGAGGAAAGGTTGACAGAACCAATGCTTTGTAAGTTGATGATCTGTGTTATGAAAATAATTAATGCTTTACCCTGCTAAGCACGACTACAATCGTTTTTAATCCGTTTTATTCGCCAATCAAGTCGCTGTTGTTTTGGAAAGTAATGTGTGTTTGGTTGGCAACACAGGACAACACCAGTCAAGTCCTTGGTTACTGCCCTAATGATCGTTTTTGTAAAGCCCTGATCAAACTGAATGCAAAAGGTTGAGCTACAGTGTATATAATTCTTTTATTTCCAAACAACTACCGTATATCGCGGCGTATAGTACGCTACATTTTTCCTTTTTTGAGCTCGTTTTTGGCCTGGTTCGTATTATCCACCATGCATACAATATATTGATTTTGCTGAGATTTGTCACTCAAAATTTTGATAAATAGGCAGTCTCACGTCTCCGGAGTGAGCTGCGATCTCCTAACTCCTTGTATTTTCGCCTAAAAATGGCAAATAACTTCGCAGCTATATAGAAACCATTTGTTTCTAATACACTTAAGATGTCTAGTGAAATAACAACCTAGCATTTATTTGTCTTTTAAATATCCGATAAGTCATTTATCAATGTTATTTAAATAATAATCTACTCGTCAGACATCGCTAGGCCTACTTCATCATCATGATCATGTGTATTGCTTTGATTGTGTGACCATGAGACATATTGATAAACCTTTTTATCTAAGGAAACATGAACAAATCACAGTTTACCCCTCACAAACTGAACTCTATCATCTATCACCAACTATTTAACCCTTAGAGCGCTAAAAAAATTGTATGTAAACCATTGAGACCAAAGGGGTAAAATTATCAATTTGAAATCATCACAAATATCTTATTCAGTTCATTCTGATTCATTTGAATACCTATGTTATGGGTCTTCGGCTATTATGAATACATGTAGTTTTACTCTTACAGTGCGGGGATCGACTTCAGTCGTCAGAATTGCTAAATTAAATAATTCTTATTTTCACCCACTTGAAGTTAAGTATCGCTACGTGGATAAAAATTGCTCGTTCGTTTAATCTGTTAATTTGAAACTGAAACATTTCCAAATCTTGATGTTTAAACACACATTTCATCAGGGTTGGAAATAAGTGTGTTCCGTTTGTCCGTGACAACTACATGTAAGTCACGAAACGGACAACCCACATTGCTCTGATCATGATGGATGCCCGACCGGACAATTTTCTATTTTTATCCGACAGTCACAGTGAGACTCGACAATCTTTTCAAAATTTGCAGCATTTTGCAGTAGTTACTCAACCTACATTTGTCGAATTGTTAATGTCATGCTACATGCTGGCTGTACTGATGATAAAAGCAGTTGACAGTCTGACTAATGTAGACACATCCACCTTTTGCAGGAATGCTGAATGAGGATACTGTAATTCTATTGTTTGATATAATCACATTTTCAATAGCCAGTTGTACCTTTTTGGGGCTGAACAACTTAAAATTGTGGCGGACAACCAAATTTTGTTTTTTCTTCCCAGCTCTGTTTCATTCCCAATAACAGCGATTTAAACGGGTAATAGAATGGATTTAAAAGAATATTGTCGCAACTAGCGGGTTAATTTAATATCAGTAGCATTGTATTTTGGTTTGAAATTGACTTGGAACCATATTGCCCACCTAGCAGGACAAGGATTAAGAGTCACTAAACAACCAACGCCTAGCAGGACAATGATTAAGAGTCACTAAACAACCAACGCCTAGCAGGACAAGGATTAAGAGTCACTAAACAACCAACGCCTAGCAGGACAATGATTAAGAGTCACTAAACAACCAACGCCTAGCAGGACAAGGATTAAGAGTCACTAAACAACCAACGCCTAGCAGGACAAGGATTAGGAGTCACCGAACAACGCCTATCAGGACAAGGATTAAGAGTCACTAAA
The DNA here is from genome assembly GCA_964017125.1 of Flabesymbios commensalis. Classification (NCBI taxonomy): domain Eukaryota; kingdom Metazoa; phylum Annelida; class Polychaeta; order Terebellida; family Flabelligeridae; genus Flabesymbios; species Flabesymbios commensalis. Next base: position 23,524,668 of record OZ024912.1, read on the forward strand.
CAACCAACGCCTAGCAGGACAAAGATTAAGAGTCGCTAAACAACCAACGCCTAGCAGGACAAGGATTAAGAGTCACTAAACAACCAACGCCTAGCAGGACAAAGATTAAGAGTCACTAAACAACCAATGCCTAGCAGGACAAGGATGAAGAGTCACTAAACAACCAACGCCTAGCAAGACAAGGATTAAGAGTCACTAAACAACCAACGCCAAGCAGGACAAGGATTAAAGAGTCACCGAACAACGCCTAGCAGGACAAGGATTAGGAGTCACTGAACATCGTCTAGCAGGACAAGGATTAGGAGTCACTGAACATCGTCTAGCAGGACAAGGATTAGGAGTCACTGAACATCGTCTAGCAGGACAAGGATTAGGAGTCACTGAACATCGCCTAGCAGGACAAGGATTAGGAGTCACTGAACATCGCCTAGCTGGACAAGGATTAGGAGTCACTGAACAACGCCTAGCAGGACAAGGATTAAGTCACTGAACAACGCCTTGCAGGACAAGGATTAGGAGTCACTAAACATCGCCTAGCAGGACAACGATTAAGAGTCACTGAACAACGCCTAGCAGGACAAGGATTAAGAGTCACTGAACATCGCCTAGCCTGACAAAGATTAGGAGTCACTGAACAACGCCTAGCAGGACAAGGATTAGGAGTCACTGAACAACGCCTAGCAGGACAAGGATTAAGTCACTAAACAACGCCTTGCAGGACAAGGATTGGGAGTCACTAAACATCGCCTAGCAGGACAAGGATTAGGAGTCACTGAACAACGCCTAGCAGGACAAGGATCAAGAGTCACTGAACAACGCTTAGCAAGACAAGGATTAAGAGTCACTGAACAACGCCTAGCAGGACAAGGATTAGGAGTCACTGAACAACGCCTAGCAGGACAAGGATTAAGAGTCACTGAACAACGCTTAGCAGGACAAGGATTAAGAGTCAGTGAACAACGCCTAGCAGGACAAGGATTAGGAGTCACTGAACAACGCCTAGCAGGACAAGGATTAGGAGTCACTGAACAACGCCTAGCAGGACAAGGATTAGGAGTCACTGAACAACGTCTAGCAGGACAACGATTGGGAGTAACTGAACAACGCCTAGCAGAACAAGGATTAGGAGTCGCTGAACAACGCCTAGCAGGACAAGGATTAGGAGTCACTGAACAACGTCTAGCAGGACAAGGATTAGGAGTCACTAAACAACGCCTAGCAGGACAAGGATTAAGAGTCACTGAACAACGCCTAGCAGGACAATGATTAAATTCACTGAACAACGCCTAGCAAGACAAGGGTTAAGAGTCACTAAACAACGCCTAGCAGGACAACGATTAAGAGTCACTAAACAACACCTAGCAGGACAAGGATTAAGAGTGGCTAAGCATCGCCTGGCAGGCCAAGGATTAGGAGTCGCTAAACAACGCCTAGCAGGACAAGGATTAGTAGTCACTGAACAACGCCTAGCAGAACAAGGATAAAGAGTCACTGAACAACGCCTAGCCGGACAAGGATTAAGAGTCACTGAACAACGCCTAGCCGGACAAGGATTAAGAGCCTCTGCACAACTCCTAGCAGCACAAGGAATAACAACGCCTAGCAAGTTGAGGATTAAGAGTCTAAAGAACGACTAGCAGGACAACGATTAGGAGTCACTAAACAACGCCTAGCAGGACAAGGATTAGGAGTCACTGAACATCGTCTAGCAGGACAAGGATTAGGAGTCGCTAAACAACGCCTAGCGGGACAAGGATTAGGAGTCACTGAACAACACCTAGCAGGACAAGGATTAAGAGCCTCTGAACAACGCCTAGCAGCACAAGGATTAACAACGCCTAGCAAGTTGAGGATTAAGAGTCTAAAGAACGACTAGCAGGACAACGATTAGGAGTCACTAAACAACGCCTAGCAGGACAAGGATTAGGAGTCACTGAACATCGTCTAGCAGGACAAGGATTAGGAGTCGCTAAACAACGCCTAGCAGGACAAGGATTAAGAGTCACTGAACAACGCCTAGCCGGACGAGGATTAAGAGCCTCTGAACAACGCCTAGCAGCACAAGGATTAACAACGCCTAGCAAGTTGAGGATTAAGAGTCTAAAGAACGACTAGCAGGACAACGATTAGGAGTCACTAAACAACACCTAGCAGGACAAGGATTAGGAGTCACTAACAACGCCTAGCAGGACAAGGATTAAGAGTCACTAAACAACGCCTTGTAGGACAAGGATTAAGTCACTAAACAACGCCTAGCAAGTCGAGGATTAAGAGTCTAAACAACGCCTAGCAGGACAAGGATTAGGATTCACTAAGCAACGCCTAGCAGGACAAGGATTAAGAGTTGCTAAACAACGCCTACCAAGTCTAGGATTAGGACTCTAAACAACGCCTAGCAGGACAATCATTTGGAGTCACTAAACAACACCTAGCAGGACAAAGATTAAGAGTCACTAAACATCGCCTAGCAGGACAAGGATTAAGAGTCACTAAACAACGCCTAGCAGGACAAGGATTAAGAGTCACTAAACAACGCCTAGCAAGTCGAGGATTAAGAGTCACTAAACAACGCCTAGCAAGTCGAGGATTGAGAGTCTAAACAACGCCTAGCAGGACAAGGATTAGGAGTCACTAAACAAAGATTATCATGACAAGAATTAAGAGTCACTGAACAACGCCTAGCAGGACAACGATTAAGAGTCACTGAACACTAAACCCTTTTCCCGCGACCCACAACCTAAAACTTGTGTTGGAAAATTAGTCATTAATTGACCAAATCTTTGAAAATGTTGATGTTTGAACATTCATTCCCACTAACAGTGGTTTGATCGGCTGATAAAACAAATTACAAACTATTATAATCATGCTTTAGTGCTCAAATTTTTATTCTGTTGTTCATGCAGTGCATTTTTAGTAAAAATAATTATGCTGTAGTATTATAGGCTACATTAAAATAATAACATGATAATTCTTCACTTCAGTTCAATCTGTATATATAAACTTTGATACAATATTTAGAGTACTTCACCTGATAAATAAATGTGACATTTGTTTTAGTCAGCATACTCCCTTGTTCACATGTGATTTTATTTACGTGTGCCAAGCAGTTGGTCGAATCGTGGAGTTTTAACTGAACTATTAATTGCCCTGGGCCTGGGGTGTTGTAATTTATATACTGGGTATACTTTATTTGTCATTTATTGTGTACACTGATTTAAGTCTGTTGAAAATATAAGAAAATGTACCAAAAATAATACAAACTTCACTACTACATTTACTATTATGTTCATTTTTACTATGTTTTACACAGAACTGCTCTTGAAAAAGCTGATATTCTGCTGAGTCTCAAACATGGTATGCTAAGACTTGATAATGTCTGGGGTGTTGGAGGTGGGAACAGGCCTGTGCGATGGCTGACCAAAAGGGTGAGTACTTTAATGTACTTTCATTTTTAATTATTACACTGTTAATATTGATGATTATTTGCAGAGGATTGGGAAAATGACCCCATCTTGATAAAATTGGCACAATATAATTTAAACTAGTGTATCAGATGTTTTGAAATAGATATGTATTATCGCAAAATACATCAATGTAACTGTTTTTGTACATAATCATATACTCTGGAATAGGTTACTTTTAGTTTTGCAATTATTTTCCACTTCTTTTAAACAAAACTACATTGTGAATGTACGATTGCACTGTACTGGTCTTCCCGCTTCATTTGAATACGTATGTTATGGGTGTACAACTACTATAAATATTGACATCTTTGAGTACGAGGATCGTCTTTAGACTATCATGTGCTGAAAGGGTTAAACCCTCCCACCAAAATCTGATTTTGTAATCTGAATTCTCTAGCATTACAAAAGTGGTTTTGGTGTTGAAAGTGTTAATCTAGCAACACAGAGACTGAAACAATTCCAGTTCTATCCCTTACAGCGCGGGGATCAGCTTTCTGACGTCTCTAAAGTCGTTCCCCGTACTGTAAGATTTAAAAGACAGCGCTTTAAGGGTTATGATGAATGAAGATGACCTGATTTTATTAATTACTCAGTGGTATAGGCTGTGTAGTAAATCGACTGAAAGCTGAGTGTCCATATTTTGATTTTTTTCCAATTTGCTGTTGGATTGCACTCTCACTCACAACTCTTACACATATCTTCAAATGTTAGCTTTGAGGCCTAAATTTTTATTGTTGCTAAATAACCACAAATCCCCCCCGCCCCCAAACAAAAATACTTGATGGATATGCTATTGAAAATTATTTTAAATGATTAATGTAGTCATCATTGTCTGTGAAAGGGTGAAGCTGTAAACTGTATTATATCGATTGCAAGCACAATTTTTTAATATTCAGATTTACGCCCTGCTCAAAGAATACCTTGATTCTGGAGATATTTCGGAGGCAGTACGCTGTCTGAAAGAACTCGATGTGCCTCACTTCCATCATGAACTAGTTTGCCAGGTATTTATCACAGTAAAGGCTATTTCATAGCACAGCATAGTTCACTTAAGCAGTTATTGTTTTCAGGAAATCATTTGTATCAGATGAGACAACTTGTGTTGATGGATCAGTAAACAAGATCAAACATTTTTTTCATATGGATATACAGTATATTGTAATTTGTACAAGAATACAGACGCTGATTTCATGTCACCATTTAGCTCAATGGGGAGTCATGCTTGAAAAACACAATTACTTTCTCCTACAATTTGAGCCTAGTCAAGGCTAGTGGTATCCTGTCATGTGTTTATGTGCCTGTTATTTTGGGGCTACTTAATCATCTGGGATTCCAATGTAAAATCTTACACTTCTGCTTATCCTGCTAACTTTGAATATAATGTGAAATAACGGACGGTTTTAACCAAAATTACTTTTTTTCAGGCTATGACACTGGTTCTTGAAATATCTTCAGAGATAGCATCAGACCTCATTTTCAAACTGCTTCATTCTCTTACGACTACAAATGTGATAACTCCTGCAGAATATGAAAAGGTAAAAGAGTATTTCTTTCAATAAGGTACAGAACAGAGTACATGTACTTAACTTCAATATCCCCCCTCCCCTACATTTCAATTAACTCTTGTCCTGCCAGGCAATATGTACATTTTTCAGCAGTTTGAATCTGAATGAGATGCCACTGAAACTGATAACATAGTTTGTATCTAGATGCTCACTAAATCTAATGATTAAAATTGAGCATATATATCGCTTCATGTTAAGCTGGAAATTGTGTGAGCAATTCTTGTTCACATATCTATGACTTGAAAATACAAGTGACAATGCAGTAATATAATACTAAGTGACAAGAAATCGTTCTAGACTTTATAATTGCTCACATACTAGTAGTCCCGCTCATTGAGATTAGTTCAAGAGCATTTGACTGGGGTGCGGGGCTTTTAGCATTTGCTCGGTTTCCGCCATCGCCTTCACCCTTTCTTATTAATATTTGGACAATTTTCTTCGTGTCACCCTTGGGGAATTATGTGAGTTAGGTTTTTTCCATCAGGCCAATAGTCAGCCATTTTCCGAGATTTCGGCCGAATATGTCCATTGTTGTGGAAGCGTTATCTTGAAAACCGTTATATATACAATCATCCTGATATTCGATGGGATGTTTATGATGTACCCATGGACTGGCTCCATTAACTTTTCAGCAAATTGTGCTTTAGGTTGGTCTATATCTTCAAAAGTAAGCAAGATAGGCCTTTTCAGGGTTCGCAGCCAAACCCAATCCCATCTAGTTTTGAGTGACTCTTTCAAATCACTACATGAATATATTAGTTAAGGTGGATTCACCTATCAGGTTAACTTTTTACAAGGTTAATGCGGGTCATTGATAGTCAATAAATTGAAAATATTATTTAGTATCTCCTAAAAGTCATCAAATTTGGTTGTTCGGCCATTGTATTGACTCTATATTATATATATGAGTGTATTCCTGCTGTCCTAAAAACTACATAGATCTGCAGACTTGTGCTGCTTTTTAAGTTGCAAATAATAATTGTCAGAAGGTCCAAGCAGCCTACTCCTAGGGCTATATGTCCCAACTAAGCAAACATTCACTGGTTCCTGGCATTAATCTTTATAAATTTATGCAGGAAGAAAAAAGGCATTGAAATATCATTAAATTTGAAGTACCAGTGATGGCAATGTGCTGTGTGACCAGAGTTTACCGTCACACTGCATTGTATCAGTTTTTTTGTTGCGATAAAATTTTAATAATATCACAATTATGTCAATTACATACTAAGTCATTAACATTTGACCAGTCGTTCTTTAACATGTCCCAACATAAGGATGTGGGTGATTGTTATGAAAAAAAAATGATCCAACGAAATTTCAGAATGTTGAGACACATTCTGAAATCTGCTTTAATTGCCACATACCTGTATAATAAACTATTCTACTATTTGCAGGGAATGCTACGTCTCTATGCTGATATGCCAGAAATATGTGTTGATGTTCCAATCGCATATACACTTTTGGATAGATTTGCAGCTAAACTTAATGAAGTTGGTCTGCTGGAGGGTGCTGTTGGAAAAGAGTTACCATCCAGGTTTGTAGAATTTCAAAGTAAAAATTTATCTGTCATAATAAACCCATTCTGGGTGAGCACGAGCACTCGCCACATCACCAAATGATAAACTATTTCCCTTGTGGCTAAAATTACCTGGATTTCACTCGCCACAACACATTATGTGTGTCGAAAGATAAGCAAGGCAAAATTTTATGTCAAGACCCAAGTGGGTGAATCTGTTAATTATTAGATATGCCTAGTGCAAAATGACCTTTCCATTGTTACTTTTCGTTTTCTAGATAAGTGAATTTGATCCCAGCTACTGTCGTCAACTCTTGTCCCACAAATTTTGTATTTTCATGTGTGGCTAAGATTTTCTTATGTGGCGAAAGTAAATTAAAATTATTCTGACAAAGGCACTTGTTAATTCAGTTCCCTTCATATCTCCTACCAATCCCCCAGGGTTCACCACAGTGCCGGAAATGCTGGCTACCCGACCGGATGAATTAAAAAAAAAAAAAAATCATTTTTTTTTGAATTTTTTTTTCAGTTCTGTTCTGTGGTGTCCTTCCATTTGCGTTTTAAAGATGGCTAACTGACAGTGACTGATTTTGTAATTTATTGGCATCAGTATCAGTAGCTCATTAGATGAACATTTTTTTAAGAAAAAAACGTGTCAGATATTACTTAGTGGGCAATCACACATGCTGCAAATTTTATACAGCAGTGTAAGGGTTAAGCTGCTCGCACGCGCTAAGTTAATATTTTTGAGAGAACAACCAGATGATTTTTCTTTCTGTGGGGAACCCTGCAATCCCCGACATAACAAATCATTGCCTCAGAGCTCTTGGTGGCAGATGGGACCATTTAGCTCAGATGTGACGAAATAGGGCAACATCATAAAATGGACTAATACAGGGCTTTTAACAACAGAATCTTCAAAATTGAATGCTTCTTTGGGCCAGTTATAACTCAGAACCATAAATTCCTATCATTCCGGGCTATGTTAAATCCGGTTACATCAGACAGTTACATGCTAATTCGTACCCTGTAATACCAGCGAAGGTGTGAGAGTGTGGTATCACAGTAATTTTACTAACAGACTATCATAATGTGGGGTTAAAGCTATAAACCTTTTGGATCTCGACTTGGAACTTGGAAACTACTTCCAACACTATTTTAAAATTGTTGTAAGAAAACATTTTCTTGGCTTCTTTTACTATTCAATTTTCATGTATCTGTATTATTTTACAGGGGACGTAAACGCTTTGTGTCTGAGGGAGACGGAGGAAGAATCAAGAGCAACAATAACTTGACCTTCTAAAAATCAACTTCCATAATTGTCCTTGTTTCAGCCAACATCTATGAAGTTTTGTTGAACGGAAATGATTAGAAAGACATATCACTTAAGATGGAAATTGCTGAAGCTAGTCTTTTTATATTCTGGTGTAAAAACGACAGTTGCCTGTATTTTGATGTCAGTGACTGAAAATGGAGGGCTCCATGTGAAACCTCCATTGTAATTGACTCTCAGTGATTGCTCGTTGTGCTTCATTTCCTCTTACATTGCCATGTAGATATCTCATCGGATATAGGCACTCTGTTACCAGCTGTTCTGCACTACTTATTATTGTGTTACCGGTTATTATGAAATTATGTACAATTGACAGCGTGGTCATGTTTGCAGCAGTTGTTACACTTGCAAAGAACGCAACCTTGCTTGTGCTGATGAAATAAAACCATAAACTTCAATGCTTAAATGCAATCTCTCACAAATATACCGGTTTAATCCATTTATATAGTATATTACTGCTTTATGGTGTAATGTTATTTTTTCTCCCAAAGTGGTGGTTTGTTGTTATAATGTCGTGGAACACTGACTATACATCGTTCCACGCTCGGTTCCCACTAAGCTTGGTGGAAGACCCAACACAAATAAAGACAGAAATCAATCATCTGCCAGATGAAATAATATTGTGATGAGCTCTTGAGGAGTAATAAACACAAACATTGTTGCTGTTGACTGAAGTTATTTTCCCCCTCCTTTTTCGGAAAAAAGCAAAAGACCTAGAATTTATGTTCGTCCTGAGTGGTGTAACCTTGTGTAAGCGCAATATGCTCGCGAATATCAGCCCGATATAAAAAAATTATGCAGTAGTCTAACACATCCAAAGCTGGGTTAAATTCGCAGGTTTAAAGGCTGTTTTGAAGAAACTTAGGAATTATTGTAAGCGGGATACACTCCTTTAATGTATACTCGTCTAATATGCCTGAATTTAGTACTGTAATTTATTTTATTTCGCTATGAAATTAATTTTCCCGCTAGGACTGTAAGCGCGGTTCACACGAAATATTGTTTCACCACATCAGTGGTTTGTGAATTTTGGGACTGGCACGTTGCAGTTGTAAATCGAATATGTTATTAGGAGCCGAGAGTAAAATAGCTGTGGACGCTTTTCTAGGACATGTGTTGTTCTAAGGATTTGAGCTAATTTATCGTAAGTTATCCCCAGAAATGCAAACACTACACAAATATGTGCACAGATATAGTTGATGTGATAAGCCGTTTTAAAATATGTGACCCGCCGCGCAAAAACTGCATTTTAGTTGATCGGATAGCTGTCCTTCCTGTTTCATTAACTGAAAGAATATTTGAAAAAATCTTTATTACTTTTTGTTTTAGAATATTTTCAATATTTTAAATTTAGTTATGTAATCATAAAATTTTAGATGACTATAAATAATTGTGACAAAGCGGGAGGTATATTCTCGCATGGCCACCGTCTGTAGACTTGTCATGCAGATACTCTTTTCTAGCATAGTGTCATGCCTGCTACTCTTTCTAGCATGATGTCCTGCTTTCTAATGAGCCGCATATGACGACCAGTGATTTTCGCATATCTAGCTATTCTAAGGGTGTTCTATTTTTCGTTCAAGTCTTCTATGAATAGGTCTGTACCACCTTGCAAACACATGTACGAATTGAGATCCATTTAGTGTGTACCTAAATTTGGCGTCAAAATAGACACTTCTGCTGATTTTATTTCTACATGGGTAAACCTACCGCGTCGAAAACAATTCTGAAAATTCATTATTATCAAATAAATCAAACCATTATTTTCACCTTCTGAAATATTGGCATACCAATCTACGATATTAAACAAAACATTTTGAAAAAGTGTCCTGCTTTCTAGGATTTTCTTTTTAGGGATGTCCTGCTTTCTAAGAAAAGTAAGAGAAAGTTAGAAAGCAGGACACTCTATGTTGGATATCGTAGATTTTACCCTTACAGAGGGTAATATAATGGCTGGAGTGGTAATACCCCCATTAAATTACCCTTATGTCACCGCTTTCTCATATGGCAGGAAGGGACCAAATAACAAAGCGATTGTCATGATTGGACCAATGGCTAGTACTTCAAATACATTTGACGAATCCCAAACCAAGTAGGCCTAGACATGGGTTGGGGTTGGGCTTCACAGGGGTATTACCCCAAGGTCATCTATTTGTGTTGGTGTAGCTTCAATTCAGCTCACTTGAGATGTCTATGGTGGTTGAAACTCAACTAGACCGCAACATGGAAATATAACCAAAACACCCCAAGAAGTTACAAGGGTAATATAAGGGCTAGACGGGTAATACCCCATCAAATCACCCTTATGTCACTCATTTTTCATATAGCAGAAATAGACCAAATAACACAACGGTTATCATGTTTCGACCAATGGCCAGTACTTCAAATACATTGGATGAATTCCAACCCGAGTACACATGGTGCCATGGGTCGGGGTTGGACTTGACGGGTGTGTTAACCCGTGGTCATAACAAGGTCATCTCAAGGTCACAGTAAGGTCTAATCAGCTTAAAATAGGTGAAAGTAGCCTATTTTTGTTGATTTTGCTCCAATTTAACTCACTTGGGTTGTCAATGGTGGTTGAAAGTCACCTAGACCCCAACATAGAAATATGCCAAAACACCTTAAGAGGTGCCGGGGCTAATATAAGGGCTGGAGGGATAATACCCAATCAAATCACCCTTATGTCACCCTTTCCTCATAATTATGGCAGAAATGGACCAAATTACTCAACGATTGTCATGTTTAGACCAATGGCCAATACTTCAAATACATATGCTGAATCCCAACCCAAGTACACATGGGTTGGGGTTGGGCTTGACAGGGGCGTCACAACGAGGTCACAGAACGGTCAAATAGCTTAAAAAAGGTGAAAGTAGCCTATTTTGCTGGGATTGCTTCCATTCAGCTCACTTATATCACAAAACTAATGGCACCAACAGATTCCCCATAGGGGCCTACCCGAAAACATAGGTGTAGAGCACCAACGGCTTCTCCGTACCCAAAAACGTATTATTTGGTTTAATATCACAACAAGTCGCTGAGATGTGGCATATTTTCACTTGCTGATGGCTGACAATTAATGACATTGATCCAGGGTGTGACCTTGAATGACAAAAATATATCATTAACGCATTCCCCGTAGGCCCCCTACCCGAAAACCCAGGTGTAGAGCCAACATTTGTTTCCATATGATGACTGGTTACTGAGATGTGGCACCGTTCTTGTGGCGGCCATTTTGAATATGAAAATTAGTTCCAATTGTAGGCAACACATTTTTGAAAACATTTTTTGGTACGACTCTGAGCCCATATCAACTCATTATTGATAAAATCGCCTTTCCAAAAATGTGTTTAAGTTCAGTGCTTTTTGGGGTTAAAACAAGGAAAATATTATATTTTCCTTGGTTAAAATAATCACAGTATTGTCGGTGAATAAACCTTTGCTGTCAGCGTTGCCTGGCGAGCCCGGCCAATTTCATTTATGGCTGGGTATTGGCCAAGGCTCTTAGTCATGTGACCATCATGCCTGTGCTATTGAGGCCAGTGAATAATTTTCTGGGTCAAGTCATAGGAAATGTGTCAAAGGGGAAATACAATACTGTGAGCAGCTCTTCATCCGGGGAAGTGACCTTTCAAAAATGTCTGAATTAGGGGATTACCCTATTTTCATTCAAAAATAGCAACAAGTCACAAACATTCGCCACTGGGGCATACCAGAGGTTACATGAAGCTCGGCCACGCCGCGTAGTGTGGCTCTGGGAACCAGTACTGTCGGCGTTCACCTGTTATTTGTAGTTATAAAATGCCTGCTATAGGTTGCGCCTTTGCGAATAACAATTAAAACTCTAGACACACAATGAACGCCAAACACGATCCTCAATTATTACTACAACAAATGACAAGCAAAATACTTTTATTTTTAATATAATTAGTTTTTCATTGTGACACTTGTTTTTTTCACACGTATATATGTACGTGTTTAGCAACGTCATAAAACATATATACGTGTTTAGCAGTATAAAGGTTAAATATGTGACCGTCAAACACCAATCAAAGTAGGCCCACAAAATGACCAGTACGGTAGTTGTCATAATGAAAATACAACTTTCACAAAAGAGGTCCAATAGTTAAGCCCTATGTGTGATTTGGGCCAGGGCTTTGGGCGCTTAATCCATTATTGGTATTATTGGAGAAGAGGGTTCAATATGGCAGATATATCACTGGTGCAGGTCAGTGATAGTCCGGTCGAAATAAGGGAATATGTTCTCCAAAAAAGTGCCGAAGGCATTTTGGGGTAAAAGTGTTTTGAAACCTGTTTTAACCTAATTTGAATGTGCTGATTTCAAAAATGCTGTTTGCCAAGCTCGATTTCGACCCTTTATCCCTAAAATCGGAGTACGGCGTTCGCTCATCGATATCTGCTCGATCACTGAAGTTAAGCGACGTTGCGCCCGGTTCATAAGTGAATATGTTCTGACCGCCTGGGACTGCCAGGTGCCGTATACACTATCGTGGGGCTCAGAGAACCACGTAAATCAGATGGCTCGTCTGACTGACTTTGAGTTGGACGTAAAAGAACCTCCATGGACGTAGGCGCAGTTTCCATCCGGCGAGACCCCAAAAAATCCACAATATGGAGTACTTGGCACATATATAAGGCCATGAATGATATCATGAATGATAACAGGCCTTGCTAAGTTGCTCCCGTGGCGCGATAGCACACTAGTGCGTACTGCCACGTAATATACAGATACAGGTTAAATCGCAAAACAAAATAGTCAATGAAAATAGCTGATTTAGAGATAAAATCTACTATTTTTATTGCACAAATCACCAATTTGACATTAAAACTTATAAAACTATTTGAGTGTAGCAAATAAAGATGCTATATTTCAATTTTAAAAATAATTTAACCCTTTATTCCCTAAAATTACTAATAATAATGTTATATTTTGTTTTCTGTTGAAAGATGCATTTTGTGATGAAAATGTCTCGATATAAGCTTGAAAGTGACTTAAATATGGTGATTTTAAAATATTATTGCATATATTTGATATAACCCTTCAATCCTTGAAACTAACAAACAAACAAAGTGACCATAAAAAGTATAATGAAAAGCAACAATATGTAAAATTGTGGATAAAACAATTCATAACCACTAACCAGTATGATTTTAAAATTAATTATCAGGTGATAAAAATGTCAACCATTGCTCGGCGTGTGAAGGCGGGGTAACAACTATAAAAAAAAACAGATGTCTATCATATTTAACTGATCGAAGCAAAACTAATCATTTTTAAAACATTATTCAATCATATATATATAATTAATTAATACAACAAATAATATGTTTCCTTGGGGCGTAAGTACAGAAGATTCAGGCACACAAGGTCATACTCCAGGCTCTATGTCTAATAAGCTATGTCGGCCCAAGTTTTGTATTCTACCCCCTAATTTAAATAACAACTGAAAGACGGCGGTGATTGGCCGATCTCGTCATGTGACAGGCTGAACCACTCTTCGATTGGTCGGGGGTAGAATACAAGACTTGGACCGCTAAGTCTATGACAAAGTCATTTTCCAAACATCCTTTCTCTTCGTATTAACCATGTGAACCTACATAGCACTCCATTTTTAAGTAATAATTATAGGAATCAAATTTCAGCCATAAAATCCCTTTCTATTTCTGGGTCATAACTAAACTTGTTAGCAAATATTTAAAAAAAATTAAACCAGATAATTGGCTTAATAGTAGATCCATATCACAACAGTAACGACCAGTAAAATTATTAGTAGACCTAACAAAAAACATCTCCTATTACAGTATCAAGTATCAGGTTTTTAAATATTATTATAACCAACACTTCATTACTTTTATCAATATATATATAATTAAGAAAAGATCTGCTCATCCGGATGTAAGCAAGACAATGCTAATAAAGACGACATTTTATGTTTATTACAACAATTTAACACAATCACATTTTTTGTTAATGTGGTTTAATGTATCTGTGCTCAGTTTGGTTTTGCTGCCACCCACATGCGCAGCATGGGCAACGTTTTGGGGGGTGGGGCTGTCATGACAAAGCTATCATTGATGAATGACGTTAAATGAAACAACGCATTTGATTAATAAATATCTGGAAACCGTAGAATTTAACAGACTGTGAAAAGATAGAAAACGAAAGTTTTCACCATAGGCTATTAGGACCAGTATTCTAGCCCCGACCATTAGAACAGTGGTTCAGCTTGTCACATGATGAGATCAGCCAACCACCGCCGTCATTCATTTGTAATTTAAATTAAGGGTAGAATACCAGACTTGAGCCGGCTATTCTATATTCTTTCAGAGCTTTACAATAGTGAGCACATTGAAAAAATGATTCTCCTGCGACGAATCAGAGCATACCATGGTCACTAACATTATAATTTAAGAACTTCATATTGGAAATAATGCTGATCTCACGAGTTTGTTCGAATATTTTTTTCCATAAAAGATCAGGTTGAACGATGCTAAAAGCATCATGTTAGGTGAAAGATGAACATGAATGTGTTACATGGCTTTTTATTACTCTTGTAATATCTCCCATATCTATTTGATAATTGTTCATTGGGATGATAAACTCCTAATAAAAATAAGTGAAAATTATCAATATTGATTTATAAAATAAATCTCTATGAAGCGTGTGACCTTCCTTTAACCTGGGGTAGAGCCAATGTTTTAATTGCACATTTTGAAAACATGACTGGCAAAATAGTTGTGGACAAATAAGTTGGTAAGGTTTACATTCCAACTCAGACCGTGTAGCTGGTTACCTGCCTCATCAATACACAGTTGATTTACATGGCTCGAATCTCAACTCGGCAGTCATCGTTTCTATACATAATATCTAAATATACATACAATGTTCAATAATAAGCATGGTGTGGCCTATAAAAATGCCGTTTGCTATCATTTGAAAAAGATAAGACATAAACTAGATTTTATGTCCTGTTATTAGAAGAGAAGGCAAAAAGTACCTAAAACGCATTCGCAAACTCTATTATGTTCACATTCTGGAGAACATTGAATTTCACTGTGATCGGTCGTGTCACGGATCAGATATTATTGTCTGCTGAATATTTTTTTGTAGACTGTTTTAGTAGGTCACACATTCTGTTCTGTTCTGAAATTTCAAGCACAAGAACGACAACCCTGATCACACCATGTAATATAATTTTATAGGAGGCACGTACAATACCATATTTTTATCTGATGACAAACTATTCCAGCTCAAATCTTATTGTTGCACTCGTGGTAAACTTGTAATAAAAAAATGTCGCGTCCGCATATTCCTAACAAGGGTTTTGGAGATGTAACGTGTAAGATAGTTTTTTTTGTACCTGTTAATATTAGTACGGGCGAGGCTATACGACCTATTGGAACTGATTTTATTAAACAATAAAAAAGTATCGCCAATAGAAATAATTTTGAATCATAACGGGTCTTGTTTTTAAAATGTTTAGGGCTTTAATTCACTTAAAGGTTTCAGACCACTGCACCAGGGCTCGAATTGTGTGTCTGGAGGGCAGTGTCTCTTATTCATCTCACCATCCTGGCCCAGTTTAGCCTATATGTACACAAAAGTGGCCTAAAACCCCCTTCATTTCATTTTAATTATCAGCTCATTATTTCACCTAGTGTTTTTTTTTTGAATAATAATTTGGACTGTGATAGGAAGTGTCGCATTGAAACTTTCAATGTCGTTATTGATAATAATATATTACACATGACATTGTATATACTGATATATTATAAATAATTAAAAACACAATACATTTTGCGGGGTGTTAGATTACAAAATGTGTTTTAAATATAAATGTAGCTTAGAAACCAAAGGGTTAATAAATTAATAATCCTGCTATATCTCAAACGTGTTAATACACTATCATTGTATATGCCTATTTGTAAGCAAAACGCATACATCTTTCATTTTCACTCAAAAACGGTGGTTATTTTATTTTGTTTTAAGGGAATAAATGGTCAAAACAGAGTTTGGCAAACAGTATTTTTAATTCGGGACACCCAAATCAGGTTAATGAAGGAAATCCTGACCTCACAAGTAAGTAATTTAGTAAAGAGTTAACAATGTATGTTCAATATCTTATATGTTCTTTCATTTAACCGATTATCTTGTGCTTATTCTCATCAATTAAGGACAATATTTGGATTATAGGGCTCAAAGTGTTGAATAAAAATCTACAACCTACAACATAACATTAATAATAATTTATTACACATGTCAATTGTGATTTGTGAATGTTCTAACAATAGTAGGGACCTACTCTATTAAATAATAAAATGTGTTTAATATAAATTTAGCTTTTAGTAACCAAAGGGCTAGCTAAAAAAATATATTCTTTTATAATTTCATCGTGATTAATTTATTAATACAAGATGATTTTATACGCTTATTCGTATACACAAAGCGTAAATTTTGTATTTTTACATAGAATACAGTGGTTATTTTAATTTGCGATTTTGGGGCTCAAAGATTCAAAACACAGCTTGGCAAACAATTTTTTTGAATTCAGGACACCCAAATAGGTTAATAAAAGTTTCAAAACACTTTTACCCCAAAATGCCTACATGACTTTTATTTTGTGGAATTTTGACCGGACTATGACAGAACTGGAGTTAAATGGGGGATTTCAACAATATCTTCGTCTTTCTAGAGATCAGTTCTCCCACATCATAACATTGTCAGACCTTATATCCAGAAGAAAGATACAAACTGGAGAAAATCTTACCACCAAAAAAGAACATTGGCTATTTGTCTCAGGCCACTTTCATGATGTGTAATAATTAGGCTATCACAATTTGATCATTTTTTTTCGATGATTTTTTCGACGACATGTTTACAGTGTCTATTGAAATGAAATGAATGGGTTTTAGGCCACCTTTGTGAACACAGAAGCTCAACTGAGCCAGGAGAACCTCTCGTTGCTGGTGAGATGATACTGCCCTCCAGACACAGGACTCGAAATTCAAGCCCTGACGGTCTGATGCCGAGCACGCTACCTCTCAGTCACAGAGGCTCCCAATAATATCAAATATTTACGAGTTAGCGGGGAAGAAACATTTTGTGTCTTGGAAACTTGAAGGCCAGAGTGGGGTTTGAACCTCTGATCTCCGACTTTCTAAGCATGCAGCTTTAACCACTGCACCAGAGCCCCCACGACAGTGTATATAGAGCCTACAACCATGTGTTATATCCCGGCAGACAAGACACATTAAAACAATGCTGGGCCTGTGTCGCAGACGGTGGGCCAACATTAAGCCAACACGTACTGATTCAGTGTATTGTGTTTGCTGGAATATGCCCCAATATTCAGTCCTGGAAAACCTTACACCCATCCCGCTAAATGACGTCATAAATTCCGAATTCCCAACGCGCACAGACGCATACAAAATCGCTCCAGGAGCGATCGGGTTATGTGCTACGCTTTACGTCCGCGAGCTGCGTGTTTCAGTGATGACAAATGTATCTACGCTTACGTGCGCGTACACTTACACGTGAAAAAAGCGAACTGTGTGTATTGGGTTTAAGGTGTAAAACCTAATGCTTTCTTTTTTTTTTACCTATAAGTAAGATGTAATTTTAATACTTTTTGCAATCTGTCCATTTTAAAAGTGACCTGTCTTGATGGTTTGTCAGCAAGGTTTTTAAGAGATGGTGCGAGTGTAGTTGTTTCACCTCTTGCACACATTATAAATTTATCTTTACATTCAGGCTGTGTTCCGGATGAAATGTGAACGGCGAGGGGTTTTAAAAATAAATCCAAAACTGACCCTGGGAACTATCGTCACTATCGTTTAGTGTCCATTCTTACAATAGTCTAATATTTTAGAAAGGGTAAGGACCCACTTACAATCAAATTGAATCAAATATGAAATCAAAAACAAATATATGATTTATTATGTCTGCCCTCTCACAGAGAGGTGGGGACATGTTGCTTTACCTTTGTCCGCTTAGTTGTTGGCTCAGCTTGTGTCTGTGCATTCCCTCCTATCGTGCAGGCGGTCAAACACGAGACATTGGGTCGGTGTCGGTTTGTAATCGCGGCCAGCATTAAGCTGCAAGCAATACCAGTCCACCCAGCAAACAAGATACATTCACCCAATGCTGGGTTAATGTTGGCCCGCCGTCTGCGACGTTGACTCAACATTATGGTTGTATTGGCTTAATGATGGTCTAAAACAATAGTGGGTCAAGTCGACTTGACAGCGAAATTGTGTTTATCTTTTTGCTTAGAACTACAGTCTGCTAAATCCACTTATCAGCATGTAGACTTGGACTTATACTGATGAAACACACAGCGATTGGAATTTGACAGTAGATCAAGTGAAGTTATCAAATTATTTTTTACCTTCCAAAACGATTTACAGAAGCAAAATTGGGATCAACAAGACACTAAGTTGACTTAGCTCATTGTTACTCCAGGGAAAGAGAATATGCAGAGAATATGCAGAGAATGTTCCTAATTATCTTGTGCGAAATGTCTGGAAACAAGAAATGATAGCTAACTAAAGTTTGAAGAGGGAGACTGTTGCCTAATAAATGAGCCTGAGAGGTGTAGACTTTAATAGAAAAAAATGCACTTAAAATTATTGCAATGACCGTTCTGGCTTTTTAAACAGTTTTTGAATGTATTTTTTAATGTATTTTTTTCTTGGGGTTAAGGGGGGGGGGGAGAGTAGGGGGGGGGGAGGCAGCTACAGAATAATTGAAATGACAACAGCACATATATATACATTTATTCATTTTTTGTACAGCTTGATACAATATACACAGACTCGTGAATAATTACTTTAGAATTCATTCATTAGCATGACACGAGGAAATGTATAGTAAAATGTAATATTTAGACGAGCACACTTATTTTCAAATAAAATTTATAATATGATAATTATACAATTCTTACCATCACATTAAGCAAAAACAAGACAAAGATTATTGGCCTTGTCAATCTAAATAAAGTTTGTGTAGAAAAACTAGCTTGGGAGATGCATTAATAGCAACAATTTTTATTTTAGTACTTGTATCAAAATAGGAAAAAGTGCATATTAGACTGCACATTTTTTTTAATTGGCTAGATATTTTTCCACAATATTACATTTACATAATAGCGCTATTCTGTTTCCGTTACTTTAGATTCCACATATTCCACAGCTTTCTTTTTCACTCTGTCTAATGTTTCTTCCGTACCATATTTCTCCTCAAAATCCATATATTTCTTGAAGAAAAATTTCATCTTTTTAACTGACAGGGTAAGATGAATAGCTCTCTCCAGTAATTTCCTGTTGTCAAGAAAATAAACTTAATCAAATATACACCATAGATTTTGTGTAAATCAATGTGAAAATAAGCCATTACAGATAGGAATAACCCTCAAAGAACTTATCGATTAAAAATTGTAAGAGAAACAAATGACCCAATCACGGTCAAAAAGAAAATTTTTAATTTTGAATCTGTCATTTTTGAGCTCGTCTCAAGGCTTGTATGGGAGCACATTTGCCAAGTTCAAGAACAATCAAAATAAAAACACACTCGTGAGTCAATCACACTTAAAGAAATGATTTACCTATCCAGCACAGCTTATCATATATATTACAGATATGATGGCCCTCATGTCGGCAATTTTGAATTTGATCAAGTTGACATTTTCAAAGGTGCATCCTTCAAAGATATCGCACATTTTGCTTTATAGTAATGGCAGGATAGTATGGTAGTGGTTTTCCAGATATTACACATATTAAAGTCAATAATGGCCACAAGTCGGTCATTTTGAATTTGATTGGGTTGACATTTTTCTAGGCATATCCCTCCCGGAAACCGCACATTTTTCTTTATATTAATGGTCTAGCTAGCTAGCACGTTTTTCCAGATATCAAGTCAATAATGGCCACAAGTCGGCCTTTTTGAATTTGATCAAATTGAAATTTTTCAGGGCATAGGCCCTATACCTCCCTGAAACCGCACATTTTGATTTTATAGTAATGGGCTAGCTATCTGGTACGGTTTGCCAGATATCAGCAATATTAAATTAAATAAAGCTGTTTTGGTGGGGAGATGTAGGCACAGAAGTAGGTCAAAGGTCATAAGCCCCAAAAGGCACATGACCAAGCAGGTGAGTGGCTGCCTTCAAAATCACGAGATTCAGATTAGCGATTCCTGAGATATCAAGAACACTAATTATTGCGAGCGACGAAGACAGCGGCAGCTATCCACTGAATGCATCACAAGGGATGCAAATTCATCTTTAAGCTTTATCAACATTTACCCAAAAGTTAAGTTAGTTTATAGATAGTTTACAGATTATCAACCAGTTTAGCTGACGTAATTTTATCTTTAATGATTTAGATAAATTGACTTACCTAACACTGGTAGTATCCTGTATTTTAATCATCATGTCTATGTAGACTGACCAAATATCTGTACGTTTCGGGTAGGTGCTGAGTAACTTTTCAAACAGAGTCCTCCCTCTTTCTGGCTCTCCATGTTTAAATTCTAGCTGAGCAAACTTTGAAATAATCTCAATATCTGAAGTTAAAATGAAATAGTGATTAATAATCTGTTCTATTTGCTGATCAAATAATTGTTGTTGAGAATGATATGTGTGCTTAAACATAAGATTTGCAAATGCTTAGTCTGAAATTAAATAAATATGAGTAATGTTCACCTACATTGTAGGTTG
Source organism: Flabesymbios commensalis (assembly GCA_964017125.1). NCBI lineage: Eukaryota > Metazoa > Annelida > Polychaeta > Terebellida > Flabelligeridae > Flabesymbios > Flabesymbios commensalis. The sequence continues at coordinate 23,545,286 of OZ024912.1, forward strand.
ACACAACTTCAAGTGGGTAAAAATTTAAATTTTTAAACTTATTGCTTTAAAGGTTAAATTATATGTACAAAAATGTCCCATGCCATAAGGGGATTATTGTGCCCTCAAATAAATCAAACAGAATGCAATTCTTTCAGTGAGATGCAAATGTCAGCGGCACAGCTCAACTAAAGCACTGATTAAAACTTATAGCAGGTTTAGATTTTTTAACCCTTTTAGCAAGGAGCATGATTATAATCATTTTTAATTGGTTTTATTAGCAGGTTTAGTTATATCACAGCTAATGGTAATGAAATGGGTGTTTAAACATCAAAATTTCCAAATGTTTGCTCTGAAAATAAACAAACACGAGCGATTTTCACAAACATAAGTTGTGGGCTGCGATAGCAAGACACAACTTCAAGTGAGTGAAAATTTAAATTGGATTACTTTTAAAACATTGGTAATTAATTAAGTGCTGGCTCTGGTTGAAAAAAAGCACTTGATGAAAGTTTTTCCTTCTCAATGTAAACCAGTTAAAAATAACAACGACGTTTCTGAGCCAGATGACACCACATGTTTTGAAATGTTAGTCACTACTGCCATGCCATTGTTACCTATGCTGATTAGCCTACACTTTCTGATGATATGAAGATAATCATATATATAACACCCGACATCGATCCAAAGAATGGGTATAAGTCTCATGCTTCATTCACTTCGATGGGGAAAGAGAATGAGAAGTAGTGCAGTTTTAGTAAAAAGTAACAAGATGCCCTTGAAAATACTCACGGTCTTTAATGGGTAAACTTTTAAGACTACGTTGTAGTAATTGTCGACCCACTTCACTCTTTTCATTGCGAAAACAGAACATGCCATAACCTAACCATATTTCACGGTTCTGACTGAACTTTCGTGTCATCACCTGGTACAACTGCTCAGCACTCTGTATAAAATAGACATTGGACAGTTTAAACAGTCTAATCAACACATTGCAAATTTCAAATATAACAAATAGTGGATCACTAACTTGTGGTATTGAAACTAATGATTATAAATCATCAATATATAAAATCAAGTAAAATCAAGGGATTTAATTTGTATAGTTGAATAATGTTAGCATAAATTGTGCTCATTAAAATATTTTTGTGAATGAATTACAGCAGAATCTCACATTTCACCATGAGATGTTTTCACTTGACATTAGCCCTTCAACATGGGGACCGACCCTAGACGTCATAATCTGAAGTCTATAACGACAGATTCTGATGTCGAAAGTCGATCCCCGCACTGAAAGAGAAAAATTATATATAATGGCCATAACATAGGTGATCAAATAAAGCAGAACGAGCTAACAAAGACATTTTCAAATTGAAAAAACCCTTTGGTTTCTATGGTGTGTATAAAAATATTTCGGCGTTGTAAGGGTAACTCAATAAATTATCTGACTGCGTATATACAGCAAGTTTTTAAACCAAATAAAATCGCACAGAAAATGGTCAAATAGTATAGGCCTACCTGCATTTTTCCAGACTTGATGTAAATATTGATGAGCTGTTGATAGAGTGTGATTTGATCATTGTATTGCAGCGCCCTGGTTAAGACCTCTTGTAGAGATTCTGTTGTTCCATACATGTTCTCCAGATTGAGATATGCCACCCAGATATTCATTTTCTCTTGTTCCTCTCTTTATGTAAATCAAAGAATTTCCGTTTGTCAGAAAGTATATATCAACACATTAATTGTACAGACATAGAGTAAATTAGAGCTAGATATAAGCCAAGTATACGACACCAAATGTATGTAAAGTAGATGCCTGTGATTTGAGCATCACAACAGTATTGTCCAATGTATAACCTGCTACTTTTTACTCCTTGGAAAAGATGGTGTATAACGAATGCAGGTTATACATGATTGAAGTCTAAAATATAATAAGGATACCAACCACAGGTAATTGAAGAAGCCATATTTCAAGGACTTGTTTGATACAACTACATACTATGTGCTATACCTGAACGAGATGGTTTTTAGTGCTCGATCTGCTACACTTCTGGCTTTTTCAACTTCAGATGTTTCAAGGTGAAAAGCCATATACCGGAGCCAGACCAGAGAGCTATTAGGACTTTGTAGAGCAAGCCTGTCAAAATCAGCTGCCACTTCTGGTACCTGTTCTCCTTCAAGTATTTGCCTCTCATGCTGTAAATAAAATACAGGAAAATATAGGTAATTTAAACAAACAAATGTTTTTCTATACATGTATTGGAAGTAAATATAAATGGATTAAAGCCAGCAATATGTTAAAGAAAAAAATTATAAAAGTAATGAATAGAAATCTGTGGAACAAACTATTTCTTTCATAAACTTGTCATTGAAATAGTATTAAAATTAAATGAATAAAATCTAATTGGATATCAAACAAAATGTTATGCTGGCTGAAGTTGTCAATTCATGACAACCTTTCAGGTGTTAAGCATGACTATAATCACTTTCAATCCGTCATATTGGCAGATCAAATGATTTTCATTGGGAATGCAATGAGTGTATAAACATTGAAAGTGCTTAAAGATTTGCAAATGTTTGGTCTCAAATTAAACAAATATGAACAATTTTCAGCCCCCCTTGGAAGTTGTGGGTTGTGGTAGAAAGACACAACATCAAGTGGGGAAACATCATTTTAGTTGTATAACTTGGCACTTTGAGGGTTAAACACACTGAGGATATCATTCTCTACATGGTTATGCATGATTAACTAACCTTGTATAACTTAATCTCCTCTAGCTTCTGTTCTTCTCTTAGTTCTGCTTTGGTTTTTCTTTTCTAAATTTAATGACATTCAGCAAATTTGTACTTCTACCATGTTGTGTACTTTGCTGTATGTGCTTTTATTTTAGTGGCACATACAACACTTTAGGTGCTAGGGAACAATTGTAGCAGAACAAAGGTTAATTAAAATATATTTTTTTTTAAATGAAACATAATTTATATTTTACAACAAAGAAATTGTTACTTTTGTTGTTATCAGATCTTATCACAATAGTAATGTACATAATACTAATAATGATTTCAAAAGATATGTCAGATTATTTTACACCTTATAAAATTGAACATAAGAAATAAGTGAGACAAATTTTCTACCTTAGTGGCATCAATGTCACTTTTTTTCACCACAGGTGTTGGCAACTTGAATTCTTCATCCCATGAGAAGCCTTCGTTGACAGTCAGCGTGAGTGACGGCTGTCCACAAACTGGGGCTTTTTCTTCATCCTAATCAGGTTATTATCAAAAAATTTGATTTGGATATTTCCCAACTGATATTTGTAGTGCTAAGTTAATTCATTTTGATTTAGCCCAACTATTTAATTTACACTCTTTGATCGCTGAGCTACGCGTCATCATTTAAAATTCATTAAAAAAAAAGTGAAAATATTTTTTTATTTCAAAATTGAGACTTATCAGAATTTATAATAGGTGGCTTACATCAGATCTGCACATACATATCTCTATTTTTTGTAAAAAACATTTTGAAACCCTTAAAAGCAACACCCCCATTAAAAAATCTAGGACAGAACAAACTAATTAGCAAAAAAATTAGATTAACCCTTACAGCGCAGGGATTGACTTTAGACATTAGAATCTGATGTCTGTAGATGTCAGATTCTGATGACTAAAGTCGATCCCCAACACTGTAAGGGTGGCAATATTTATAAAGGTCGTAGACCCATAGCATAGGTATCCAAATGAATCAGAAACAGCTAACTAAGACATTTATAATGATGTCAAATTGAAAAAAACCCTCTAGTATCCACATTGAATAGAAAAATTATTCAGCTTAAATGGGTATACATGCACCCATTGGAATTACTAAATTGATGGTCTGTGGATTCTGATGATCTAAATCATACCTCATACTCTGACTCAGAGTCCAAGGCCTGGACATCATCAAATCCGCTATCTGACTCTTCTCCTGATTTTGCTCTCTTTGCTTTACTTCCCTCCGGCTTATCGGAGTGTTTTCTTTTCCTCTGTTCTTCTAGCTCAAGAAGAGATTTTTCTCCCTTGTCACAGATGAATTCATCTGGAATTACCTCTTTGACCCCATTATCTTCCTCAAGTAATGAAAGTATAATCGGAGATTTTCTTTGTCTTGCTCTGCAAAATGAAAAAAAACAAGAGCTCACTTGACAATAGCCAGCCGCCATTATTGAACTTGGAAGTCATTATTGCGGCCACAATGTGAAATTATTGACGTAAAATGCGAAAAATCGCAATAAGTCAGCCATTTTGAATTTTTTTCTGCCATTATTGAGCATGTCCGACAACTGGTCATTAGTAACATGCATAACAAATTTGGGAAGGATACATTAAAAATTTTCAAGTTATCGCGCCCACAAGTAAATGTTAACACTGATGCCGATGACGCCGAACTTCAATTGCAATAACCCACCTTTTTTAATTAAAATTAAAAGGTGGGCTAAAAATGAAAAAGGACAAAATCTGAAAATCTGACTTCACTAGAGATAGGATTGTGTTCTGGTTAAAAGATCCTGTTAGGTGGCAATTGACCAAAATGTTGTGAACCTGTCATATATTTTGACAGATGTTGCATAGTTATAAATAAAAAATGTTTCATTTCCTACCGTAATACATTATATTATGTGTTAAATAGATTCTATTTTTTAATCATCATCAATCAAAAATACTGTATAAACTATTTTTTGACAAATTACTACTAATTTTATGAGAATTTAGCATCTGTGATATTTTAAATATTTAGCTGTAACCGATAAAATCACAAATACTAATGTTTCCCATCATTTCAAAATATAATTATAGGAGAACCGAAAAAAAAAAAAAAGTTTTCAAGTAGGCCTAGAACCATAGATTACCATCACAAATAATTACATTTTGCTATACTCACTCAATAAAGGCAGCAGTGACTAGTCGGCCGGGATAAAAAACTACATCCAAGTCACGTATCCGTCTACTGGAGCAGTATTTTACAGGAACAAGTCCTCTGGTCTCTCGTGATAAACTGTTAGAAAGAAATATGGTTTTATTGTTTGGATTTTTATTACGATTTCACACCGCATAACTCTCTGTGATAAGAAACTAAATAACTAGTGTTATACATATTTGAAAATTAGATGAAAATCAGATGTTGCATTTATTTTAGTCTGACCCTTCAAAATCCAACCTCCCCTGTTATTTGCCATATTATACTTGGATCTATTATGAAATCAGGTGATTGTAATTCAAAAGAATTCACATAACAAGGTGGAAATGATAATGAGAATAAATACATGTCTGTTAGATACATGTCTGCTGGATACATGTCTGCTAGATTGATGAAAACATTCCAGATAAAGCTCAAGATATTTTAGTCAAGCTCAAGTTATATAGAAGCAAAGTCTGAGATATATAGTTTTTATGATGTCATAAATAGTTTATGTTTTAATGTCCAGTCTACTGAAGACTTCAATCAGCTAATCATGTAGGTTCTTGGGTAATGGAGAGTTGTATCAGACACTTTGTAAAGTGGCAGACTTTGTAAAGCGGCAGATATGACTTTCCATTCACCAAGAGACGATGTGAATCAAACATACGTAACATGAACACCAGCACTATCACAGTGGTGCACATATCCTTCCAGTAATTGCCCTAGAATCAGTGAGGAATGGTCAACAGTTTCGGGTCGCTGCTTTTCTTTTTTCTTTTTCTTTGCTTCACCCAATCTGTGACAAATCAGTAATAAAATTATAGTCAAAAGTATTTTAGCAAACTATTGCACATACAGAGTAATGAGTTCAAATAAATATCAACGAATTAATGTGTCAATAGCATAACAAAAAAAGTGAGATGTAGGTCAGATAGTGGGTGGAATTTTCAGAGAAATACACCAAAAAAGGTATTGCAGCTAATGTGGCTCAGGGATGTAGGTCAATTGAGGCTGGTATTACTAATGCAATTTCCAGTCTCAAAACATGAAAAATATTTGGATTTATTAAAACCAGACATCTACAAAATTGAATTGAAATACTTTAATAATATTAGATGTATTTCATTTGTTTTAAATTTGCCTCATTTATACGGGCTTAGCCTGACCAGTGCTAGGAGAGTTCAGCTGTCTTACCTTGTTGGTCTCAGGGAGAGAATCCACCGTGATGTGTTGAACTTCTCTTTTCCAAGCGCAAAGCATTTCACATGCTCACCGAGAACAAATTTGTCTGTGGGTGTGTCCTCGTATACATCAGCAATGTCTGTTAAGGCAACATGTCCAAAGGCACCCCCAGCTAACTGGATATTTAAACCATAATTAGGAAAAATGGAGCTAATAACTCCATCTACAATTGTGTCTTCCACTACTTCATCCGGCTTACCTGCAAGTAAGATAGCCAAAATGCAGAATACAGAAAATGGTTGGTGCATTTTAAAACAAAACCGTTGAAAAAATATTTGATTACTGTAGATATGGTAATTTTCAGATTGTGACGTATGAAAATGGTCCCCCTGCTGAAAGGGTTAATATAAATGTTTATTGGGAAAACGATACAGTGATATTACTTCCAGAGAAATAGGCCAAATACCACTCAGCATGTCAATGGTCATTAAAGCATACCAAGCAAAATTTGAGAAACGAACCCAATGTGGGTCTAATGTTGGATGAGCCCAGCATCTGTTCAATGCATTATTTTTGCTGTCTAGTGGTTTGGTGTTTATACAGACCAATGAGTGATAGCTCCAGCTGTCCATGTCCTTGAACTCTGAGAATTGTAGCCATATGAGAAGTCCCAGGGATAAATTGTAATGAAGGCTGTGTCTTTATCTAAGAAAAAAAGTTAATCTATGTAATGTTTTATAATTAATAATATATCCTGGACAGACTATTTATAGATTTTAGGGAGAAATCAAGCAAAGCAGGCCTACATTCAGGCAGTACGTTCATATGTGGCCCAGACTCCCCTTTTTCAAAAGGCTGGTGACGGGCCTACAAAGCCTGTGGCCAAGTGATAGAAATTGAAAACTGACCTGAAAATATACTTTAAATACTTAATGAGCAAAGTTACGAAATTTGCATTTTGCCCAGTTAAAGCTGTGTCTCGTTAACATAAGACACAACATAGAGGGGGGTAAAAAATAAAAATTTGCACAATTCTACATCAAATTTGATTGTTTAGAGAACAAATAATAAGACTGAAAACGGCTAAACACATAATAAGCACTTGTCGATTGTATGTACAATGCAGTATTATTATATTAAATAATTTACATAGTGTAGAGATTTTTGTCTTATATATAATTCTTGCTTCTGGCTTGCCAATGAGAAAATGAGGCAGGTAAAAAAAAATCAAGATTAACCCTTACAGCGAGGAGATCAACCTTAGTCGTCAGAATCTGACGTCTGTAGATGACGTCTAAAGTTGATCTCCTTACTGTAATGAGTGAAAATAATTTTAATAGCTGTAGACCCATAACATAGGTGTTCAAATAAATCAGCTAAATAAGACATTTATGATGATTTTAAATTGAATTAAACCCTTTGGTCTCAATGGTTTATGCAAAACCCTTTGGTCTCTGCTTTATGCAAAATAATTCAAAGCTTTGACAGTTAACAAAAAATGACTTATTTTTGAGTTATTCACCTCTGTGTGATGGGAAGTATTGACATTCAGCACATGTCCTTCCCACTGCGGGCTCACACACATCCACATGCAGTCATCATCAAACTGTAAATAAAAACAAAAAGTTGTTGCAATATACCTTTGAACGAGTAATCTATTTTATTATTAAAAATAAGCTAGTACATTCATAATGGGCTAAGTTATAGAATTTAAATTCTCACCCACTTTCTCACCCAAGTTGTGTCTCGCTACTGAAAACCACAATTACAAGTGGGTAAAATTACTCATATTTGTTTAATTTGAGACCAAAAATCTTGATGTTTAATTGAAAACTCATTACATTCCCACTTACAGTGATTTGGTCGACTGATAAAACAAATTACAATTGGCTATTGTAGTGATTAGAATTTAAAGGATTCAGCATTATTGTCACTTAAATCTCCCACTGGCCATAGGCTAATTAGATTAAGGCTGCAAATTACCAAACAAGCATGTGGTTTTTATCTGCCCAGCGCAAGCATTACATTTTTGCACATTCTGAAAAAAAACATGTCAATTTCACGAGATAAAAAACAATGCTCCAGCTATGTTTTTTTTTCATTGCATTAACTTTTTCAAAAAGTGGTTCGAAGTTTTTTTTACTTTGTCCCCCTCATTAACTGTTCCATAAATTGTTGTAAGTTGTTTTTTTGGTCGCCCTCATTAACTTTTCCGCAAATAAGTACAAATTTTCTTATCTTTTTATGTTTTTTTTAAATGCCCGATCTCATTAGATTTTCTCCCATCTAAAACAGAGGGGGAAAACATAGTGGCCTATGGGCAATTATTAGAAGCTTTACGCTAACCTAAATTTGACAAATAAAATACATCAGTTGAATATAAATCTTACCTTCCTAACAAACCCTCGAACAATGTCACCTTCTTTATATTTTGGGGCAGTGGGTATGTCTGTAGTTGATAATCGACTGAAACATATTACAGAAATGAACAAATAAATGACTATAAGAAATGAAAAGTAGGTTATTAGCCTTTTATCCGCAAAGCTATGTTATTTAAATTTTCACCAACTTGAAGTTGTGTTTTGCTATAACTTCAAGTGGATGAAAATCACCCATATTTATTTGATTTGCGCCCAGGAAATTGCAAATGTTGATACACACATTTTCTTCCTAATTACATAAATTTATTCAGAAGACAAGTTAGATTGAGAAATGACTAGAGCTGTGCTTAGTGCTTGAAGGGTTAATGTACACTTACATGGGGATCTACCTAACAGGTTACCTGTACATAACGTACAAAATAACAAATTAACAGTCTGACTCTTCGATAGAGATTGCCTAGCCCCTTTAACTGAACTACTGAGACAAAATGAGACAACATTGTAGTTGAATCCATAACAAATAATTTAAAAATATTTTTGCATTTGAAAACAAGTACTGGAATAATTTACAATACGTATTATTCTGGATATGCATGCCCGGATTTAACCAATTTTAGTGAATATTTTGGCTCTGAAATAGCAGCAGCTGCACTGAAAAGGTCAATTCACCTGTTCTTAGTAGAGCATTCATAGATGACTCCCTTTTGAGCCTTACTCACTGACGATCTGTAAATAAAATAAACAAAGGCATGATATGGTCATTAAAAATATTGTGATGTGCCTATAATGATAATCTATTAATAAATGTCTGAAATAAAATTAACAAAGGCAGGAATATGCTCATATTGTAATATGTCTACATGTATACGCTCTCATGTAAAATTAGGTGTGTCGCAGGGCTCGGTGCTCAGGCAAGTACTGTTCGCTTTGTCCTTATCTCCTGTATCTGACATTGCCAGAAAATATGGACTAAATGTACACTTATATGCTGATGACACCCAAAACTTTTCAAGTTATCGCGCCCACAAGGTCAAATTATTGATGTAAAATGCGAAAAATCGCAATAAATCAGCCATTTTAATTTTTTTTTAGCCATTATTATTTGCTACAACAGATTAATTTATCAATTTTTTTGGCATTTTATTTGGCATACTAAATGATGAAACCCTACATATAGGAATTCAGCAACAAAAAGGTTAAAATTTAGAACATGTGTTCTATGTATTACAGAAATGTAGTTTTCCAAAGCCATGTCAAGCTGGAAATTGAGTAAGCAATTTAAACATGAAACAAAATCATTTAGAAACAAAATTTAAAAGTTAACTGCTTATTTTGTCATGTGTTTGATTCAATGTTTTTTTTTTTTCAGAGCAATTCTGTCAAGAAATACAATAAGGAAAGAGTACACACTTATTTCTATTTACTTGACGACTCCCAATAACCTTGACTTTGATTTGTTGTCCAGCACAAAAGTTTTTCACTGGTGATAATTTCTGAAAAAATAAATTTTTTATTGATATTACCTGATCTACATTATGACACCACTATTACATTGCAGCGAACAAGGCATATGAACAATCCCATTAGAAAACACACATTATTACTGGCCGCCCACTGATTGCCTTCAAATGGGAATCGTTTAAATCATTACATCCAACATATTCTCAGTCACCCATTTTGAAATACATCCAAGACATGAATAATGAAATAATTAGCAAGTAATTGTGCTGAAGCATTTTTCAAAATCTGATCTGTTAATTGTGCAATGTTGTTTGGATTGTCATCCCTGTGACTGGCTAGGCCTAGCTAAAACATGAAATGCATGGTTGAGCATGTTTGAAAATCTGAATAACCGGCGATGACACCCAGTGTTGAGTTGAACTGCCAGCTATTTAGATTTTTAAATATGCTTAACCATGCGTTTCGGGCTTAAGACATACCAGAGGATGCATTAAATGATTACCATTTGAAGGGGGTCATTGGGTGGCCAGTAATAATGTGTGTTTTCTAAGGGGATCCATGATATGCCTCGCTTGCACAGCGAACAAAGAGGCATATTCAATAGGCTAGGAACAGCTAGGCAACAGCCCTAAATTACATTCTCAGGGGGAGTGTAAGTGCGAGTGTAATGACTGTCAATCATCAGGTACAGGGGTGGGAGTGAAAATTATTCCAATACTGGAAAGAATATTGCCTACCAGAGGGGTTCCATCCGGTCGGTGGGGGAGAGCCCTACCGCCCTTCCAAGTGGGGTCTGGATCTCACCTGGAGTTTTTTTATTTCTAGAAGCTAAGCGTGTCCTGCATACCAGTCTAGCGGTGCTTGTTGTGAAGAGTTTTCATCTACAGTGGCTCATAAAGGACACGTGAAATACAGAATTAATTAGATTTTAAAGTGTAATTTTTTTTTTTACTCTGAATTTTTTCAAATGACGGGAATGTGTCTGTAGACGGAAATTTCCCACCCCTGCAGTTATACCTGATACGCCAGATGTAAATTAAATGTTTTCCTATTCGAATGATTGTCTTTATGATAGCCTATTGTCATGCTAGACCCTGTATATGCTATATATGCTTCTCTGCTAAGGCAAAAGGTAGTAACTGCTTACTTGAAAAGCAAGAAGTTACTGCCTTTTGATTTTGCAAAGTAGATATATATATATGCATCTATATACTGTAGATCTGCTAATTTTCGCGTGTTTCAATTTTCGCGAATTCGTGATTTTGGAACTTTTCTAGAGTTCTAGTTTTCGCGAACTTTCAATTTTAAAGAAAAATTTTAAAATTAAATCTAACAGATAGTTAGAGCTGTGAAATGTCACATGTCAATGGCACTTACTCAGCCGTGAAATCAGTGACTCCTCTCTACCATCGTTATCACAAGTACACATAATTCACTGTCACCACACCCTCTTACGTAATAATTTATGTATGATTTGTATTTATAATGTAAACTGGATGAGACATTAATAAATATTTACTTACTTACTTAGGCCCTACCAATTACGGCAATCACTATGCACACAGTGGGTCGACCTTAGGTCTCGACACGTGACTACCTTCTCAACTCACACGGTTCCTTGCGCAAATGCTAGTTTAATGTTGGGTCAAAGCTGGAAATACCAGGCCAACGTCTAATCAGCACTGGCGTAACTTCCAGTTATATTAGTTGGGCTGATGACAATGTACAGCGGTATTGTTATACGAAACACTACCGGTAATTAGTTCTAATCATTGTTATCAATAACAGGCGGATACGGACTGGTATAGCACTCAAATCGATCACCAATTGTACATCTTGATCAACTAGATTTGCCTGAGGGGCAAAGCTTGCGTCTCCACCCGCCCCACATAGTACATTAATTATAGAGAAATACAGTACTGTCACCAAATTTTTACATAAACCACGTGAAAATGTGATGTCAGAATCACACCAAAATCTAATCAACATATGGCCAGGGTAAGTTGCTTCCTTGGAACAAATCATTGAAGCAGTTCAAGCTCTTCAGAGTAACATGCGATTCGTCAGCCATCTTGAATTTTGTTGAAAAAATGAAAAACAATTTGACTGACTTTCTTCTCAGAGCCACTGAGCATACACAAAAGATAAAATTTGAGCTGTATAACCATATTACCAAATTTTGATAATAGCCAAAATGAGCAAAACTGAAATATCAGCTAGAATCCTAAAAAGTAAAAAAAATATAAGTTTTTATTATCATAATCACACAAAAAACTAATCGGCACACATCCAGGGTAGGGTTATTCCTTTGAACCAAACATGAAACAAATCCATAAAGCAGTTCAAGCTCTAGAGAGTGACATAGGATTTTGGCGGCCATCTTGGATTTTGTTGAAAAAGCTGAAAAACACCAAAAAAATTCACTGGGCAAATTCCCTAGGGGCAACAAATATTAAAAAATAAACCGAGCAGGGGTGTATAGCTATATTATCAAATTTTGATCATAGCCAAAATGAACAAAACTATAATATTCGCTTAAAGTTTTTATTAACGGAATCACACCAAAAACTAATCAGCACATGTGCAGGGTAAGGTCTTTCCTTTCAACCAAACATAAAACAAATCCGGGCAAATTCCTTAGGGCCAATATGCATACTACAAATATATTCAGAAATAATCCGAGCAGTGGCGTATAATTAAATTAACAAATTTTGATAATAGTCAAAATGAACAAAACTGAAATATCCGCTAAAATTCTGAAACGTAAAAAAATCATAGTTTTTATTATCAAAATCACACCAAAAACTAATCATCCCATGTGCAGAGTACGGTCTTTCCTTTCAACTAAACATGAAACAAATCCATAAAGCGGTTCAAGCTCTAGAGAGCGACATAGGATTTTGGCGGCCATCTTGGATTTTGTGGGAGAAGCTAAAAAACGCTGAAAAAATTTCATAGAGTATATTTCCTAGGGCCAATATGCATACTGCAAATATTTAGAAATAATCCGAGTAGGGGTGTATGGCTATATTACCAAATTTTGAAGATGGCCAAAATGAGCAAAACAGAAATATCCGCGAAAATACAAAAACATAAAAAAATCTAAGTTTTTATTATCAGAATCACACCAAAAGCTTTTCAGCTCACAGCCAGGGTAAGGTCTTTCCTTTAAACCAAACATGAAACAAATCGATGGAGCGGTTTGAGCTCTAGCGTGCGCCATAGGATTTTGGCGGCCATCTTGGATTTTGTTTAAAAAACTGAAAAACGAAAAAAAATGTACCAGGCAAATTCCCCAGGGCCAGTATGCATACTGTAAATATTTGGAAAAAATCCGAGTAGGGGTTTTTGAGTGAGAGAAGAAACAAGTGGCGGCGATCCTCACGAAGGAATCCGCGAATTTGTCCTCACGAAATTAGCAAAATTAAAATCTTGTGAATATTACCAGATCTACAGTATATATATCTACATATATATACATACTAGCTTATTAAAAATAATTGAAGTAGATTATTCAAAATTTTATAATTAATTATTTCCTATAAAGAGAAATATTTTTCTTCATTGAAAGCTGAACATTCCGCCAGCAATTCCAGCTTCAAATGAGAGTAAGAGTCTGTTATTATATTATAGTAGCGAACAATTCAGCAGAGCAGGAGTCTGTTATTATATTATAGAAGCGAACAATTCAGCAGAGCAAGAGTCTGTTATTATATTATAGTAGCGAACAATTCAGCAGAGCAAGAGTCTGTTATTATATTATAGTAGCGAACAATTCAGCAGAGCAAGAGTCTGTTGTTACATTATAGTAGCAAACAATTCAGCAGAGCAGGAGTCTGTTATTATATTATAGTAGCGAACAATTCAGCAGAGCAAGAGTCTGTTATTATATTATAGTAGCGAACAATTCAGCAGACCAGGAGTCTGTTATTATATTATAGTAGCAAACAATTCAGCAGAGCAAGAGTCTGTTATTATATTATAGTAGCGAACAATTCAGCAGAGCAAGAGTCTGTTATTATATTATAGTAGCAAACAATTCAGCAGAGCAGGAGTCTGTTATTATATTATAGTAGCGAACAATTCAGCAGAACAAGAGTCTGTTATTATATTATAGTAGCGAACAATTCAGCAGAGCAAGAGTCTGTTATTATATTATAGTAGCAAACAATTCAGCAGAGCAGGAGTCTGTTATTATATTATAGTAGCGAACAATTCAGCAGAACAAGAGTCTGCTATTATATTATAGTAGCAAACAATTCAGCAGAGCAGGAGTCTGTTATTATATTATAGTAGCGAACAATTCAGCAGAGCAAGAGTCTGTTATTATATTATAGTAGCGAACAATTCAGCAGAGCAAGAGTCTGTTATTATATTATAGTAGCGAACAATTCAGCAGAGCAAGAGTCTGTTATTATATTATAGTAGCGAACAATTCAGCAGAGCAAGAGTCTGTTATTATATTATAGTAGCGAACAATTCAGCAGAGCAAGAGTCTGTTATTATATTATAGTAGCGAGCAATTCAGCAGAGCAAGAGTCTGTTATTATATTATAGTAGCGAACAATTCAGCAGAACAAGAGTCTGTTATTATATTATAGTAGCGAACAATTCAGCAGAGCAAGAGTCTGTTATTATATTATAGTAGCGAACAATTCAGCAGAGCAAGAGTCTGTTATTATATTATAGTAGCGAGCAATTCAGCAGAGCAAGAGTCTGTTATTATATTATAGTAGCGAACAATTCAGCAGAACAAGAGTCTGTTATTATATTATAGTAGCGAGCAATTCAGCAGAGCAGGAGTCTGTTATTATATTATAGTAGCAAACAATTCAGCAGAGCAAGAGTCTGTTATTATATTATAGTAGCGAACAATTCAGCAGAGCAAGAGTCTGTTATTATATTATAGTAGCGAACAATTCAGCAGAGCAAGAGTCTGTTATTATATTATAGTAGCGAACAATTCAGCAGAGCAAGAGTCTGTTATTATATTATAGTAGCAAACAATTCAGCAGAACAAGAGTCTGTTATTATATTATAGTAGCGAACAATTCAGCAGAGCAAGAGTCTGTTATTATATTATAGTAGCAAACAATTCAGCAGAGCAGGAGTCTGTTATTATATTATAGTAGCAAACAATTCAGCAGAGCAGGATTCTGTTTTTATATTATAGTAGTAAACAATTCAGCAGAGCAAGAGTCTGTTATTATATTATAGTAGCAAACAATTCAGCAGAGCAGGAGTCTGTTATTATATTATAGCGAACAATTCAGCAGAGCAAGAGCCTGTTATTATATTATAGTAGCGAACAATTCAGCAGAGCAGGAGTCTGTTATTATATTATAGTAGCAAACAATTCAGCAGAGCAAGAGTCTGTTATTATATTATAGTAGCAAGCAATTCAGCAGAGCAGGAGTCTGTTATTATATTATAGTAGCAAACAATTCAGCAGAGCAAGAGTCTGTTATTATATTATAGTAGCAAACAATTCAGCAGAGCAAGAGTGTTATTATATTATAGTAGCAAACAATTCAGCAGAGCAGGAGTCTGTTATTATATTCTAGTAGCAAACAATTCAGCAGAGCAAGAGTCTGTTATTATATTATAGTAGCAAACAATTCAGCAGAGCAAGAGTCTGTTATTATATTATAGTAGCAAACAATTCAGCACAGTAAGCGTCAAAGACCTGTTGATGTCACACACCAGCGTCTGTTATTAAGCAGATGAACACATTGATGATATATTTCACAGTGTTGTAATAGATACCTGACAAACATCGTCTGTTAATTCAGTAATATGAACACGTCCTGTCCAGCCACCAATATTTATGTTCAACTGAAGCTCTAGTACATTTTTAACTCTGCAGAAGAATAAAACAGCAATTTTCTGATAATTGTTATACATATATATATATGTACAGCTATTAATAAAAATAACAATATTATCTTTAAAGTTACTCAACATAGTCATTGTACTTTCACTGAAAGTGTCATTAAAAGGATTTATTTATAGCTTTGCTGATTATAGAAAGTAACAATTGATGGTGGGTTTTATTTAATTATGAAATTACGTTATTAAAAATATAGGAAACACCCAGCAAACACAACACGTTGAGTAAATGTTGGCTCAACATTAGACAACATTGGGCCAATGTGTTTTGTCTATCGGGCAGTGGAGCCATGTGATATTCATAGAGGCTTAGGCTTATACAGCCTACTATTTGGGTCGATCATTGATATCTATTTTAAAAGTCTTCTTCATAATACTGCTCTGCAAAGCCAAAAGGCAGTATCTCTTACTTGAAAAGTAAGCAGGCACTGCCCTTCGGGTTTGCAGAGCAGAATACTTTATAACTCACTCCGCAGGATAAATCTGTCCAATACTTAGATCAACTTTCTCCTTTCCCCCAGTCTGCTCATCAATATGGAGTGTTGCAAGGGTCTTCTCTTTATCTATCCTGAATAAAAATCAAATAAATTATTCCAAAAGACTGGCAATTTTATTATGGCAGGTGAATTTGTTATTCTTTGTTTTTTAGAAAAATAATGTCTATTCTAAAAAAAAATTATTTCTTCAACGCTTTGAAAAATAATAATAAGGTTACTGTCTAAGTTTCCTGAATTTGTAAATGCATGAGTGAGAAACATCTGGACTACATACCTTTTAATTGTGACTGAATGAGTCTGTCCCACTGTAAACATGTGCCTTCTTTCTCGATCGTTAGGGTGCTGCAGAAATAAACACACTTCACTATATTATATTTAAAGTCTAACAAGTAGCTAATCTGTTTATCAATATCAGAACATTATTTTTTTGCATTTTATTAGGAATCATAATACATGTCGTGGGGCTGATTTAATTCTGATGGCAACACAAATAAGAATGTAGTCTAGGTTGTGTAGGAAAGAATAAAAGACCTGATGTGGCAAGATGACTAAATTAGTCAAGCTATCAAGAAATCTGAAACACATCTAATCTTAACCCTCACAGCGCTGAAATACTTTCGTATAAAACATGTAGGATAAGGGGTGTTTATCAATTTAAAATCATTATCAATGTCTTAGTTGGCTGTTTCCGATTCTTTTGAATACCTATGTTAGGGGTCTACGGCCATTACAAATATTTTGATTCTTACAGTGTGAGGATCGTCTTTAGTTGTCAGAATCTGATGTCTACAGACGTCGGCTTCTGTCGACTAAAGACGATCCCCGCACTGTAAGGGTTAACCCTTAGGCCTACATAGTTGTTTTTTAATCCATTTTATTAGCTGGTCAAATCACTGTTATTGGGAACAAAATGAGCATAGAAAACAACAAGATTTGCAAATTAAACAAAGAAGGGTAATTTTCACCCACTTGGAAGTTGTGGGTACAGGCAGCGACACACAACGTGGATGAAAATTTAAATTATTTAATTTAGCGCTTTAAGGGTTAAAGAGCTAGTCATGTCTATGGCCATCTTCAGGCTTTTTCTTTGTCTTTGAAACAAGAAAATTTGATGGAGACATAAACACTAAATTTGTTACATTGGCACATATTCTAATTGTACTTATGTACCATAATTACCGCTGTATAACAGTAGTATAGCCCGCAGAGAGGTAAGTTGACTTAGAAATGCTGGTTTGACCATACTTTCATTATAGTTGGGGTCTAATATACCATAGGCCACAATGCCTGACTTTACTTGATATGCGTCGGCGTATATAATACAGGGCCTACATGTTGCTTCTGGAGAGAAACAACCAACGATAAAAATGAAATGAATCGGGCTTTAGGCCACCTTTGTGCACATATAGGCTAAACTGGGCCAGGAGAACCTCCTGAGGATGGTGAGATGATTGAGATGACACTGTCCTCCAGACACACAATCCGAAATTCGAGCCCTGGCGGTCTGAGGCTGAGCACGCTACCTCTCGGTCACGGAGGCTCCCCACAATACTGACTTTCACTTGTGGATGGGGAAGAAACATTTTGTGTTTCTTTCAGACCGCCGAGACCGGGAACTGAACCCCGAACTCTGCCGTGAAAGGCAGCGGTGCTAACCACTACCCTAGGGCCCCGCCCTAACCAACGATAACTTGCACAATTGACATAAAAGCTTTATTTCTTAGTGTGTTGGAGGTGCAAATCATAGATGGCAGTATGGAAATCGGTATAATGAAAAAAAAGATGTTTTTGTTATTTTTTTACATGTTACAGTTTACAGTTAATCAGTATTATTTATAGTTTAACTAATCAGGGACCAAAAAAATCATACGACAAAGACATGATTATGGATTGTTCAATGCTTGTTAAGTACAGGCTGCACAGTAGATACAAAGATGTATTGTTCATAGTAAAGAATTTGATTATTGGATAGGAAAATCAAGAAAACCTAACTGTATAATGGTACCTTTTTAACAGGGATATATACAATCTTTCCTGTAGCATGATCCTGTAATAGTGCAAGCACAAACTCCTCCTTCACCAACAATACTTCCGCCTTCAGCACCTCAGAGATTTTCACCTTTAGAGAAAATTTTGAACATTATATCTTTGATACGATATCAGATATATATACATACAAATTTCTCTCTACATACCATAGTGAAATACATGTTGAGTAGCTTTTATAATGTTCATAATATACCACATACCAGTTTAACCCTTTCCATGCCTTTCCCGGAGCGTGTCCGGGAATTTTAATACTGATTACAATGCCAATCCCGGACCGTGTCCGGGCTAGTTTACAGTTAATTCACTATATGCTGAACAGTCGCCAAGTGTGGTCCGATGCATCCGGCGTGCTTCAAAACATTATGGGCGTGTACTACAGTGCCATATGGTGACTGTTTGGTGGGTACCGACCGCTGCTACGCTTTTGTCAGGCAGTGTATAGGCATTTTGTTGGGTTGATTCACAAAAGTAAGTGGCAATGTTGATGTTTTGGCGTGAATTAAAACAGTTCGCCTGTATACAATCACAATGCCATAGAAAACTATAAGTGAGCAATGTTCAACTCAACAGTGTATGTAGGCCCACTCTTATTCATATAGCGGGTGTAGTATGTCCATTTATCCACTCTCTGCAGCAAACACAAGACATTCAACAGATGCTGATTTAATGTTGGCCCATCGTCTGCGACGTTGCACCAACATTAACCAAGTATTGGTGCAAATTACGGCTGTGTTTGTTGCGTGTCTTGTCGTTTTCTGATGTCTGCTATTATCATATAGGCCTATTTGGGGTCACGTCGCACTATTTCTGGTTGACGTGTAATTTTTACCTCAATGCGAGAAACCAATCGTATCAGTTTGCAGCCTCATTAGTCAGCATTAGGCTATTCAGCGTCTGTCTCACTGGTGTGACCTCTTGTTCTGAATATGTGCTATGAAGATGTGCAGTTATTACCCTAAACTACTTGAAACACCTTCTAAAATAGTGTTTGACACTGAATGATCCAACCACAGTCATATATAACACTTGGCTCACGCATAAAAAAAGTTGGAAGGCATAAAATGGTATTTTTTGTATTTTATATCGAGTTTGACCTTTATATGACCTTGATATGACATTGGAATGACCTTTGCACACCACCTCATTATAGTGGAACTCCAACCCGTGTTACCCTTTCCACACAGTTAATATATGTAAATTTGTTGCAATTCAAGGCATAGTTCCACACTACTATATTTGGTCACTTTTGGCATTCAATTTTAGTCCTGGAGAAGGGGGAATTGAATAGTGAATTTATCTGAAGGTGAAAATAAGGGAAATCCGAAAAGGCTATCACTACTTGGGTACTTCTCGGGTACCTTAAAACATTTGCGACACCTTCTGAAATGGTGCTTGACCCTGAATGATCCAACTACAGTCTTATATAACACTTAGCTCACGTATAAATCAAGTTGGAAGGCATAAAATGGTATTTTTGTTTTTTGTATCGAGATTGACTTCATTCGACCTTGACATGACCTCGGCATGACCTTTGCGTTCAACCCCACTAAATTGCAACCTCAACCCGTCCCACCATACCTTGCCAGTTACAAATATGGGAGTTCACTATGAATGATATTCTGTAGGCATACTGATAAATCCCAATTAGTTTTTTTTAGCCAAAATGACCATTATGCTCGAGTAATTTGGCATTGTAGAAATTGGCAGGGACTGAATTATTGGGCATGGAAAGGGTTAACACATGAACAAATACAACTATTGTAGCATTTTTTGCTGAAGAGTTTTTTGAGTTGAAAACATTGGCACAATGTTAACTATAATTGAATGTCACCCTATGCCATGTTACCTTTGTGTATTTTGTATCCTGAAAGTTTTTCCTTGATGTCACTATTTTTTTGTTGAAGCTGATTATAACAGTTGGCCTAATGGGATCAACATACAAAACCACCGCCTCTATACAACTGCCAACTTTACACTTGATGCCTGAAATGAGAGGATTACAAAAAACCATCCCACTTTATTGTGGTGTAACATCAAAACAACACAATAGATAAGTAAATACCAGTTCAAATGTGATCTTCAATGTCATTTATAATTATATATTACAATTTAGAATGTAAATTATAGCAAATTACACATATTAACATTTAATAATTTATTCATACATGTAGTTTCAATGACTTGAAGGTAAGAAGCACTTTTCCCACCTTCTGTATGTTCAATGGGAGCTTCTGCCTTAACACCAAATTCTACTTCACACTCCACAGTCTCTTCAAAAACCTTTGATATAGTTGCTTTTATAATTTTGCCAGGAGAGAAGTGGTCTATATGGCGATGTGATTCTACAAAATAAAACATCATTTAAAGCATGATCAAATATTATTACCAAATAATTATGTTACAAATTAAATACAATACGATCTGAGAAAAAATAAATCAATAGACAATAAAAATGTAGACCTATGTGACCCACCGTGACAGAATGTGAGATGATAAATTTCATGGGTGGATTTTTAGACATTTGTAGAATTTGCCTCAAAACATATACCAATCTAGCAAATTTAATGTTTATTCTTCCTCAAAAATTTCTCGTTTGAATGACAAATAAAAAGGCTGAAAATGGCTGATGACGTGATCAGCACTTTAACCTTTTTCCTGCTGATCACGACTATTGTTCTTTTTAATCTGTTTTATTAGTCAACAAAATCGCTGTGACTGGGAATAAAATTTGCGTCTGAACAGGAAGATCTGCAATTTTTTGTGCTCGGATTAAACAAATATGTGTAATTTTCAGCCACTTGAAGTTGTGGGTCGCGGTAGCGAGACACAACTTCAAGTGGGTGAAAATTAAAATAAATTAACTTAGCAGGATAAGGGTTAATAATGAATCTACCACACAAGAACAGATCAGGATGCGTTATGCTTCTGATCTAGTGCATTAAATATTCCAGAGCACACATGTCAATGTCACTACCCAGCTGAAAATAGTGTCACCTTGAAATAGAAAGGGTTTATTTCGCACTTCAATTTCAAGGTGATAATTTAAACTTACCATGCAGAAATATATTTGCACACACCATGGAGACCAAAGTTTTTTTTTCAATTTTAAGTCACCATAAACGTATTAGTTAGCTTTTCCCGCTTGAACACCTGTGTTATGGGTCAAGGCCATCATAGATTTTTAATTCTCTTAGTGTGGGGATCGTCTTTAGACGTCAGAATCTGATGTCCATAGACATCAGATAGCCATCAGATTCAGATGTCTAAAGACGATCCCCGTGTGAAAGGGTTAACAATACTAACCAGATTGTCTGCTAAGAGATGAACAGATTTTCTGATATTCGTTCACATATTCTTCCAGATGATCCAAACTACTACTTGTTTCTTTATGGTAGCAATCAGACATTCGCAGACTTGCCAGGAAGCGGCCCTTCGCGGTATCAATTTCAGTTACTTTAGCCACAATGGAGTCACCTTCAGTAAACACTTTATCAGCGCTAGAAATCCTACTATCAGTGAGAAACTGTGAGAAAAAAAAGCTTTTGTAATGACCTCTCATGAGACAATTTCAAGCAATTCAATAAGTCAACTGAATATTATTTTTCCATGAAAGTATTTGCCTTGCACAATGAAAATTTAATAGCCAATGTTGTAACGATGGGGATATATATTTGAAGTGTCATGGTGGCCATCATGGATATGCAAATCAGTCAATTTTCTAAATTAAATAGGAAGAATGATTTGATAAATATTGGAGACTGTAGAGAGGGTACATTGCATTGTAGGTAGTGTCATGGCGACTATCTTGGATATGAAAATGAGTCAGAGAAGGGTCTAAGAAAATTTTGTGTAGATTGCATAAATATTGGTGAATGTACAGCGTTTACATCAAATTGGGAGACAGCAATAACAAAAGTTAAATGGAGGCCACAATTTGTCTATCAACTCCACACCTGCACCCATTCATGAAAAAAGTATGGTAAAACCTTGTACATGGTCCCTACAAAATTCAGTTAGTGACAAATAAGACATTTTAAAAAGACCCTTTTAAGACCAAAAATAAGACATTTTAAGACCCAACATTTATTCAGCATTTGCATGGGTGAACCGATTAAAATCCAATTATGCAGACCAAAACAAATTACTTCATTGCAGATGGCTCTCTCACCAGATCGTAGCCATAGCATGTGCCAAGTACATGTACAGGGTTTCCCAGTGACTATTTATACACATGCAGTTGTCGTCCAGTGGTGTAGCAGACATTACATGCAATGTTTTCACGAATTTGACTGCTCATAGAAAATAAGACATCTTAAGACCTACCTATGTCAAAACAGTTATATTTAAAACCTTTCAAGAACTTAATAACAAACAAACCAATAAAAGACCCTTTGGGACTTTTTAAGATCCTGCATTGTAATTTCCCACCGAAAAATAACCTAGGTTGGGAAGGGTTAAGGTTGGGCTAGTCAAAAGCAATGTTCGTCCCTAACCCACATACTATCACATAAGTAAGCAGTAAATAACCCTTTTGACAATCACCTAAACTTTATAATGCAACTTCATTCTATGTACATCACTATTGAAAATATTCATAGAGAGTGTCACTGTCATCATTTTAGAGCGATAAAATAAATCAAAAATCAGTTTCCATACCTTATTAGGCACAAGGCCAACAAGCCCATGAAGCAAGTCCACAAAGATGCCGTATTCCATCACTTTCTTCACAAAACCAGGCAAGTGCATGCCAGTCTGCAAAATTTATTATTTGTAATAATGCCGACATTGTACAAACTATATTTTTGTGACCATCCACACAAAACTGTAGCACACATTTATCAGAAAATTAGAAGAGTCAATCATATGAAACAGAACAAACTTCTGTAGTCTAAACTGTTTGGAATCAGATTTATTCAAACAAAATTGTGCCATTTTAAATATCAAATAGAGTTTAAACCTTTAAGCATTAAATCAAATAATTTAAATTTTCAACCACTTGACGTTGTGTCTCACCATCGCGACCCACAACTTCCAAGTGTTGTACAATTCGACACATAACATTTTATACAACTTTTAAATCAACAAATTTTATTCAAAAAATGCCATGTGAAGCAGAAATGTGACAAGAGAGTTTAAAGACTTAACTCACCTTTAACTCGTTGAATGACTTGATGAACGTATCTGCAGTGGCTGCTTGCAAAAAACTATTTTTCCTTGACATTGTCTAAACAATGTTAAGTTTAAACTAGATGTTATATTGCATTATAAATATAAAAGTCTCCACCTTGGGTAATTAAAAGTTGATTGCCAATGCAGTAGCAATGGGAATATATATATTCAGGCATTGTTGTTGAAGCAATTTTAAACATTTTAATATTTTACATTCAATTGTGAGAAAATCAATGCCCTGTGAAAATTTTATGAAGATAGAATGAATATTTGTCCGTTTAGTGTTGATGTTGAATTGTAAATAAAAGTCATGGCAGCCATCTTAGATATGCAAATTTATCAATTTTTTTGGATATACATGTACAGGGCAATTAGTCAAAGAATGGTCTGATAAAGGCTACACATATTTGATAACATGGTTTACAGATCTCCTGTGCCTATATTACTGAAAAGGAAAAAATAAATAAAATTGGAAATTCCCATAGATGTTTTTTTTCAGATTTTACTTAAAATTTGATGAAAAGCCACAAAAAAATACCAATAAGACTTTTTACTTTATTTTTAATCCTGCCGCCTGGCAAAAATGTTAAAAATAAAAAAAGGCTACTTATTAGAATTATGTTGATTTTTTGTTCCTGCTGCCGGGTTAAACTGTCCATAAAACTGTCTGTAAACCAAATTATCAAATATGCCTGAGGATCATTGGCAGTTGTAGAGCATGTACATCAAATTATTGAAAAAGAATAGTAATAATAACAACAAGAAAAGACAGCATCTTTGTGATGCTACAGGTTGTACGGCCAATATCTCAAACCACCTTTTTGGATATTTAAAAAATATTTGCTGACTAATTAAGTTGAAAAAAAAATTAGTCGCCAGATGGTGGCCATTTTGATTATCGGTTGAAAGCCGAAAATCTAATCAGGTGATCTCCATACTCATGGGTAACTTCACATAAAAAATTGGAGAGATCCAATAATTATTTTCCAAGTTATCGCGTTAACAAGGTTTTTTTAAACTTAAAAATCAAGATGGCTGCCATAGCCTCGTTTTCAGTCGCACATTAAAATGGACAATGCCAACAGATTCGCAGATCCCCCCAAAAATTCTATATATACCAGGTATTAAGGGAAAAAAATTATATCGAAAAAAAAAATTAGTCACCAGGTGGCGACCATTTTGATTATCAATGGAAAACTGACAATCTAATCAGGTGATCTCCACAATCATGGGTAACTTCACATAAAAAATTGGAGCGATCCAATAATTATTTTTCAAGTTATCGCGTTGACAATAATTTTTTCTGAATCTTTACTTTGAACTTGACCTTTGACCTTGGGTAAAAAAAATTGCCGGAGGGGTTGAATGTTTACATGAATTCAATTTGTTGGACCATGTTGGTGAAGTAGCCAAAGATAGCAAATACGGCGGACATTGGCGGCAGAGACGGCGGCGCACAAAAGGGACGACAATCAAGGGGTAAAAATCAATTTTAGCAAGTAAATGTGTTTTAAATGTCAAAAACGGGGTTTGCAATATTGGGTGTACACCAAACACAAGGGCACCTGAACCATGTACACATGTATGTTTTTTCAGGGGAAAATAATTACATTTTTCGAAGTCACACTGGTGCAAAAGTCCTTACAACTTTCATGAAATCAAATAATAGAACTACATGTATTCACTCTACAAATACAAACCAGAATACACTGTATGCACAATATATGTTGACAAAGCATCAACAGACGCCTAGTTTGTGATAATACTGAGGTGCGATACCAGCCGGCAACTACAGTAATACTGTAGTCTAGATATTTCTATTTTTTTTTAAATCTATGGTTATGAATCAAAAGCAGGTCTCAGATTTAAGAAAAGGATACAACAGTTCCCTGATTTGACACACAAATAACCTTTGTCATCTTGTCATTGACACTGAATGACTTCAATAGAGATTTGCAGTTTGCAGAATAATCAGACAAATGACATGTAGGTAGAAATGCTTCTATCTTAGATGGCTCTAGTACTATTCCGAGGCCACTGTCAGTTTTCGATTTTACTATGCATTTGGTAATCTACAAAAGTAAAAAGTAATAAAATAAACTATTGCATTACAAAGCTATGGTTGTCTTGTTGATTGCAACATATACACAAATCTAAACAGTTTTGCTTATTTTAATAATTGGCATCGACTTCTGAAAAAAACCCATTTGAATTGTACCTCACAGATCAATAGGTTTAAACAGTTGTAGGAGGACGTGCCAGTCAGAATGAATAAATATGCATACATACCTCACCTACAGCAATGTTTGAAACAATTTCTTTCTTAGATTTGTTTTCTTTTGTCTGTAAAGATAGGAAATAGATACCATTATACATATTTGAAAAGTAAAAAAAAACATTATAAATAACTAACTAACTAACCGATCGATTGACTGATAAAAAACATAGTAAAAACAAAAATTTATTTGACATTTATATAAAATGACATTAGAATCACAAAATCTTTAAAATTACAAAATACATTTACTTGCCTTCAGAGACAGAAACAATTTCTTCTTCTCTGGATCACACCTGATGATTCTCGCCTTGACAACTTGACCCTTGTAAAACATATTCTTAGGGTCGTTAACAAGGGTATGGGAGAGCTCCTGCTTTGTTATCCACCCCTGTGAAATAAATGTCATGATATTATAGTGTAACATTTTTTATACCTTAAAAAACAGTTTTTAAAGGTGATTTTTATCTTCCAAGACAGCAAGACTCATACATATATTGGATTAAAATGAGATGAGGCTCTGGGGATCAGGAGTACCAAATATGGTATTTTCCATGATATGGCCGGAAAAAGATTGCAAAGTCATCAACATAAAACTGGATAAAAGTATAGTATTGAAAGTAGACTGAAGTATATTAACACTGGGGATCATTTGTAACAAATTTGAAATATTTAACAAAGAGGTTGAGGAGATATTGTGCAGAAACAAATTCAATTGGTACAGCTGGCTGGACAGACAGACAAAAAATTGTGGGGATAAATGTGAGTACTGTAGTAACTATCTAAACTCCCTCTTCTCATTTTTGCACCATAAATTATTTTGAATAAATTCTCAGATTTAGATAAGGATATTACACTTGTCTAATTTATAAAACCTGGTCATTTTCATTCATATTGAAGTGGGAATTGTAGCAGCAGGAATTTCGGCAACAATTCACATTACAAAGTGAATAAAGTTTAGACTAAATAGTTCGGTGTTAACCATTACACCACTATTTTAATTCACTTTTCATTAGCTGATCAAATCACAGTTATTGGGAATGAGACAAGTGTTTAAACACCAAGATTGCAAATGTTTCGTTTCAAATTAAAAAAATACGTATGTATGACTAATTTTGACTCGCTTGAAGTTGTGGGCACGGCAGCGAGACACAACTTCAAGTGGGTGAAAATTAAAAATGATTTAATTGATTTTAAATGATTTAAAAAAAATACTGACCTTAACATGATTGCAGAAAATAACAAGAACACTATTAGGTAAAATATTCCCAATAAATCCATGTGCCAAAGATTGTGGCTCACACTGGTCATAGCTTGTTATCGATGGTAGAGGGGAAGTAACCAGTGTCTGCTTCATGGTCAAAAGTATACGACTCGCTTGCGCATGTAGCTCTAGAACCTACTCAAAAATAAAAACATAACTCGTTATCTGTTGTAAGCATGCATCTAAACAGTCGGGGGAATTAAATTTACAAGGTGATATGAATAAACATGTAACTAAAACTATTATTTACTTCTACTCAAATTAATTTCCAAGATGGAGCTATAAATTGTTGAGGGATGCATCTGTTTATGACTGAGCATCACATTTGTAAGGGCATTCAAGCAAAAATCCGGGTTCCCTTCATGGACGGCAATTGAAAAACTACCCACACCCCTACCAGAAATCTTGGTCCTTGGGCCACCACAGAGACCGGATTTAGAACGACTTACCTCATGGCTCATATATATGTTGGCAACACATAAATTTGACTGTGATGGGCCATTGGAGGTTGATGCATTATTTTGGGAAGCGCTGTCTAGCAAGTAGACTAAACATAGCTCTGTTGAGTCAACGCTGCAAAATGGTTGGTTGGGCTAACATCAAAATAAAGTATTTTGGTGTTAAAGAATTTTATGCAGAGGATAAGCTATGTTGTTCAATGCTAAATGGTAGGTTGGGCTAATAAGATGGCCAACATCGGTTGGTATATTTTTTCTAGAACAGCTCTAACCGTCTAGCCATTGATGTTTACTACCGAGCATTACATTAGTGACCATCTAGACATTGGATCTGTCTGGATCATTAGTGACTGCAGAATGATATATAAATCAACTGACGTCAATCAACTGATTCAATATTGACAAGGATGACTCTCTCACAATATTAAAGGTCAAAGTTTTCAAATATTATTGAAAAACAGCCATCTTCTAATCTGCCTACCAATTAATGTGCATGGAAGAAGAGAAAATTGACTAAATATTGACAACTTCTTTCAAAATGGACATCGAGACCCACATTTTTGTGGAAGCATAGCATATCTTCAAAGTTTTATTCTATACATGGTTTAAAATGAAATCAATTAGTTAAATATTTGTAGGCCTATTGTGTTAATAATAGCAAAGCAGTCAGACAAGACACCAAGAGGGTAGTATGGTGGTAACAATAATAAGCCAGCAGTATCATGACATACCTTGCACTTCACCAGCTGGCCTTCAGAAAACTTCTTCTTCGGATTACTTATAGTGACATCCGCCATATGCATCATCGGAACAAATCCACAAATGCCCAGGGCAATTTCTACTATCAAGCCTTTATCTAAGAAACGGGTGATTTTCCCCTGAAAAAAAACAATCATATTGTGTTTGTGCTATAACATCTTACTGAAAATATATACATATATAGGGAAAAAAGCAATGACAATGATTAACTACTAAGTAAATGGGAATTGACACGATGTTGACATTATATTTGGACAGCAGTGAAAGCACTGGGTCAAATTCAAATCAACAATAGGTCAAGTTGACAACGTCCGATATTTGCATGCTTAATATACATGTAGTGGAAAAGGCTCAGTTGTACTTTAAAATAAGGCACGCGAGTAAAAATGAAAACAAGGTTTTGACCACTAATAAAAGTTAGGGATGTCTCACACTATTCCCACTGATGTTGTACATGGATGATATTATCAAATCAAATTAATAAAACTGGGTGGCAAAATTAACCCTTTTAAGCCTGACTTTACTATTGTCATCTTCATCCACTACAACCTGCGAATTGCTATCGCAATTCTCGACTTGTAGTGGATGAAGATGATTAGAAGTAGGTGAAAAATAAAAGAAAATTACCATGTATTGGTAAGCCAGTTTAGAGGAAATTTTCATTCTAAAACCCTTAGTTGTAGGAAAATTAAGTCTGTTTTCAGGGATGCAAAATGATGCATTGATGCATTATGAGGCTCAAAGGGTTGAACATTTAGACAATCATGTCTATAAATGTATGAAACTTATTCTCAGCTTAAAAACATTTAGATACATACTAACCTCAACAACAGAGCCGACTTGAACATCAGAATATCTTATAAATTTTTGATCCAGAATACTCCTATTAATTAAAATCAGTTACATATCTGTATTTATCAAATAAAATCATTATACTCTCAATATGTTATAAACAAATAAATTTAAATAACTAAATAATACATTAAATATTATATTAATTCAAAATTTACATAATGACTAATTTGATGTCAATTAAATTTCTACAAATTAAAAAATCTCACTGTCTTGATAAACATCATTGGGGTAAACGGTATACTTTATCAACTTCTTTAGTTTGGTATCCACTATGTCAACCCTAAGTGTTTTTGAACTTATAGGAATATGCAATGTTCAATTGAATACTTGTATAGGTGGACACTTGGACCAATGCATGTAGGTACTTTGTGTTTCAATAAAAAAACTACATATTTAAAATAACAAAACTAAGCAGCTTTAAATGTCAGCGTCACAACTATTTTGAGAAATTTAGCAATATAGATTGGAACAAACTTCTTCAATGTGACAACAACAATATTCTCCATGAAGTTGAGATCTCTCACACGGCATCTGGAAATAAAACACATAAATCAAATAAATTATGCAACACACATTAATGATTATGTTTACAAAAAGATCAAATTAGCTGAAATGGCCTAGAATTTAACTTGCATAAAGGATTGCTTTATCATATTTGTGCCTACACAAACAGTGCCTACACACAATCCACTTTCAAATCTGATGATTTTCTATTGTTTTTCTTCATGGGATTTTTCATTTTCTATGTTTGATAATTAAAAACTATACTTAGCTACAATAAGAAATTGTGGGTATCTATTATGTAGGGTCTTAGAAACAAAATTTGTTTAATTTGCTAACATACATTTGCAAATCTTGATGTTTAAACACACATTTAAATCTCAATAACAGTGACTTGATCGCCTAATTAAACAGATTTAAAATGATTATAGTGGTGAAAGAGTTAACAGAGGGTTAAAAGGATATGTAGATGTGTTCTTTTCCACAGTGCCGGATGACAATAAATAATTAGGTACCTGAATACCTTTCCTAAGGTAAATTCTTCTCCTTCAGATGATACAGGCTTGTCACTCAATTGGTTCCACTGAAAATAATAAATGTAGTAGAATTAGAGCACCCCAAAACATTATGAGTATATTTCTCCGGTCATGTGCAGCCAAAATTTTATGAGATAAGACAACATCCTTTTTGTTTTTACAGCCGTTTCTCCTAAAATGCTAAGAAAGTACACATGTAGGCCCTACTAATTGATGGAGATAACCTGAGTGATTATTTACTGCCTAATAGGAAGGTACCAGAGGGAAATTCACTGTGCATTTGTCCAGCTAGAAAATAATCAAGAAAAAATTTCTCAGGGCTTAACCCCTAGAACTCTGATGTCGACTACAGTAGACATTCCGTGTTTTCATCAGCACTTGTATCACCCCAAATATTTAGCTGCTAAAAGTGAAATAGGACTTCAATCTTGAAACACTGATAAATGTTGGGACCTAATTTTCTCAAATCACATGAATTTTCGGTCACTTGAAGTTGTGTATCGCGGTAGCGAGACATAAGTTCAAGTGACTGAAAATTTAAATTAAATAGCTCAGTGCTCTAAAAGTTAAAAAAAATTCCCTTACAGATTCAAAGCTCCAACAATTTCTGAAGACAATAGAATGTAACAGTTATATTGAATTTCCTGTGTTCTCTAAGAAAGAAAAAATCCTGCCTCACAAAATAGGATATTTACAAGGCAGTGTATTACAAGTAAACAAAAATAAATAACAAAATTAAAGAATTTAGATAGGCAATAGTTTATTATTATGTTATCTCTCAAAATACATTCACTAGTCCACATGACCCTGCACAGAATATCACTTACATTATTGTTCAAAAAAAAATTACATTTAAACTCTGCAATACTTACATATGCTATACATCTTTTTTCACTTCCTATATCCATGTAAACAGCCCTCCTGGGCTCCACTCTTGTAATACGGGCATTCTTAATAACCAGCCCCACCTCAAGTGGTGCGAGAGTAATGGGGGAACTTGGATCAGGTGATACCAAATGTGCAAGCTGGGTCAATGCAATCACTTTTGTCAGGGGATGAATATACAGTACTTTGGTGGTAAACTGGAAATAAAATAAACAAGACTTCAACATTATTTATTGTTGATTATTATTATCTTGGAAGTGAATTAAATTTTTGAAGTGTGCAATTGACAAGTTAACTCTTGGGCCCTTATTCAAAGAATATAAATTTTTCATTCAACATAAATAGGCCTGGCGTCTAGAGTACTTCGTTTTCTATGATAATAAAAAAACAAATATTTACTGGGTAAAATTTAAAAAGTGATATTTCGTAAATTATTGAGGGAAAGACCAACTATCATAATTATATCGCAGAGTGTAATGCAATCTTTTTTTCTTGGTCCCAAAACTGCACCTCGGATTATTTGTGTAGCATTTAGTAAAAAAATCAGAGCTCAACGAGTATACTGTTGCCGACGTTAGCGCTGCATTGATCAAATTGTGGAAAATTATCTCTGTAGGGACATCGTGCATGGGCCCTGGCAATGATTCAATGCTGGACTCAAGTCTTACAGTTACAAAGCATTAATGCAACAATGGACCGATGTGAGGGTTGGGTCATTGTCTCATGTTATGCACGTGTCAAGTCCTGTGCCACGGCGCTACTGCAGGGCTGGAAATAAGAGCGTTACGTTTGTCTGGGACAACTAAATCACAAAACGGACAACTCACATTGTTCTGATAGTTGTCCGTCCGTACAACTGCAGATTTTCATCCAACAGTCACAGGGACAGTCATCGACTGTGGGCAGTAACTACTATTAGACTGTCGAACATAGTTAACGATTGCGGTCGTGATCAAAATTATCGTTTAACTTTTGTTTTCATTTTTGGGCAGACAGCCTAAAATTATGGCAGAAAACCAAAATATTCATGTTGGTTGTCTGCTGGAGAACCAACATTTTGAACCTTTTTCCCATCCCTGTACTCATAGATCAAGATAGTGTCCACACCTCACATATTTGGATGGCCCTTGGATGCTAATTGTGACGGCCAAAATTTGAGGTTGTATTATAGATAGGGACAGACGTTTTTTATGTCATTAGAAGCTTCAAATCTTCAATCGTATTAGACACGGCGTCGCATTTTATATGCTGGGACATACAGTATTATTACATAACAGCCACAGCGAAAAATAAATATATATCCTCACCTTGGAAGTTGAAGGTGTATCTGCCACTTTATAAAGTGGCAGATACATCTTTCAACTCTCAAGGTCACAGTATGTACCCCTCTGGACGTGGTGTGTAATTACCTTTTGACCTGCAGTGTATCTCTGTGGATGATGTAGAAGATGTGACATATGAATGCTTCCAGTAAATTTGAGCAACTCTATAATGATGCCATCGTCATTGACCTTGCAAGAGGAAAAAATAAACATTTTTTATAACAATAACTACAATAATGTGTTACTGCTATTATATGAAATCATGATCAAACTAAAATGCATAAAGAGTTGTCATACTGGTGGTCAATTGCTGGTGAGCACTGCATGCCAGCGGTCCACGCACTGATATAATTAAAATATTCATAACGGCCTTAGATTCATAACATAGGTATTCAAATGAAGCGGAAATAGCTAACTTAGATATTTTTGATGCGCTCAAATTTAAAGAAACCCTTTGGTCGCCATAGTTTAAACAAAAATATTTAAGAGCTTTGAGGGTTAAGAAGGATTTCATGCCGTCAATGATCATAGTTAAAATATAAAAATGTTTTTTGAACGAGAGAAAACGAAGCTTTCCTCCAGACTTCGCATTGGGCCAACACTATGATTTCTAAAGCAAGTGATACTGTACCAAAGAAAGAAAATACCAGCCTAAAATTTAAATGATGTATTTCAGTGAAGAGTTTGTAAGAGTGAGCAAAAAAAATCAGTTTACTGCTATAATGTAAGGCTCGAATATATACTGGAAAATAGACTTATTGTAGTTATTGTAGTATTAAATTGTAGTTTATTATACCAGATATCTGTCTAGTCTTACTATTGAGTATAATTATACACCCTTATGTTGGGATCGATGTGTAAAATCATTTTAATGTGAGTACACTGATATAACTTTGAGTACTTTACTCTTTGAAATAAACATGCTTGCTGAAAATGAGAGCTATTAATAAAAGCTACGTGCTATTAAATCTAAATAGTTCGAAAGCTGTTATGTTATGAAAAACATAAGCTTAATGAAATTAGGCTGGATCTATCTGTGAAAATTATGGATGAAGTCACACAGGGCAAAGTGATAGCACGAGAACCACTAAGTACTTGTCAAGCTATGCAAATATATAAACATGGGCACTTAAATCCAAACAAGCTATGTGTAGGCCTACCCTGAAAAAAATTTATACTGCCTATTTAAAACAAAATGATGCGTAATTATGACAAATATATGCGCCTTATCTAGCGCACTGATATAATTAGAAAGTGAAAAACGTTGGTAACTCAAAGTAATGTAGCTTTTAATGTCAACTGAGTATCTGAGATAGAAAAAATCTATTACTCACTTTTACTACACTAGATTTTACTTTCATTCCAGGCATTAGTAAATCTAATGTCATGCTATCATCTTCATCTTCCACCTGCAAGTAAATAATAAAAATGTTGCACTATTTACAGCAAATATGAAACTATGAATCATGATGGATTAGGCCTACAACAGATTGAAGCAGATTGTATTGTACATACAGTCATAAGGCTATTATAATGCTGAATCATTCATGAAGGTAGAAGACTACCATTTTGAAAACTAAACATACTGGGCAAGTTGGTAAAATAAACTTACTTTCTAAAATAAAATAAAAATTTGAAATAAAAAAAAACATCCATGCAAATTGACTCATGACTAAAAAGAGAAATCTTGTTAAAACTAAATGTTACACAAATGTTTTGCATTTACTAGAGCAGGATACATGACAAAATTGCAAAAGTATCAGGTTTATAATAAAAGTTTAATGATGATGCCAATGCCACAGCAAAATCCAGTTGAAAAAAAAAGATAAAAGACAATAATGTTTTCACATACAAATACAAGTAACTCACTACTTTTTTGCTAATTTCAGTTGAATTCACAGAGAGTTGGACAGTTCGCGCTCTCTTTTCTCCGGTTTTTGTTATGTGCTTCACCATTACTGTTAAATGTTGACCTATCCTGAATACACCTCCTGAAAAAGGGTGAAAGGAAGTTATGATTTTTAAATATACACACATGCAGCAGAAAAAGAAAAAAGGTAATGAGAATGACCTTTTTGCCATGGATCACTTTAGCCTTGCATATTACCTTCATTTTCTTCTCTAATTATTTTCTCAGCTTCTGATAACTTGAGGAAGGCATTCACACCTTTAATACCCAAATTGACAATATAACCATGATCTTCGCAGCTAGAAACTGATCCACAAAGAATCTACATTGAGAAAAAAATACAATAAAACATTAAATCTTTTGTAGAGGCAGTATTATGGCAGAATACAGCAATTAGCTTTGATATTTTGGCTGTAATATTTATCAGTTTTCAGACCCGTCCGAACATAGAAAAAAATGCCGACATTTAAATAAATAAGACAAGTTTATATTTATTTTCATTTTTATTTTGTCCGCCGATCTGTAACTGTTTTTTTTCCGAAAATTATATCGAGCCAGCCCCCGGCAGTGAATGACTGAGCAGCTAGTTTGCACAGCCTACCCATTTCCATGTGTGATGTTTTTATTCCTGTTTTATTCTGGCGTCAGGCATGGCCAGGAAGCTGTTTGAAATTGACGCCCAACTCACATTTACTTAATAAACGACCAGATCTTACTCTTAGTAATTTTCGGGTCTAATGTTCTGAGGGGTAAAAATCATAAATAAGCCGCATTGGAGTAAAAGTAAATCCAGCCTTCAAAAGTAAATGGAAACTAGATTTGCCTGAGGGGCAAAGCTTGCGTCTCCACCCGCCCCACATAGTACATTAATTATAGAGAAATACAGTGCTGTCCCCAGATTTTTATGTAAACCACATGAAAATGTGATGTCAGAATCACACCAAAATCTAACATATGGCCAGGGTAAGTTGCTTCCTTCGAACAAATCGGTGAAGCAGTTCAAGCTCTTCAGAGTAACATGTGATTCGTCGGGCATCTTGAATTTTGTTAAAAAAAACAATTCTTCTGACTTTTTTCTCAGGGCCACTGAGCATACACAAAAGATAAACTTTGAGCTGTATAACCATATTACCAAATCTAGATAATTGCGAAAATAAGCAAAACTGAAATATCAGCTTAAATCCTAAAAAGTAAAGTTTTAATTATCATAATCACACAAAAAGCTAATTAGCACACATCCAGGGTAGGGTTATTCCTTTGAACTAAACATGAAATAAATCCATAAAGCAGTTCAAGCTCCAAAAAGTGACATAGGATTTTGGCTACCATCTTGGATTTTGTTGAAAAAGCTGAAAAGGGCAAATTCCCTAGGGCCAATATGCTTACTGCACATATTTAGCAATAATCCGAGCAGGGGTGTATAGCTATATTACCAAATTAGCCAAAATGAACAAATCTGAAATATCCGCTAAAATTTTAAAACGTAAAAAAATCATAGATTTTATTATCAGAATCACACCAAAAACTAATCAGCACATGTGCAGAGTAGGGTCTTTCCTTTAAACCGAACATGAAACAAATCCATAAAGCGGTTCAAGCTCTAGAGAGCTACATAGGATTTTGGCGGCCATCTTGGATTTTGTTGAAAATGCTGAAAAACGCCGACAAAAAATTAACATGGCAAATTTCTTAGGGCCAATATGCATACTGCAAATATTTAGAAATAATCCGAGTAGGGGTGTATGGCTATATTACCAAATTTTGATGATGGCCAAAATGAGCAGAACAGAAATATCCGCTAAAATAAATCAAAGTTTTTATTATTAGAATCACACCAGCTCACGGCCAGGGTAAGGTCTTTCCTTTAAACCAAACATGGAACAAATCGATGAAGCGGTTCAAGCTGTAGCGTGCGCCATAGGATTTTGGCGGCCATCTTGGATTTTAATAAAAAAACTGAAAAATGCAAAAAAAAAATTTACCAGGCAAATTCCCCAGGGCCAGTATGCATACTGCAAATATTTGAAAGTAATCTGAGTAGGGTTTTTTTTTTGAGTGAGAGCAGAGACATACAGCACTCTCCTATATCTATTTGTCTGGAAAAGATGGATAAATGTACTTACCATTCCTGTCTGAAGTTTCTCTGCAGTAAAATTAGAGTTAATTTCCTCTGGATTCAATGTAAGACATGCTTTGTCTTTCTTATTCTCAGGCACTTTGACAATTTTCGTTTGCACTAATTGACCAACTTTAAATAATTCTTTGAGACTGCATACCTGTAAAAATTAAGGAATACTGTGATTAATACACTTTTGTAAACACAAAATGTACGGAAAGGACCAAAGGATAAACAGGTGCACAATTAATGAATAATGATGAGGCAAAAAAAATGTTCCGTTTTACTCAACTTACCCTATTTTAACTCTCTCCCCCGGAATCCCCCCCCCCCCCCAAAAAAAATTAATTACCCCTCTGCCCTGTTAGGAAGGCTGTGTAATCGAAAACAGGAGATTTTTTTGGCTTGATGCACGACAGTATGCACGACATTTAAAAAGCACTATATATTTGACAAATAAGATGCAGATACTATGCAATGTTTATTGTTATTATAGTTGAGCTGAATAAACAGTAAAAACATAATTCCACTGAAAAAATTAACAAACGGACAGATAACAGAACATTTGAGGCGACACCATAACCTTCTGGGGGATAAAAAAAAAGATTATAATTGTGATTATAGTCATGATTAGCAGTGGAATGGTTACACTGCCAGCATGAGACACTGCTACTGCGTGGGCTATATTTTGCACATAGGGTGTCGTCACATTTCCACCACTCTCTTTCTCAATATATCGTAACACGCTTGTGATCAGCCGGTTTATTAAATGCTGCCTGCTAAGCGTTGCCTGATTGCCTGGCGCATATGTGTCCATATGTAGGTCGGTCAATGGTGGGGTATTTCACATGCACAATTTTAACTGCTTGATTTCAGTTTGTTGTCGAAAACCAAACACTGAGAATGAGTGTATGGAAGTCTTACCTGTAAATCTGGTGCAAGACCCCCACTGTCAACCATCTTCTGCAAACATTTTGTATAAGTGGTGCTTATGTTGGTGATGCCAACTACACCCAACTGACCATTGGGCAGTGAGATAACAAGTTCATAATCATGAATATCTTTCACAAACCCTAGTAAAATCATGTCAACTGCCATGTTCTGAAAAGAAAACAATTACAACATTTTTTTGTGACATATATATTATATCATTATTTGACATAAATATTATATCATTATTTATTTCTTTGGGTGACTCAAAGAGTGTTTACATCAAATTGTAAGATAGTGTTATGATGGTCATCTTGGATATTCAAATAGGCAGCACCAAAACGGCAATAGACAGCACCAAGACAACAAATCTCCACCACATAGCAGGTACGTCATAATAAAACAACAAGTCTCCACCACATGTAGTTGGTGGAGATTCAATAAAAGAACAAACCTTTGGCGTTAACAGAGATATATGACCCAAATTAGGCTTAAATATCCCATCTGCAGAATCCTTCTTTTTTTCATCTTCTTTCTGTTGATGTCTCTTCCTTTTCTTCTTCACTTGTTGTTTCTCATCAGCTGTAACCTGTAGCATGAGATATATAACATGGAATAAACAGAATCCTCACTGTTGTTGTTGCTAGGACTAGACACATTGATCCATTCATACCGAATTTGACAATACAGTGATATGTCAACATTTACAAGTCAATACATGTATATCATAATCCTTTCATCATCACCCCCCACCCCACACAAATGTTATCAAATATGCTCAAAAAATAAAAACGTGTGTGATGTTCTATTTATAGTAGGTCTGATC
The DNA here is from genome assembly GCA_964017125.1 of Flabesymbios commensalis. Taxonomy (NCBI): domain Eukaryota; kingdom Metazoa; phylum Annelida; class Polychaeta; order Terebellida; family Flabelligeridae; genus Flabesymbios; species Flabesymbios commensalis. The sequence goes on from OZ024912.1 coordinate 23,583,465, forward strand.
TAGTAAGTCAAAGGAAATAGCCGTCAAAATGTGCATCTCCACCACCTGGGGATTGCTTTGTTCAATATGTGAGAAACCCCCTAGGGTTTGGGAGATGTGCTCTAAAAATAATACTGTTGATCTGTTAAGCTATGGCTGCCCCGGGACAACAATTTGTTACAGTGTGCAACCAAAAGTTTCCTGTGTATCATGGAGTATTTGTTCAGATTTGGTGATTATTTTACAGTCAATACATGTATATCATAATCCTTCCTAAAAAAAGAGAGGCCGAAAGTCATCATCACCCCCACCCCACACAAATGCACTAAGGTCATCAAATATGCTTAAAAAAAACAAACGTGTGCAATGTTCTATTTATAGTAGGTCTGATTTAGTAAGTCAAAGGAAATAGCCGTCAAAATGTGCATCTCCACCACCTGGGGATGGGTTTGTTCAATATGTAAGAAACCCCCCCCGGAGTTTGGGAGATGTGCTCCAAAATAATACTGTTGATCTGTTAAGCTATGGCGGCCCGGGACAAAAATTTGTTCCAGTGTGCAACCAAAAGTTTCCTGTGTATCATGGAGTATTTGTGCAGACTTGGCGATTATTTTACAGAAAAAAAACCATAGCCCGCTCAGAGATGTAGATGAAAAGTAGGTCATCTCACAAAAGGTCCACACAGCGATGTGTGGGTGCAATACAAAATAAATCTCCAGGATTGTTAATCTCGAAACTATTTCAGCTTAGATACGTAGGTCCAAAATTAGGTCAAAAAGCATAGTCCCCAAAATGGTCATCTAAAACCCTCAATCTAAATCTAAATCCGCCAATGGGCTCTAGGGATATGCTCTATAAATGAGAATAAGAGGCATGGACTTAGCCAGGAAATGATAAAAAGGAGGCCAATTTACTTATTGTTGGGCCAGGACGGGGTCTTCCCACAATGCAATTTGGTGGAATCTGGCAATATTTTTCTACGTCCAGGCTGAAAATAAGCCCTCCAAAAGACGGCTGGACGGGTCTCTGGCTAAGTCCTTGATGAGGGCACAGACTGATGTCAGGACAGACATACATACTGATGTACAGACAGACAATAGGGACAGATGTGCTTGATGTCGCCTTAATGACTGGGCAGGGGATAAATTTAATTAGAAATCAGTGAACATGACTGGACCTGAGGCACACAATATCTTACCTGGAAAAGGTCTTTGTCTTTGGTGATTTTATGCTTTTTTCCTTTGTTTTCTTCTTTGTTCCGAATGGAAACTCCACCTCTGGGAAAAGAGTCGTCTGCCATTTTTTCCTTGTGTCAGTCTCTTGCTACAACATCACTGTATCTGCATAAGCAAAGAAATCTAACATAACATCCATGTACAAATAACAAAAATGAGTTTTCTTCTGGAACTATTAAAAACTAGAGCCTGACGGCACTGAAGTAGAGCTTGCGTCGACCTTCAGGGTTATTGTTTTAGATACGGACAGCTAAAATGGAGCTGTCTCACAATAATTATTAAAGCTGCTTAACTGTTTTGCTTATTTTATTCAAGACCAAGTCATAGAAAATGGTGTTTAATTTATTATTTAACTGGTTAAAGTATCAAAACCCAGTGGGGGTTTCTGAACTCTGAACTTTAAAGTCTGAAGTCCAAAGTCTGAACTCTTCAAGTCCGAAGAAATCTGAAGTAGCCTATATTGTCCAAAGTCTGAAATTCAAAGACCGAAGTTCAAAATCCGAAGGCCGAGGTCTGTCCGAAGTATAACAAAAGTCTAAAATCCGAACTCTAAGTCTAAAGCTCAAAGTTTGAAGTTCGAATTCTGATGTCTGAAGTTCGAAGTCTGTCCGAAGTCTTAAATCTGAAGTGTGAAATTCAAAGTCAGAAGTACATAAATACGAAGTCTGATGTTCGAAGTCTGGCCGAGGTCCAAAAATCTGAAGTAGGAGTCTGACGTCTGAAGTCTGTCCAAAGTTTGTCCGAAGTCTGTCTGAAGTGGTCTGTATGATAGCGATCACCATTGATCAGCAGTTCTCCTGATCCTCATAACATATATTATAATGTATTTCTTGAGCTTATTTGGTTACATATGTATGTATAAATTGTTCGAGTCTTTGAGTCCGAAGTTTGACGTCTGTACGATGTCTGACAATGAAGGCTACAATCCGACGTCTGAAGTATGTTCGAAGTCCACAATCCGAAGTCTGAAAACTGATGTCTAAAATCAACAATCGGAAGTCTAATGTACGAAGTCTGACGAAATCTGAAGTTTGAGGTCCGACGTCTGTCCGAAAACTGTCTGAATTATGTCCAAAGTCTGAAGTACTACGTATGTCAGTTCAAAACCTGGAGTCCAAAAACTAAAGTCTGAAGTCCAAAGTATGTCCAAAGTCCAAAATACGAGTCTAAAACCAAAGTCTGAAGTCTGTCAGTTGTCTAAGTCTGAAACCGAAGTCCAGAGTCTAACGCCCAAAATTCGAAGTTTGAAGTCTGAAATCTGAAGTCGAAAGTCTATTTGAAGTCCGTTCAAAGTTTTTTGCAATTATTATACCTTTGTCATACAATACCGGTATTATATATTGTGTGTTTGTAGATCAATTATGACTATAGCGGGCCAATTGTACCGATAAGCCTGCATATTCCTATAATTATTTTAGGCCTAGTCAAATTTTTATTTCTCCGTTTTCTAATCGAGGTCTACTATATTCCAATCTGATCCGAAGATCATAATATCAAAATATATAAATAGGTGAAATAATATTTCAGAATGAGATTATATAGACTAAAATTCAATTAACGAACAATATAAAATGAAAACACACGTGTAGGCCTACATGCATTTATTATACAAACGATTAGGCTTACCTCTAATACAATTTATACTATTTATAATTATATTGATCAGAATTTAATGGACAGCCCCTCCCCTATTGCAGCAAAATTTCGTCACTGACACCTCCAGGATAACCAGAGCCGCTGGCTATGTACCCAACAAACACAATGAAAATTGTTGGTGCTGTTAGTTTCTCAATGATGGGCCAACGACGGCGATGCCAGCCTAACATTCAAACAGCATTGGTTGAATGTCTTGTGTAAGTTTTTGCTTGGCCCTAGCAAAAAAAGGATATCCTCCATGAACTACTTGTCGCGCTTTTCACGTAGACAGAGAATGGAGGCAGAATATTATGAAGACATAATAACATGACTGTATCTGCATAGATACAGATCCCGGGATACGGATACATGATGATGTACTATCTTGTGTTTTCTGGACAGGTGGGAAGACTGCATCGTATTTCTACAGATCTGTAGAAATATGATGCAGTCCTCACAGCAAACACGCCGCATTCACCCAATACTGTTTCAATGTTGGGCCAACGACGGCGACGCTGGCCAAAATTGAAACAGAATTGGTTGAATGCCTTGTGTAGCTTTGTGTTCGCTGGGCGGTGTCACTGCGTTGAGGCCTAATTAGCACTCTGGACAGACAAGGACTTGTTGACCCAGTGAACTGTATATACATGTAGTTCACTGTGTTGACCTATACGCTGTTTACTGGGCCACGCGTCATCTCTGAAGGCTGACATGTTATCACAGAATAACAGATATTTAACTGTGTTTATCTGAGTATCTAGATAGAAATCTCAAAATTGAAGCTCGTAGTGCAATGAAGAAAGTTCTTTTTAGCAGACACATGCCGTTAGATATGTTCTCAGCTCAACAAATGTAACGTCATTGTCGTGGAATAAATCAACACTAAAATACATTAAGCTCAGACAACTGCAACAGTAGAGCAAAGCTCTACTAAATATCAACGTTTCAACATGTTTGCTTGGCGGCAAGTGAGAGCGATTGTATCCCCAGGATCTTCAAAAAAACATCTGATGAATAAATGATCTAAATGCCAATAAAATACAAAATCAGTCAGTTGGCTATCTTTAAAACGCATATAGATAGACACCATGAATCAAAACTGAGAATTTTTTTTCAGAATTTACTGGGCGACACTGTCATAGCCAAGATTAGACAATTGCCAGTGTTTTTTCCCCAATTTTTGCATAACTGCATACAATACTCCAATTAATCCTTATCATGCTGATCATGACAATTGTCAATTTAAATCTGCTTTATTAGTCGTCCAAATCTAAGTTATTGGGAACGAAATGAGTGTTTAAACATCAAGATTTGCAAATAGTTGTGCTCAAATTAAACAAATATGAGTCATTTTAAACCACTTGAGGTGGTAGATCGCGGTAGCGAGACACAACCTTAAGTGGTTGAAAATTTAAATAAATTAACTAAGGATACGGTAAGGGGTTAAGGAGTGATGGCTGTTTTCATAAGAAGAAATGTATTAACGTTGATAAATCAGGCTATGCCTATGCGGCCTGGTTGAGAGCGTCAGGAGAAACTGGATAGAAACTAAACGAGATTCAGCACCGGCCCGCAAAGCTGGTAACTTGAAAAAATTACCAGCCCTTACTCAGAGCTTAGGCCTATTTTTTGTATACCTATGTTTGTTTTCGACTTGTCATTTTGACCACTGGGTAGAGAAGAAATGTATTTTATTTTGTGTCACTTTGACCAAGCGGTAGGTAGGAAATACATTTTATTTGGCACCAAATTCACTTCCATAGTAGTACCAGTATTCTGTACATATCTTACAGCTTCATCTTCAAATATCCCAGACAAACAGTGTTCTGAGGCCGAGTTGAGTAGAGTTGAAAACATTTAGGCATGTTGGGGCTTAACTGCCTAACTGGGACCTTACCTGGAGATTCCATATCATCACAGAACATGGCCCCAGGGCTTAAGTTCCTTTGCACTGTGATTCACATTGTGATAACTGGACACACTAAACAACTTCTTTCACCACTAGAAGGACATGATAATTGATCAATATAAAAACCAAAAATCAACAATTTCCAAAAACACATCTGCATTTTTAATAACGATGCCAAAATCAGCATCTACTATTAATTTTAATGACTCATAATTTTTCACCCATGCTACTTATGGTTAACCCTTACACTGCTGTGGGCGGCTAGAGTCGCCAAAAATAAACCAAGCGCAGCCTGTTGTGGGCGACTATAGTCGCAGAGTAAATTCTTTTTTTCTTTTTTTCTAATTTTTTTGATTTTTTTCACTTTCGTTATGTGGTGTCTTTCTATTTGCGCTTTATAGATTTCCATTTTATCAACAGTGTAAAAAAATGGAGCACTTGTGGGGAAAATTGCCAACCCAAAAAGAGGGCAGCATTGAAAGCTGTGTCTATTTAACTTCCTTGCTATGAGAGAAAAGTGGATTAGCTCCATCATGTGCATGCTGCGGCAGTTCACACTGCACTTTATACTGATGGTGGCGAGTTGTATTCTTTCTAAGTTAGGCCTACGATGCTCCAAGCCTTAGCGGTTGTGAAGTGCTGAAACTGTTATCCAAGGTTCAATGACATTCAGAACTGTGTTGTTAGCATTTGGTCACCATCCTTTCCAAAAACATGCAGTCAGTGTAGCAATACTGAATAGCAAGGTGAATAAATAATTATGTTTACAGTGTGGTGTGTAAGCCCTAGACCTATATAATCTAGCCCCAGGAGATGCAACAAAGTGTTGCGTCTCCTGGGGCTAATGTAGGCCATACATCAAACAGTGGACTACTCTTTGAGTCTGAGAATGCTACATGTATGCAACATAAACATTATATAAATTGTAAAGTCATACATCATGACAAATGTACCCTGGATTACTGCCCAGTATGAGTCGATGGACTTAAGCATTGTTGGTTAGGTGTTGAGCCCTTTTTTGCGATGTTAGCCCAGCATTTGGTGGGTGTAGCCTATCATGTATAGGCTCAAGCGTACATCAACACACGTGGTATAGGCCTACCAAGCAAGCATGGTGCACTGAACAGTATTGATTGGATGTTAGATGGACATGTTGAAACAATGCTAGTTAAATATTTGACCATGCACTGTTTATGCTGATTTACCCACATGGCTACCAGTGCTGATGATATTAGGCGTGCAATCGCACGCACACACCATCACATGCCTAAAACAAACTTGTGGAGTAGGAAAAACCGCACACGTCGTACAATGTACAGATACAAAGGCAACATTTAGTGGATTGCAAATCCTTGCTCATTCAAGGCAGACATGGGGTACCGTATATCGCGGCGTATAGTACGCTACTTTTTTTCTTTTTTGAGCCTGTTTTGGCCTGGTACGTGCTATCCACCGATGCGTACAATATATTGTTTTGCTGAGATTTGTCACTTAAAATTTTGATAAATAGGCAGTCTCACGTCTCCCGAGTGAACTGCAATCTCCTAACTTTTTGTATTTTCGCCCAAAAATGGCAAATTACTTCAGCAGCTATAATAAAACCATTTGTTTCTAATACACTTAAGATGTCTAGTGAAATAACAACCTAGCATTTATTTGTCTTTTAAATATCCGATAAAGTCATTTATTAATGTTATTTAAATAATAATCTACTAGTCAGACATCGCTAGGCCTACTTCATCATCATGATCATGTGTATTGCTTTGATTGTGTGACCACTGTGAAGCTTCTATTCCATTCACCTGATGTCGCTGTCGGCGGCGACGTGACGTGCCTATCTTATACACTGTATAAGGCTTGATTAATAGCAGGTTTTATTATTATAGGCCTATCATGTGTATTGCTTTGATTGTGTGACCACTGTGAAGCTTCTATTCCATTCACCTGATGTCGCTCCGACAGCGACGTTTCGTGCCTATCTTATACACTGTATAAGGCTTGATTAATGGCAGGTTTTATTATTATAGGCCTACATATTTCACTGCAATATATATTCAAGTCAATGGTATTCTAAAATACAGACGAAATGTATCCTGGTAGAAGTTTAAATGATATTAGAACGCTAATACGATAGGTTTCATGGCAAAAAGAATAATATAATAATAAATAATAATAATTATTCTCTTGATATAATTGCCACATTCCTAAATCCATACATATACATGATAGACATTAATTGTGTGCTTGTAATAAATCACCTTGACAGTGCTGTCACCAATACATACATGTGCTATTTCATTATTGTTACTCTAAATAAAAACTTGTACGTTGTTATACAAAAATGTTTTTTTATTCGTTGTATCTCAATCAAAAATAGCTAGATTATATCGCCGTTTCGGCCGTCATAAACGGTAGGCATCCCATTGAAAACTAGACTGTAAGCCTATTCACCAGATGGCGCTTTCTCCATCATTAACCTGACTATAACTGCTTTCACTAGGTGGCGCTAATATGTTACATCGTGATCATTTGTGGTCAAATCAACACTAAAACAAAAATAAATATAATACTCAGATAGTTCTTCTTAATTTTATATTTTTATAGAGAGTATAATATTTTTTTTCATCAAATCCTTTCATTTATTTTATATAATCTTTATTAGCGAATCAATTATATCCTTATGTCACCAGCTGAGTTGAACCACATTCTGAATGCCTTGAGTAATAAAGACATACCGCACACACACCCCAGACAGACTGTGTAGATACTCACCACCCTGTTGCGTACTATCCACCGGTGCGTACTATCTGTGTTTTTTGGTACAAATATTGGTACCTGCGTACCATACACAGGTGCGTACTATACCCCGCAAATACGGTATTCGTATTCAGTATTCGTATTCATCTGTATTCGATTACATTTTTTTGGGTATTCATGTGTATTCAGTATTCATAAAAAATTTTGAGTACAAGGATTCTTTAGTATTCAAATACTTTTGAAAAAACCCTGTATGCATGAATACTTTTTGAATACATTTTGAATACATGTCATATATCACAGAGATTAATAAAAAAAATTCCAAATTGTTTTTCATTTTTTCTCAGTTACTAATAAAATAAAAATAAATAATAGTAACTTAGGCCTACTACTATTTTATTTTGTTGGGTATATAAGCTTGGTTCGATTTAATCATATTTCGCAGGGCAGTGGGAGTGGGTGTGAGGCATTCCTGTCACACTGGTCTAAATGATAAGCTCCAGAGAAATCTTGCGAACTTCACACCACTTGACAGTTTAAGTACCAACAGTTTTTAAAAAGCGATTAGTGGATTAGTGTAACTATAAGAATTTTTAAACAGGCACAACTAACAAAATAGAGGTGTGTAAAAATCACACTCCTTGAATTTCAAGGAGTGCGATTTTTCACACACTTCTATTTTGTAAACCATCAGCACTGAGCTACATCCTGGTGGACATGCGGTCGCACAGTGTTGGTTAGAGAAGATGCTACAATGTAGCATTGTTGAAAAATAGACTTGTGACCAGATCATATGCAGATATGTCATCTGCCCAAGTTTGAAGGAGGTAAAAGCTGTAGGAAGTGAGATCTTGTGTGACAAAAATTCCAACCTCTTGCTGTTAATATATAGATCCGGGGGGGGGGGGGGGGGAAGGAGTACTCACCTTAGAAATGGGTAGGGGTGTGCCTCCGGCATGTTCAAAACATGACCCTGTCGCAATTTGCCTCTCGGCTAAAAATGCACTCTGTCCCAATATTAAAAATAACACCAAATTTAATTGATCAGCTTATGGTGTAATTACTGTGATGGAATTCGGACGATAATAACCTGAAAAATCAGCAAAATACATGCTAAGCAGGTGCCAGCGGAAGCTCAAAAAAGCACCCTGTCCCAATTCTCGAAGCTCAAAAAAGACAGTTTGTGCCAAAGCTGGAAGCTCAAAAAGGCACCCTGTCCAGCGGCACATCCCCAGTACTCCCAAGTATCTATCTATCTATCTGCAGGGATCGACACTAACTGATTTCAGGTGGTAGCCCAAAGGGCCAGAAACTTCAGGTAATTACTGGCCCTTAGCCTTATTGTTCTAGTCCTTAGTGTACACAGTATCAAGGGGAGTGTAATTTTTTTGTTGCCCCCAGGGCCAGTACCTCAGGTGATTTACTGGCCCTTAGTGATTTTTACTGGCCTCGGGCCAGTGTTAGTGTTGAGCCCTGTATCTGTATATGGGGACATACATAGACTTATATGCTTCCCATGCCAAAAATAAATTATATATCTACTAGGCTCATATATTGTTCTACATGATTATAAATTTTTATTAAAATCTTGATCTCAAAAAGAACATTTAACAGAGAACTGTCAGTAAACACAAACATTTGTATAACATTTATGATTATAGCCTACAATGTTGACAATTATGTAAAAGTTATACAAATGTTTTGTGCTTACTGGATATGTGCAGACACTGATAGAATATAGGAAACCTCACAAGTTGCGAGTACTAGGCCATAAGCATTGACATATGGTACCGAGTGAGTTGTGAACACTACTCCGAGCAAGTATAAGCCCATGACTATATTACAAATATATATTATAATCTATCAGTTATAATATTAAATATTGTGAAGTAATTTCAATACATATAGACTATTTTTGTAAAAATATTCATAGATGCGGCTATTCTATTATGACTATACCACGATTCACATTCACCGTGGTGGATGAATTTCGCCGATTACTCCGTCAATTCTCAATCAATTTTCATGAAATTTCACACACACTATTTTCCATTCATGTCGTGACTACCCTGAAAGTTTCGCGGAGTTTTGATAAGTATTTTAAAAGTTAGACCATTTGACATGTAGTAAATAAATAGAAATGTTGCCCTCTATAAAGCCATTAGCTTCGTCTCAGAATTTTATTACATGTCAAATGGTCTAACTTCTACAATACTCATCAAAACTTCGCGAAATTTTCAGGGTAGTTAAGACATGAATGGAAAATAGTGTGTGTAAAATTTCATAAAAATTGGTTGAGAATTGACTGAGAAATCCGCGAAATTCAATAATCCTGGTTGATGAATTTAATGTGAATCTGACTATAAACAACATTGTTGAAAACAGTAAAGTTTCTTGTTTTTTTTACTGACTTATTTTAAAATTATTTTTTTCTACCAATTAAATCCGAGGTTTTATTTCTGTGTACCTTGTGCATAGTGCAGGGAGGCGAACATATAAGGGGAAGAAACATGCAGTGGGGGGGGGGGGGCGAACTTGCATGGAACCGTCCGAAATGACTAGATCTAGTCTAGTAATAGTATTCCACATCACCCCTATTATCGCTCAGTCGTGAGCCAAAACATAACTTCACAAGCAAAATATGGCATAGAATAAACTAAATAACATTCAATTTATACGGATATCATTACAACGATTAATTTGTAAATATAAAACACATTTCAAATTATAACATGATACATGCAATAGAAATTACGTTAACTTAGGCGTAATGTATAGATTTTCTTCAGAAAAACATGTGCAGATCTGATGTTACGCAGTAACTTTTTGCTACAAATGTCAAAACCCAAATTTACACAATCGACTAGCCTATTCTCAGAAACGTGGTGACGTCATCAGAGATCTTCTTTTTCGGTTTCGGAGGGGAGAAAGCGAACTGGTGACAACATTGGAGCTCAGTCCCCCTCCCCCTTACTTCGTTGTATCAGATTTGATAGGTTTATCCTGACATCATCCACAGATACTCATATATTTGCAATATATTCACATCATAACACACAATTTCAAAACAAGTGATCAAATGCTTTTGAGAGAGACTGGAAAATGCAGGAGTTCTTTGACACACATATTTTTAATTCAACCACTGTTCAATGTTCACTACATATATATATATATATATATATATACTCCTGTCTCTGAAGGACGTGAGTGTGCAAATCGTGTAGACACGGTTTTTCTCCAGAATATGTTTATATGACCATAGTGGATCATGAAAAGTGAGGGTGCTCCTTCTTGAAGTGGTTTTTATTTTCTGCAGGACCCTATTTTGATTTAGTCAATAACCGAGCTAGGCCTATATTGCGGTCATGAATAACTTTACGAATTTTAGTCGGATGGGTCATTCAAGGTCATTATTGGATTCTTGGCATCATCAGCTATATTTTGAATATTTTAAACATCAGGTTCACATTCAGGCACATATTATCAATAATGACGGCTTTCTCGCATATATATATCGCGGTCATGATATAGCTTTACCCATTTTCATCGGATTGGTCATTTAAGGGCATTAGTGGATTTCTGGGATCATCAGCTATCTATAGAGTACAAGATGGACATTGTGTAATAAAATCAGGCACACAATCAGGTACACAATCAGGCAAACATTATCAATAATGACCTCATATAGCGGTCATACATTTAATATAAATACAGTTAAGTGTGTTGTATAAATCGTCGCTCACTTACACGAAATCAGATCCTGCAATTCTTGCAGTAACATATGATACATACCAAACAATCCAATTGATCCGACTAATTTAGTACCTTATCTAAGATTGACAACAAGCTATTATAATTAACAACAAAGGTTTGTTCAGGTTGAATAATGAATTGTGGCGATACTGTATTAATATATTTTCTCCAACAACTTTCAATATCCTTATTATACAGCATACGTTTTCAGAAAAGATGCTAGTGTGTTTCTGAACCCATCAATGTATCAAAGTATGGAATCTTACCATTTAAATCTCAATGATGAAAATGCAAGTGAAAGTGACATACCTTGGCAGCAGGAAACAACTAACGGACTAGTCACAGCAGCACATAACAGGGTCGAAAGCGGATCAGGGGAGCTAGTGGATATAGGAAGGATGCATTATTTAAAGTTTAAAGCCACGTGATGAGAGCAAAGGTAATGATGGCTTATTTTGCTACAGAATAAACTATTATTATAGATCATTTATTATACACACAAAAACAAGATTTCTCGTGATCCTTGTCAAACTGTTTCCAGAAGCCAGCACACAGTATGGAAGCCGTCCTCAGCCTAGAATATGTGAAGGGGACATTAATTGAAGCTACAACGTTCTATTAAGATTCTGTATTCACTAGAATTAGGTGATAAGGTAACATACTAATGACAATATTTGCAGCTGATCTCTATTCCCACGAACAATGCCTCAAATATTTCCTAAATTTTGAGCGCTCAAAATATGTTGAAGAAAATGAAGAAAAAAGTTTCCAATAATTTTGGTATAAAGTTGTGCCTCAGAGAGGATTTAGTGAAGGAAGAGCATATGATCTCAGTACAATCAAAAGCTATTTCAACAAGCTGGACAATAATCTTTATTCTTTTCAATTTTTCACACCGTGATATTCGTGTGAACTTATTTACTTAGGACTATTTGCATAGCGAAAGTCCGCCACTTCTGTGATAAAGGATCAATCCACACATAATAATATGGCCTACTATATACGTTGATGAAAATAAACGCCTCATTGTAATTTAAGTTATGCAACAACAAATAGTATGGCACTAGGTGAAATATTGCTAAGAATAATTCTAAATGCATTACTGTATAGGATCACATTATTTTCACACCTTAGCTATAGAGGTTAATTGTATACCGGATGCCGCCGCTTATCAAATTTATTGTAGTCTGTTTTATAGCGGGGTCTATAGTAAAAGTCTGCCGCTTTTGTGAAAATAATCATTTGAATTTCAGTATCAACGTGATAGTTAGAACAGACATATCCCAAATGTAAGCTGTTTGAAAAATAAAATTGCTGCAAGATGTTCGGAACAGCATGAAATATGCATATCACATCAGCAAAAATATGGCAGAAAGCAGTCATTATTTATATTGTGTGCCTGATTTATCACACAATGTCCATTTTGTACTTATAAGATAGCTGATGATCCCAGAAAATGCTTAAATGCTCTTAAATGACTCATCCGACCAAAACTGGCAAATTTATTCATGACCGCAATATATATATGCGAGAAACCTGTCAATATTGATAATGCTCGATATTGATAATGCGTGATTGATTGTGTACCTGATTTTTTTCACACAATGTCCATTTTGTACTCAAAAGATAGCTGATGATCCCAAGAATCATGCCTTTCAATGTCAAATTAATGCATGATCGAGATATAGACTTTGTTCGGTTATCCACAAAATCAAAATAGGGTCCTGCAGAAAATAAAAACCACTTTCGGAATGAACACTTTTCATGATCCACTATGGTCATAAAAACATATTCTGGAAAAAAAACGAGTCTAAGCGGTTTGCACACTCACGTCCATCAGATCCTGGAGCCTACTGGTAAGTAGTTGACAAATCCGGTAACATACAAAATGGTAAGTTTGGTGAAAAAAGGTGGTAGATACAGGCAGTACGCAAAATACTCATCAAAAATCCTATTTCAAGGAAATCATAGACATAATATAAAGTTGGTGCGTCCCGGCTACATTATAAACTCAAAGCCACATAAGATGGATCGGCCCCCTGGCCTTAGCATAGTTTAGTCCATTCTGCTTGGTTTCACTAGCCAGGCAGATCTATATGTGCAGCCTGCTAGGTGTGTTTCTGAAAACTGACCTTTTTTCGGAAATTTGGTTTCAGAACCGACGCTCGGAGTGGTGGCGCTTCCAATCAGAATGCCAGAAATAGCCCATGTGACAAGCGAGTCCTAATATGGCTTGGTCGTCACACGTGCTATCAAAGACTATGATGTACGTCAAAAACTACACACTAGGAATAATAAAACTGGCTAAAAATGCACGTATATCGATCACTCGGTATTCTCATAGACAGTATACCCCTAGAAAGATAATTAGATACATAAGCACAATTCATAATCTCAAAGAGACAACCACCACATTATTACTAGAAAAAAATGTAACTTTGAACTTTGAATTTGCTACTCCAGCAGCACCTCCTATTTGGAGTTCAGACTGGGGGGGTAGCTGGTGGACTTAGTCAACCAGCTGACTCTTGAACGCTGCCACAGTTTTTGATTTTATGGCAGCAGAGAATTCTAATCAGGGATAGTTCCATGCCAAAAATAATTGTGTCCCAGTGTGGTGTTAGCCCTAAGATGTTTATAGGCCTGATTGTACCCACCACGTGTTCTTCTGTCTGCTGGGATTAAACAGTCATTGATAGGAATTTTGACTAGCTCATTTAAAATTTTGAACATGCTTATTACAAGTCTAGAAGTTTTACGTCTTGTTTTCAAGTCAGTCCAGCCCAGGTTCTGAATGAGAGATGTCACACTGGCTGTTCGTCGGAAACAGGACGACCCGTACCCAATACCAACTCGTACCCAACATTTTTACCAACCCGTACCCAATACCAACCCGTACCCTATACCAACTCGTACCATATACCTAACACATGTAATGGCCTGTAATGCGTGGCTCAGCGGCCGGTGCCAGGGCAGGGCTGCTAACGTCTCTAGCCGTTGTCACGCAAAGAGGGCCTATGACATCCCCATATATACCAACTCGTACCATATACCTCCAACACAGAACACACACACTATTTTTCATTCACGTCGCGACCACCCTGTCAGGCATTATACCGAAAAGACACGAAAAGACGAGGTAGACGACATAGGAACTATATATTTTATGGTCTATCGTCTTTAGTACATCCTATATGGAGCTAGGCCTATAATCCAAATTTTGTAACAAAAATATTAATTACATCTAATTCAGATTTTGAAGTCCGTCAATGAGCGCTAAGCGGTCTGGTCAAGTTGAAAAAAAATATAAAAATCTGAGAAAAACTGGGATTGGTCAGAAACCCACCCCCCTATCCAATCTTTTATTTTTTTGGAAACATTTGGAAACAGGAAACTAACACAAAAAATCAACAACAAAAATTAATAGTTTGGGCTTGACCCACCCACCCACTTCCGAGCTAATTATTATATTATATTGCAATGTATTATTAACATGAATAATGGGCTATTCTGTGTCAACCGAAAATACATCTACATCTACTAAAGACGGCAGAATTATACGAGATCGCGATATTTCTTACTGTGGCGTATTTAATAGGTGATCATCAGGCTATATAAGAAATCTATAATAAAAATATAAAAGATAAGTAGCCGAATTCGGAAATGTAAAGTCCATCAATGAGTGTTATTACAATGTATCATTTTTTATTGTTAACCATTACCCAGCAAACAAGACACATTGAAGCAATGTTGGTCCGGCATTGCAGACAGTGGCCCAACATTAAAGCAGCATTCGTTCATTTTGTAGTGTTTGCTGGGTATAGGCCTACGTGATCGCCTGATTTGTTGTCGCAACACCTCACCTGCTTTAATGAATGCCACGGCGGAACTTCTATATCATTTAATATTCGGACAATAACCTTATGTAATTAGGGACGCAGAGTAGGCCTAGGCCTACATAATACTACTTCATTTTAAAATTATATTAAACCTGAATATTTCACGCTTGGATGCTACTCTACTCTTCTTATCACTATTATTAACATATGCAAAGCGGTTTTGTATACTATATGAATGTTTCATATAATTCAAGCCGTACTCGTATATTTATAATATTGCAGTATCAATATCCCATTTAGTCAGTAGTATTAAAGAATACAAGTATAATAAAGTAGGCTATATTGCTATAATCTAAACATACCGACCCATTGTAAATAATAATTAACTTCACTTAAAATGAATCTTAAAAATAAACTGTGAAACTGCTTTGATAGCCGTGGTTAGCCTGCTAAATATTTCTACAGATTTTATAGCTAATCTCGTCACCTACACATTATCAGGGAATAACGAAGTGCGGCCACCAATTGCCCTGCAATGTGTTAAATATATGGTATGAGCATGGAGAGACCATCCCCATGGTACGAGTAATGTGTTAACACTGGGTAAGTATATGGTACGAGTTGGTATCCGCCTAAGGTACGGGAGTGTCCTTATATATATTAGGCAGCCTGACCGCCACTGACCACGGGTGGAGACGCCTGCTGCATGCGCAAAAACGCGGCCTGCCCTGACGCGGCCGCTCAATCACCACTCTGTTAGGTATATTTGTTAGGTTAGGTATATTTGAATATTAGGTATATTTGAAATTATATCCAGCAGCACCTCCTATTTGGAGTATCAGGCTGGAGGGGGGAAAGGGCTGGTGGATTTAGTCAACCAGAGAGATGTCACACTGGCTGTTTGTCTATATATTTGGGTGACAAATCTTGCTGCTGATCTTTGAATTTTTTCTAATTTATCAATATCTTTTTGTCTAAAAGGTCCCTGACTCCCAGGGGCGATAATCCCATTAACAGCATATATATAGCCTACGACAGACGTATTATATGTACCAGAAACGCTGTCAGTAGGTAACACATACACAACGTTACATCAAACAATGCAATAATCTCATATTAAAAGTACCAGCAACGTTGCTGGTAGGTTGTGTGCAACGTTATATGCAACGTTGTGGCAATGTGGCATCTTTGTTTTCGTGTTTTTTACCCATAAAGGGCTCCAGACTATATATGTACAACCACAGCAACGTTGCTGGTAGGTTGTGTGCAACGTTATATGCAACGTTGTGGCAATGTGGCATCTTTGTTTTCGTGTTTTTTACCCATAAAGGGCTCCAGACTATATATGTACAACCAGACAGATCTATGGGTACCGAAACATCAAGCAAAATTAAAAGTTATATTATCCAGAAAGCATAAGCGCAATACTGTTTATACTTCAAATCAAATCATATCTATATTAAAAAAAAAAAATTGTAAAAGATACAAACATTAAACATTAGGCTATTCTCTCGATTTATAATTTTAAAATCAACAATATTTTAACAATAACTCATGGCGTATTCACCAGTTTGCGCATATTTTCCAGACACATTTTTATATTCTTGCATGTGCTTGCTATTAAATGCGCCACAACAACCTGCAAAATAATGTTGAGGAAGGCAGAACGATAGAATTTAAAAAAATAGAATGTGCACCCTTAAACCTTTACAAACACTCAAAGCACACGAAGAGCGTGTGTGGTGTGTAGCTTGGAATCCTCAGGGTACTTTGCTAGCATCTTGTGGTGGTGACAAAGAAGCTAAAATATGGGGAAAGGAAGGTAAATATACACACATGACTTGCTGCCGGGCGATAATTGGAGATTGCTCCTCTAAAAAAACGTGCATTCTCCACACAGATGTCGCTCAGGTAAACCCCCGCTCTCTCTCTGTAACCGCATGCCATATTTGGGAAGAAAATGCTCACTTTGAGCAGTTTTGTAGATATAGTCTAACAACTAGGCCTAGTATAGGAATATCAGGGCACAATTTTGGTCCAGATTTCCAGTGTGACAGAACTCTCTTGAGTCTCTCTCAGTCTCTGTCATCTTAGTCCAGGGTTCCCCACAGTGCCGGAAATGCCGGCATGCCGACCGGATGAATTTTATGCTGACCAGCATGTAATAGGTCACATCCGGCTGTTATCCAGCTGGCAGATTAGCTAAGATTCCCGTCGCCAGTGTCTTACTGTGTTGGTTTAGCGATCAGCGTGTACATGTAAGACAAGATACGTGCTACCACCTCCCTCCCCCATAATCCCCCCACCTCTGTGCTGTATGCTACATAACATAGATGTAGGCCTACGCCTGGCAGAAGCAGCGCTGACAGCAAGTGTAGAAAGTGCTGTCAACGCTGTGCCAATGTCAGTCCAGCGCTAACAGCGCTGAGCTGGCATTGGCGCCACGTTGGCGGACGGGCCAACACTTCCAGTCACCACGACACGTTGTCACTCACCAAAGTGTCACCGCGTTGGTGAGTGAGTGATACTAACTCACAAACCTTGTCAGGCATACACAACAACACTTATCAATAACAGAATAATAACTCTCACCAACAAACAGAAACCCATAAAACACCAAGAAAACATGCATAGGCCTACACTCAAATACACAACTCACAAACCATCAAATCAACAAGACAAACTAACAGACAGACAATTCTGGAGTATGGTCAGGCATACAACACAAATGAAAAAAACTTTGATATTTTTTATTGCGCGCGAGCGTGCAACAGTAAATATTTTATTATGCTGCTCGCGCGCGCTAAGTTAAGATTTTTAAGATAACGACCGGATAATTTTTTTTTCTGTGGGGAACCCTGTTAGTCTCATGTAAAAGTGAAAAAGGCCTGCCCAACTTGGAAGAGTTCCGAGGGTCATGCACATAACATATTTTTTTTTATGCTATGGCTTAACACGTTTAATTTATAATTTTTTTAATTGACATTATTTTGCTAATAATGTTGTTTGTCTTTGAATTTCTTTTTTTTGCATTATCTGCGCATCAACTAAGTTTGCATTCTCATGATATCTAAGATCATTATTAATAATTTTTACTAAGAACAGGCCACACTGGAGTGAATAATCAGCATGTCCCCCACCTTCAAAACCACGGCAGGCCACGAAGACTCGCCTCAAAATTGTGCACTGGGCTTATTATAAGTACGCTTGAGTGAACTGAATATATGGCAAAGATAAAACACCACCACTCAGGCACATATGTACTAATGTAGGTACTCTACATCCGAAGGTTATTTTGGTGTTTTTTCATGTTTTTTCAAGATTTATGTGAATTTGTGAGACACTGTAATAAAAGGCATATTTTTCTTTGTTTATTTGTTATTTTTGCTCACTATTATTACTAGTAGAAATGAAGCCATCATTGTAGAATTAACAGAGTAATTTGTTTTGAATGGCACTTTTATCATCTGTTCTGGAGGTTCCTATCATTATATTTCTCGCAAATACGAAAAATAATGCCAGCTCTCGCCTTAATTTCAGGTAAGTGGTAAGTGGAACAGGCATGCTGTGGCCCCTTCTGAAATTTTTTTCACACAGGTGCTATTTTTTGGATTTTTGTAAAAAAATGCCAAAAATGAAAATAGACTATGTCCAAGTGCCTTATGAGGAAGTTCTGGAGGACATTATTAAGGTCGTTTTGACAGAACAATGTGAGAATCTCTAAGAATTGAGATACCTGGGGAAGGCTGCACTAGGTTGACCAAGGTAAAACCTGGGTGAAGTTTTGCGAATATGAATAGCAAATGAGACAGGTCTATAAACATGATAAAGCAAGAGAGGATCAATAAGAGGCTTCATATGGCAGTGTATATAATATATGTATCGATGTCACAATAAAATATATGCTTGTATTGTTCTTATACAATTATTATTTTTCATTTTATTTGGGAAACAATACAGGTCTAGTTAGAAGGATCTCGCCCTCCACTACGTTCCTTAACATGTGGAGGGTGAGATTTTTCTAACTATACAGGTCCAGTTTTGTGATCGAAAGAGACTCCGCTTGGTTTGAAAGTCTCTTTCGCTTTGACAGGCGGCTGTGAGCGACACCTGGTGTGTACCCGGTAATCACTTAGCCGCTCACGTTCCTGCTAAAACACGAACATCACGTATGTATACCCTATATATATATATCTAACGTTACCACTGGCGCATCTACACGAATCGTTAGTATTCAGCCAAAATTAAAAAAATCAAATTTACGAATTATAGGGTACCTTTTAATTACAAAATTAAGACAAATATATTTTATAATCTAAATGTAACGAAAACAATATTAAATCTTATTAGACTCCAGAAGTATTCCTACCTTTTCATCACAATTGAACAAATAGGCCTACTTGTTATTAATATATATCATACACAATAACAAAAATAAAAGAAAAACAAACTGATCATGACTGATCATGACTCATCACAATATTATAATATTGTAGCGATCAAGATAACAATATAAACTGGTTGCATCTGGATATGTATGTCATGCATATATATATACATCAAAGCTCTCTGTGTATTTAAGAGTCGTCCTAGGTGAAATGCAATTGCAAAGATAACCGCCCCAAACGCAATTAACTTAACAGTAGATAAAATACCAGCTGAAACGCAATTAACAGCAACAGTAGATAAAACACCACCTGAAACGCAATAACAACAACAGTAGATAAGACGCCATCCAAAATGCAATTGACGACAACAGTAGATGAAACACTGGCCAAAATGCAACAGTGGGTGGAACACCAGCTGCATTTCACACCTCAGTTCGTGATCGACTTATAGGCCTAATCCCCCCCCCCCCCCCCGCGAGACCAATTAACCGTCTTCGAGCTTAAAACCCCCTTGGCTTTCCACCACTTGGACAAACAATAATTCTGAATCAGTTAATCGTGTTATAAAAACTAGAGTACTGTATATCCCCGTGTATAATGCGATGTTTTTTTTAGCTATTCATGTCACAAAAAGGCACCTCGTATTATACATAGATGTAGAATTTAATACAATTTTTTAGCTCACTAGTGGTAAGTTCAGCAGTAAGTTCTCTAGCGGTAGAACTTATCTTTAAAGGTAGGCCAGTCAGCGTGTTTTGTAAGCAGGCCTATACCCACGATACAACAAGACTGTGCCTTTTCAACTAGTAGCAGACAAGAGACGTTCACCCAATGCTGGTGCATTGTTGGGCCACCGTCTGCGACGCTGACACAACATTGCACCAGCATTGGGTGAATGTGTCGTGTTTGCTGGGAGCCCCCGTCTCACATTCCCGTCGACGCGCGTGGCACCTTTGACAACCACGGGCAGATAAATGACGCCGTTAGTCTGCAACCAATTCACACTCCTGACCTGTTCATTTATATTAATAATGATTTAATCCAAGATCGACTTTCATATGGGAGTGTTCTATTGTGTACGACAAATCTGAACATGATATTTTCCTATTGGAATGCGTTGACGAAATATAACAAGATATCACTGATTATATCTCCTATCGCAAATTCTATACATGTATGCCTCAGAATGTCCATATTGCTGGGATAACATTAACGGCTACCGCTGTTGCCGTGGCTGATAGTGTATTGAGCAAATGGTGGTATCTGTTAGCTGTAGTTCATGGAGCGCTGCTGTGTTATTGCACCCTGACACCTTATACAACCATGCAGACCTCTTGTGTCTAGACAATGGGCTAGTCTGCAAATGTTTTGCAATCACATTTCATCTTGAAATGTTCTTATTTGAGCACGACGATATTAAAATATGGTCTTTGTAATAGATAAATTAAAATAATATAAATTTGTTGGTGAAATATAAATACGGGTATTTTAAAATCTGTGTGTATGTAGCCTATGCAGGCCTCAGAATATCTGCCCATCGAGACAGTCCCGATGACGTCCACTCTGCCGTGGAAAATAAAAATACAGTATCTGCTTACTTTGCAAGTAAGCAGATACTGCCCTTTGGTTTTGCAGAGCTGTACTGTAGCCGCTGTTCACGTCATTGAGCATCGTCTATGCAGGTGTCACGGCGCTATTTAGTAGAATAAGATAATATCCATGCCTCACATTTAGATGGCCCGGAACGCTACCGACCAGGACTCTCCCGACATCCAAAATTTGGGGTCGTATTATACAGAGATGGTGACGTTTTTCAGGTCATCCGAGGCATCAAATCTTAACTCATATTATACATGGCGTCGCACTATACGCGGGGATATACGGTAAATTGGAATCCAGTCCTGTCGTAGAATTAATAAACACCCTACTCGACTTAGTTAAATCACAATATTGAGAGCGCTCTTTTATTAGTACATGTAAATTTTCTCTTGTCCCAGATTTTGAAACCTTTGAAATACCGTTAAATTCATGCAATAATAAAACAAAAGAACAAAGACACCACCATTTACTTAAATTTCCTAAAACACACAAACCGCAACAACATCGTTCTGTTATTTTAAGTGATGATGCATTAACAATTCTAAGCTTCACCGCCAATGGTACAAAGCCTGGCCAGAAGAAACACAAAAGAATGGCGAAGACAACAACTGTGAACAGACAGTAATACAAAATGTGGATCATCAATGTATGATCTTATGATGATATTATATATATCATATATAGGCCTACACAGGACTAGCTACGGCTTTTAATTTTGTATTATATTGTATATTATGAATTTGTGTACATTACCTATGTTGAATGATTGTTGTATGATTGCTTGTATGTCTATAAAATATATATTATATTTTCGCATGATATGTGTTATTGTGTTTTTTTTCCTAAATAAAATAATATATCACGCAGCTATCAACGCTATCCTGATTGTTTAATGGGCTTCAGTACTGTGCCTGTCACTTGAGACAGCCCATGCTATTCACCACTGTTGGCCGACTGGGCAATCTGAAAAAAATGGCGGCCGGCCGCAGGCGATTTTAAGCGTCTCCCTCGTTGTTGTTATCGTTCATTTTCTCAACTGTTTCAATAATTTTAGCCGGTTTCGATGCAGTTATATGTATGTTATGATGTCTATAACATATATTTGTATATTTAGTGATAAATTGCCATCTCATATGTACACACATTCGGCCTCTTACTGATCCTCTCTCGCTTTATAGGTCTCCCTCGCTATTCATACCAACCCAAGTTTTGTTTGCCTGCCCTGCGCTTCCTCATGGGGTGCACTGAGAGTAAAAATGGAAGTTTCTTAGCCGTACGGATGAAAATCCATTAAAAATTTTCTTCTCCCATGACCCCCTCGTGGACTTGAAAAAAACAACTGGAGGTAATGCCACTAACAGCTGATAAATCTGGTCAATCGGCATGCGTGCATACAGCGATATGAGCGTGTGGTGCCATAGTGGCTGATAAATCCGTAATCATACAGTAAAGCTGTAAGGACAACAGATGACAGGCCATTTTTTTATTTCAATGGTAAATTACCATTCCAATATGAAATAATATGTCTACTGCTCTGAAACGTTGAGGCCTGTACAGACAGTCATGGGATTGCCTATGATCAATGAGACTCAGTGTCTGAAATTTACTCTGCTTATAGCAGGCCCTTCAACTGTGTTATGCATGTTTTGGATTGATTATAATCGTTAATGTATTTTTTAAAATCTGCCCCGGCTATAGTTAAGCCAGGCTTGTCGACTGCTAGAATAATGCTATATATCTCTACCAAATCTTTAGGGTTTTAATACATGCCATTTTTTTTTCCAGGGGATGAATTGGTGTGTAATACTATTCTGGAAGGTGCACATAAACGAACAATTCGATCTGTTAGCTGGTCTCCTTGTGGTAACTGGTTGGCAACAGCTAGTTTTGATGGCACAACATCTCTGTGGAGCAAGCGAGCAGGCTTTGAATGCACATCTACATTAGAAGGGCATGAAAATGAGGTCAAGAGTGCTGTTTGGTCTTGTAGTGGACACTACATTGCGACATGCAGCCGTGATAAGAGTGTCTGGATATGGGAAGGCTAGTTTTATCAGATATAACATGGAACGCCCAAAATCAGACCAAATGTCTTTTTTATCATGTTTATCCCCAGATCTAACTATACTTTAGCAAAAAGCACTTATTCTGGTGGATAATATTTTTCACATTTCGTTTTAAAGTTTTTTTGTCAATAGAAAACATAATTTTATAGAAAAATCACTTGAAAATTAAAAACTAAAAAAAAATATTTTTTAATTTATGGATGAGCAATCTTCATAATTGCTGTACTTATGTCACATATACCTCCAGATAACTACAAACAACCTCCTTGTGTGTACATGACTTTTCATGGAGGTATGTTATCATGGTTTAAAATTAAAACATGATAATGTAACATGATAGACACACAAAGTAATTAAAAATAGAAGTCAGGGTTGTGCCCTCAGTGGTTGGCAGTGATTGGGGCAGACCACCACCGAGAATTTCCAACCACCAGTCAGTCTGTGCGACCACTACTATTTTTCAAAAAAAGCAGTATTTATCAATCTGAAAGCTTGATTCCTTGAAAAAGCAGTATTTCTGTCCACCACTCATCACACATTGTGGGCATAACCCTTAGTATATAACGGCAAGATCACATCTGCATATCACAGCTTAATGATCAGCTACTCTGCCCACACTAGGTATTATGAATTTATGTAACATGATGTACATTCAAATTTGAGGACTATTAAAACTTCTATGGGTTAAGTTCTATCTATGACTGTATGAGGTTTGCTTATTAAATAGCAGAAATTATCACAGCAATTCAAACCTTAAATACACAATTTAGCACTTAAACATAAGCTAACAGGTATGCAATTATATACTGTTTTTTTAATAGTACATTGTTCTCTCTCTGATCATTCTTTTTCGGTTTCAAGAGATTTACTGACTAATTGTTAGGCATAAATAAATTAAATGAAAAAAATTCTAGGCTTCTTACCATCATAACAAAATTGCTGTTTCAGCTGGAGAAGATGATGAAGATCTGGATGATCTAATGTGCGCCAGTGTGATAAGTTCTCATACTCAGGATGTGAAACGGCTGAAATGGCATCCTACAAAAGAGGTAGATGTATTTTGGCTCACTTAATCTTGTCTGTCCTAATCTAAGGGGATTTATTTTATAATTTATTTGCAAGAATGACGTCATTGATTTTCACGTGACAGGTCTGCGGCGAAATTTTGCAAATTTTGTTGAATTTGTATGATTCTAGTTTTAGTAGGTATGATGAGAGTTGTTGTAGGTTGAACGTGTATGTGAGTAGCTGTCTAAAGTATGCTATTAAATTCACTTCCAGGGATTACTCTGAAGACATTATCCATTAATATATCAGTTTCTCTTATTTACACTGAGGTTTAAATCACATCAAAGCTAATGACCCTTCAACTGCCGGTACCGATTATATTTTTTTTTAGTAGAGCTTCAGCTCTACTGCAAGCATGGTGTTGGTCTGAGTGGTTTTCTGTATGATTTATTTCACGAAAATAACTTTAAATTTATCGAATTGAGAACATATCTATCTCCATATGTGTGTTATTAGCATATTGCATATCAGCTTTAAACAAGTTGAAGATATAAAGTGACATAAATCAGCAAGAATTTGAAAATAGTTAACCCCAATTTTGTGAAATCTGAATAATTTTCACTCACTTGAAGTTGTGGATCGCGTTAAAGGGTTAAATTGCTGAGTTAAATAATTTTAATTTCCAGGCACTTGAAGTTGATTTAACCTTATACTAATAAAACAGATTAAAATCGACTGTAGTCCTGCTTAGCTGTGTAGGGGTTAAGCATTATCCTGCTAATTTTATTTATTTAAATTTTTACCCACCTGAAGTTGTGACTCGCTACCATAATCCACAACTTCAATTGGGTGAAAAATACTCATATTTGTTTAATTTGAGATGAAACATTTGGGAATCTTGGTGTTTAAACACTAATTGCAATCTCAATATCAGTTATTTGATTGCTTATAAAACGGATTAAAGAGGACAATAGTCGTGGTTAGCGGTGTAAAGATACATGTACCACCTGTTCTTTGTGATGGTTGTAACAATCTAAACTTATTTGGTACATCAACAGTTGGTGAATTTTATTTTTAGATTGTTATTGTTATTCTTTGTTATTAGACTTATGTATTTTATTAACAATAAATTAGTTTAGGAAAGCAACAAATATCTGTCTATTTCAAATGCTATTTTCTGTTCTGAAACAAAAGTTTAGCCACCCAAATTGTTTCTTTAGTTTGCCCTGCATGCTGAATTCAAAATGGTGCTGAAGATATTAAAAAGTTTTCGTTGTATGCTCATTGAAAAATCCACCATTATATGTTGATTTTATGCCTTGTTTTTTTTTATTTCAATTAAATAGTATTTTAGCCTTATTTCTGATACATTATGTTGCAGGTTCTGGCATCTGCAAGTTATGATGACACAGTTAAACTATATAGAGATGATGGTGACAACTGGATTACAACTGCCACACTTAGTATGTCATCTTCAACATTTCCTCATGAAAATCCATTAGGTGCTATTAAACAATATCTCATTCACACAAACAAGCAAAATGATTTGGTATCGACTTTAAATGCCAGAATCTGACATCTATAGACCTCAGATTTTGAAATCATTCCTTGCACTGAAAGGGTTCAACAATTGCGCAACACTTTTCAAGGATATTTTTGACCCCCTCTCCCCCCTTGTAACGCTTTTTAACGTTGTGTTTACTACGGTCCATAACGCATCGCCTAACTCTCTCCCCCTCTAGGTGTTACTTAATTGTGAACACTCTGTACATTATCTCATACCCCAAGAATACTGTTACACACCTTATATCTTGAAAAATTGTGTTTAACTGCCAAATCTTTTTTTTTCACAGCGATACATTTTTTTTGTATTGCCACTTCCACCTGGGATGCTTTTATTATGATTCACAGTACAACTGATTCAGGGCCTGACATTGCTCAATTTCTGGAATGGATAGTAGTCCAGAGCACTGCCAGCATTGAAACTGTAGCCTCCCCTTCGTTTTCCGCCCGAGGATCTGTCTATAATTGCAGAGCTGGCCTCCGATTTCGCCTGGTAATCTCATTTCATTTTTTTTTCAGAATCACACCAGTCAACTGTCTGGAGTCTTTCTTTTGATAAGACTGGATCACATCTAGCCACTGTGAGTGATGATCTCACACTAAAGATTTGGAGAGAATATCTACCAGGAAATCCACAAGGTCTCGTTGGCGGGGGGAGTGATCCACTTTGGAAGTGTGTGTGCACCGTGTCTGGCTATCATACTCGTCCCATATATGATGTTGACTGGTATGTAGGAGCTATTAGCTGTTCCACTTGTCATATATACATTGCAGTATTCGGCAGTGAGGTAGTAAAAGACAACAGAGAATTTAATGGGATAATTTACAAATTAAATTACTGTAGATCTGGTGATATTTGCAAGGTTTTAATTTACGCAAATTTCTTAATGAAAATTCACGAATTTCAAGCTTCGTGAAAAGACCTAAATTCGCCAAAATTTAAACAAGCGAAAATTACCAAGTCTACAGTATTAGGTGATTCCAATTTAAAAAAATTAGTCAGCGCCTCATGTGCGTTGTGTTTATTCAATGATGTGTGCTAAGCGGGCCTTTGTCCAGCAACGGCCTAATGCCGGGCCAACGGCCTTGACCTTGAACAGGCAATCGCCCGGGTTGGGTGAATGCACCATATTTTAAGATAATTTTCATTCCATGGCTTGCATTGTTCTGTATACCCATCTCATTATCCTTGTACACAGTAGTAAAAATGTGGTGTTCAAACTGACTTAAAGACTTAGGGTACTTGTATGTTAAAATTCAGAATAACAAAGTCAATGTATGCACAGATCAGTATAATAAACTATTACTACCGGTATGCAATTATTTACAGCTCCCAAAAAATCACAATTACTTTTCTGTTGAAAGGTTAAAAACAAATAATGACATATGGGTACTTTCTAGGTGTGGGTGATGTATAGTTAATATGAGGCTCTAGACTCTTAGGTTATATATTTTTACAACATCATGCCTAGGGCAAATTATGATAGGATTGTGTAAATTAACATTTATCGAAATCATCTGCCATAGCTGAATGTCGTTGCTGTGCTGTATGCTGCGGATAATATAATAGATCATTGTGTTTTCAACAAAAGAATATATATAGTGTGATGCAGGCATCAGGATTACATCTTTAGTAGCAATGATACATTAGACTCAGATCGTCCCTTCTGAAATTGATACAGATATTGAAATTCGCAGAACTTTTAATAGAAGGTGAATCATTGAGCTTTCTGTATATATAAGTATCAGCATAGAACATGCCAATTAGCCCTTCTATCTTTCAAATACAGGTACATGTTTATAAAAAAGATCTACTGTATACTATGTGGCATATGTTCATGTACCACTAACTAAATCTTTAGTGCTGTAACGACGGCTTACTTTACTGCACATGTAGATTGCATTACTTCATAATATGCAAACTGATACATAGTATAAAATGTATGACCCATTTACAATCCACTAGTAAATGACAAAGTGTTCATTCAATAATCAATCATGATTTTGTTCTATATCACAGGTGTCACCTCACTGGTTTTCTTGCCACAGCTTGTGGTGATGATGCTGTGCGTGTCTTTCGTGAAGATCTTTCAGCTGGTGACCCTGATCAACCATCTGTGGAACTTTGTGCGACAGTTGATAAAGCACATGACGGTGATGTCAATTGTATTGCCTGGAGTCCAACAGAAGCTGGCCTACTGGCAAGCGGAGGTGATGATGGACAAATCAGACTCTACAAACTAATCAATTTTGACACAACGTTTGGCCCTTTTGACTGATGTACGAAGGCAATTGTTATGATTAAATATATGTAATGACATTAAAAGCTTTGTTTTATTTAAAAAAAACAGTAATACAAATTATTAAAGGTGTACGTGTGCTTGCAAACCTTGAAAAAAAATTCAAGACCTGAAAATGCTCGAAAAATGGAATATTTAGCAACAAGTACTGGGAAGTCCCTGAATTTTGACAAAATATTAGTATTGGAAAATACCACAGTGTATGTATTATTATTTGATAGTATCACAACAAAGCTGCCTGTGTGCAGCTTTGTTTTGACACTATAAAATAATAATGTACTAATATTAATGTGGCTGTCCGAGTTGGCATAGGGTCCGACACCTCTAAAACCAACTCGGAAAAAAACAAAGAATAAATATATTTTATTTGCATTTTCAATTAAAATGATTTTTAAAGCAAGGAAAGTGGAAAATGTCTGTGGCATCAAACCAAACAAGCAACCCCTGTATAGTAGGCCCTATTAACAAAAAAATTTATATTTTAACAATACGATTAAATGTGATTAATTTTTTAGCAATAACAGTTAGTTACCAAAAATCTTTTAACAATACGGCCCATATTCAAGGACAAATATTAAAATATATCTAAGGGTCTAACTGTGAACTCACAGCTAGAGCCGCGCGTGAAATATCAACAGCTTGGATGAGTTGTGAGTCAGGTGTTGTGATGAGGATTCCTGTGAGTCGATCGCTAATTCAGACCTGTCAGCGAGAGCCGCTCGTGAAATGTCAACAGCTTCGATGAGTTGTGAGTCTTTGATTAATTCGCGAAATGTCAATGAGAAATATAATGCGTTCAAGTGGTCAAAAACATTTGCAATTTATTATTTTATAGAAAATAAACAAAGTATTGAATGTCGCCTTTTTCAGTGTTGTTCAGTCAAGTTCCCGGAGAAGGAAGATAAAAAAAGGAATTTGTGTGGTGTTTTGATGTAGGCCTATTAATTGATGTTATTGATAAATTTCCGCACAGTCATTAAAACGTTATGGGCGTTTTTTCGGACCTTAGGGTTGAGATTGCTCTCAGTCACCGCCATGTTGAAAACAGTTTATTTTTTTTCGGGAAAACGAGTAGAGCAATGCAACAGTAGACAAAACACCATGCAAAACGCAATTAGCCTCAACGGTAAATAAACCACCATATAATGCGCAATTGAATAAATTATTCAACAGTAGATATAGCACCAACTAAACGCGATTAACATCAACAGCAGAGTAACAGCTCAACAGAGTGATGACATGTCCTGTCGACTATGAGGTGTGATATACAGGAAAGGACAATTAACCCTCCACATGCTAAAGACGAGATTTATAACCTTATTTAAAGGGACTGGCCCAGGCTAAAATCATCAAAAAATCGGTGATTTTATTCTGGCTTCTTCATATGACCATATGCTGTAAACATGTCCATAGACTAGAACTGCAAAAGTTTAAAAAAAATTCTGCTGCGAATTCACCAGTTAGAATAGATATAGAGACGAAATCTCCGATTTCTAATTATTGACAACCATGTCAAAAATAGGAAATACGGGAATTTCGTCTCTATATCTAGCCTAACTGGTGAATGCGCAGCAGAAAAATTAAAAAACTTTTGCAGTTCTAGTCTATGGACATGTTTATCATCATATTAAGAAGCCAAAATAAAATCACCGATTTTTTATGATTTAGCCTGGACCAGTCCCTTTAATAACTAGTATGTTTATATTTGTTGTTATATATATTATCTTATAATAAATAACAATGACAACCACATAACAAAAAATATATCACTTTTTTTTTACTTGTAGTGAGCCGTCCAGCTATGTTCGCGCCGACGCTTAACGCTAAAAATCACAGCTTGTAATGTAATCTAGCTGATTTAACTTTGATATGTTTAAAAACTGATGTTAGGCCCTATGCGTTCTGCAGTCGTTGTTTTTCTACTCTCAACTAGGGCCCAGGGCCATCTTATAAACTCAGAACTATTTTCGAGTCGATATTTTACTACGCCATCAATTCCAAAGTGTGTGGCCTGGGGCCATTCAAATTGAGATTATTTAAGCTTTAATAAATCATGCTGCCAGATGGCCTCGGGCCACACACCTGATACGTAGATGGCCCCAGGCCACACACTTTAAGTTGATGGCCCCAAGCCACACATTATCAGTTGATGCCCCCAGGCATACATACTTCACATACTTCAAATAGATGACCCCAGGCCACAGATTTTAATTTGATGGCCCCAGGCCACACACTATCACTTGATGGCCCCAGGCCACACACTTGGTGTTATCTGGGCCTACTTAAAGTATATACATGTGGCCTGGGGCCATCCATTTGAAGTGTGTGGCCTGGAGCGATCAACTAAAAGGTGTGTAGCCTGGGGCCATCTACTTAAAGTGGGTGGCCCGGGGCCATCAACTGAAACTATGTGGTCTGGGAGCAAATCTAATAAAGTGTGTGGCCTAGGGCCATCGACTAAAAGTGTATGGCCTGGGGCCACCAACTAAAAATGTGTGGCCTGGGCCATCTATTTAAAGTGTGTGGCCTAGGGCCATCTACTTAAAGTGTTCGGTCTGTGGGGCATACAGGTCTACTAATGTGTGTGGCCTGGGGCCATCAACTAAAAGTGTGGGGCCTGGGGCCATCAACCTAAAGTGTGTGGCCTGGGGCCATCAAATGAAAGTTTGTGGGCCTGGAGCCATCAACCTAAAGTGTGTGGCCTGGGGCCATTAAATGAAAGTGTGTGGCCTGGGGCCATCAACTAAAAGTGTGGGGCCTGGGGCCATCAACCTGAAGTGTGTGGCCTGGGGCCATCAACCTAAAGTGTGTGGCCTGGGGCCATTAAATGAAAGTGTGTGGCCTGGGGCCATCAACTAAAAGTGTGGGGCCTGGGGCCATCAACCTAAAGTGTGTGGCCTGGGGCCATCAAATGAAAGTTTGTGGGCCTGGAGCCATCAACCTAAAGTGTGTGGCCTGGGGCCATTAAATGAAAGTGTGTGGCCTGGGGCCATCAACTAAAAGTGTGGGGCCTGGGGCCATCAACCTGAAGTGTGTGGCCTGGGGCCATCAACCTAAAGTGTGTGGCCTGGGGCCATCAACCTAAAGTGTGTGGCCTGGGGCCATTAAATGAAAGTGTGTGGCCTGGGGCCATCAACTAAAAGTGTGGGGCCATCAACCTAAAGTGTGTGGCCTGGGGCCATCAACTAAAAGTGTGGGGGCTGGGGCCATCAACTGAAGGTGTGTGGCCTGGGGCCATCAACCTAAAGTAGGCCTATGTGGCCTGGGGCCATCAACTTAAAAAATGTGTGGCTGCAGGCCGCATATATACCGTACTAAGTTAAAGTAAACACAAAACATTTGTAATTACATAAATACAACGCCACCCCAGCGTTCATCCAACATTGAATAAATGTTATACAAATATTTGTGTTTACTGGGATCTATGTGGCAAGAATGTCACGAGAGGGGGTGGTAAACGTGATCTGTTGCAATCCGCGTGAAGACGTAGTCCCAAGCACAGAAATGAATGGCCCTGGGCCCTAGTTGAGAGTAAGTTAACAACAGCTGCATATGTTCTACCAAAAAATAAACAAAAAGAAGATAGGCGTACTCGGGACCGCCTATAAAATGGTTAATTTAATCTCGTTCGTGTTCATAGGGCCTATATGTATGTTCCATTACTCCATATTAAGGTGATAAATACGATATAAATCCCATTCATGCTGATTTAATGCTTCTGACGCTGGCCCGTTGACGAACCAGCATTGGGTCAATGCATCGTGTTCGCAAGCAGGTTTGTAAGTAGATTAAGCACATAATTATTTAACTATTTACCTTCAAATGTAGACAGTGTAGTAGACAATGTACATGAAAACACTGTATTATTATATGTAATTAAAAATGGGAAAATGATTTATGAAATATACTGATGAAATGATCTAGACTATCATTCTGACCTCAGAGAGCGGGGTTGACCTGAGCGACATCTATGTGTGGAGAATCCTAGACTATAGTATCTGTGTTTGACTTTATTTTATGAGTTGTTTATTTAACTAAATACCTGCCTATAGTCTATCAGCTGGGTCCGACTAGTGTCCGAGGATAATCATGGGGTCCGAGTTGGTATAAAATTTTAGTGTTGGTATAAGGTCCGAGTTGGTTATATAATTATGGGGTCCGAGTTGGTATAGGGTCAGAGTTGGTCCGGCATAGTGTCCGAGTTGGTAGTGTCCGAGTTGGTTTAGGGTCCGAGTTGGTATAGGGTCCGAGCTGGTATAGGGTCCGAGTCATCCAGTTACCGTTGGAATTGGTCCTTGAAAAATGTTCTTCTGGTCCTTGGAAGTGCTTCAAATGTGTCATTGGTAAGATGTACGAATCCTGATAATTCAAGCGCACAGCAACATCAAAATTCCCATTTGCACGATGTTTCTGTTTCAGTGCATTTTTCCACTACGGTAACGTCAGTCTTTCCCAATAAGCTCAAAATGTCACTGGACAGTAGGTCCTGAAAACTTTTTTTAAAAATTTTTACCGGACCAAAAAATTCCCCAAACAGTAGGTGGTCAATTGCCCTATTCTTACCTTGTGAGACCGATAAAAAAAAAAAAAAAATGATAAAAAAATATCAGGATTGTAGGTCTGATGTTGTTGGTTAGCAAACGCCACCCTCCACAACGTGTTACAGAACATAGTGGAGGGCGAGATCCTTCTGACTAGATTTGTTGGATATTCTGCCGGACCTTCCTCTGTTTTGCCAGACATAACCAGTCGGTCCGACGTTATTGGGAAATACGGTACGGTAACGTACTGCTGGTAGTGTAATGACACACCGTATATTCCCGTCTGTAATAAAATGCTATGGTTTTTTCCTCATAAACATGTGTTAAAAACGCATCTTATTATACACGGCAAATTGTTTCAAATTTTTTGTCAGAAATTTAACAGAACCTGCGTTTTATTATCGGGTTGAAAGTTTTATGCCCAGCATTAAATATTATTTTGGGTAAATATATGATGGGTATTTCATGTTAATTTCACATTGTGTAATCGTAATTAATGCAGTGTTTATTTGTGAGGATTGATATGTTACATTTGAGATTAAATATAATTACCTACAAACATACATGCATGTTGTTGAGCAGTATTTGAAAACCGTTTCAATTGGACCTAACGAATGTTAACAATTGGACCTAACACGGCGGACAAGTTACAACCACTTGGTCTGACTGTCAATGAAGATTTCAAATACTCTCTGAATCATCAGTTTCAGTAGTCGTACGTTACAATAGTCTGCTCAGTTACAGAGAGAGGAAGGAGCAGATCCAGACAAAATTTCACATCAAGATATCTAATCTGTTATCAAACCCCTTTGTGCCCGTTGTTTAAAGCTGCATAACTGTTTCGTTTATTTCAACAGAAATAACCTAAAATGTTCAAAACAATCATTCATATATTTTCAAAGGCTTTATAAATGCACAAAATCGATTTAAATGTAGCTGGATTAGATCACAACGCGATACACCATAAAGTTATATTGTGTGGTAAATTGGTCTGTCTCTGTACAATGTGTACGTAATAGTGGTTAATTATGGGCCAATATAATGTTACATTAGACCAATATCAAACCCTTAATAACAAACACGAGACATTGAGCCGCACCGATCTAACGTTGGGCCAGAGTCGTAGACAATGGGTACGAATTAGTTCGACATCGGATCAATGCCTTGTGTTGGCTGCGATGCCAAGCCCACACAAACCACCAGTTGGCGTGTTGATGTCCCAAGACTAGGTCAGCCCCTATTATAACCCAGCAAGCACGAGTCACTGACCCATTGATTGTTCAATGTTGGTCCAGCTTCTACGACGCTGGTCCAACATTGACCCATCAATGGGTGAATGTCTCTTGCTTGCTGGGAACTCAGCTACCAGTACAGTAAAGGCTGCTTTTTTACAATTATTTTATTTTACCGCATTTCGCAATTTATCACTGCATGTGATGACTAACGATCAAATAGTCTGATATTTTTGAATAGCATTGTCACTATATTTTGAAATGCCCGTGAGGTATCGAATAAATAACTGCTAATTTATGTTCTTCAAGAATATTACGCAAAATCAAAATAGTGGTTTACGTTCAGCTCACCACTGTTTTTAGCTGGAATTTAGCCAGGTCAGGTGAGAGCAGCTCGATCAGTGGCGGGCCAAAGGTTTGGATGCTGGTCCACACTTAAAAGAACTATGCAAAGAGGATAGTCCTATTTTGGAAGATACTGACATTCTCACACAGGGTGCGAAATTAAACATGACATTATATGCATGTCTCACCCACATCGCACAAAGCAACACATCATAGATATGCCTAAATGACATGACAAAATAAACTGTGTACTGTGAAATGTACCTATCATCAATTCCAAAATAAGAATACGTTTAAACGTGTTCCATTATTTTTTAATGATGCCCGTTATCTGACACTTGGTACTTTTAATGTCTTGATTATACAGACAGTGTGTCTTACTCCGCTGCGACCAGGTTTGTTTTGGTGGGGCAGCATTGTTGACAAACTGTCAAACTTAAAAGTTTAATAACTCAGTAACCAGAAGAGTAAAATAAAACAACATTTTCTATGATTTGATCTCTAGACTAAAATAAGAAAAACAGTTATGCAGCTTTAATAACAGCTATGGCTATTGGAGAAATTACACAGCAGCAGACTGTATTATCAAGGACCTTGTAGAAGCATGTTTAAAATAAGTCGGAATAAAATACAAATGACTAGTATCAATTTATTAACATTTAAAAATATATATATTTCCCATCAGAGTTGGGGTCAATTCCGGAATTGAATGGGAATTGAGCTCAATTCCTGACTCAATTCCAGGAATTGGACTAGGAATTGGAATTGAAAAAAAAGGAATTGGAATTGAATTGGAATTGACAAAAAATGCCCGAAATTGATAAAGGAATTGACTTTTTTATCCATGTTTATTTTTTAAGCGCTATTAAACGCATGAGTGATCATCACTTTTGTCATTGCAGTAGAATTTTACCTGATCTATGTCAATTGATATGTGTATTATAATAATAATAATAAACTTATACTAAAAGGTTTATTTAGGTTATGTAAAAATACTCATTTAAATAACTTATGGCCATCAAGATTAAATAAGAGTGTGATGTGTAATCTAAATAATAGTTGTAACAAGATTGCCCCTGCTAAGTTGGAGCAATTCAATCTAACTATCAAAGATTGGTGTGTGCGTATATACTTGTTATTTGTTACTTGTTGCTACTATACACCCTTGATTTACACTCGCGGACTGATGTAACCAGCCGGTAACAGTTTTGCCGAGTAGTGCGACTCATGACAACTCAACTAGTGTCAACACCTACTGTATAGTGTTTAGAGAATCACCATCGAGTGGCTGAATTATCATCAAAATGAGACGCCGAGCCGTTGGTTTAATCTTGGGCCGTCATCGGAAACGACGGGCCAACATTATATCAACATTGGGTCAATGTTGCGTGTTTGCTGGCTTAAAGTTCTGGCAATAATTGTACTATTATTTTATTAATGCTTTCCTTATATATTCGCGCAAAGATGATCAAACTGTTTAACTATCACGTTTGTGTCACTTAACAGCATTTTTTAACATTAGTATTTAAAAAGTAATGCTTGTCTCATGGGCATAATTTTAGTTCTCGTATTTGTTATATTTTTGTCATTTGGACGTCTACAGCTTATAAAACAATCACGAGTCATGGTGAACTTAGCCTTAGAAGATAACTATCGGTTGTCCTTCGAGTTGGTAGAACAAAAAAATATCGGGACCTTGAAGCGAATGCCTTTCTAACAGATGTTGAGCCAATGCTGATTTAATATTGGGAAAGCGCTGAAGACAGTGGATCAGCATTAAAGCAATATTGGGTTACCATCCAGTGTTAGTAGGAAGGAAGTTATGCAACGTAGCCGAGCGCTCTAATTGACCCTTTGATTACTTCCCTAATATGCCTTTTGTGCCCTAGAGGTTATCCTGATATATTTTCTTAGGGTATATTTATTCGCCACACGCTAGAATTAGATGTTGAAAAATAGTATAATCGGAAAATAAATAATGTGAATAATTGCATCAATGGAAATACAACAATAGATCCTACGTTGGTTTATTTTTAATACGAGGTTATTTGAGTGATGTGTGGGTCGACACGCCGTAGACTCCACAGGGTCAGACTTATCAGAGTTTCAAGTAGCACGGCTTGTCGCGAGACATTGTGTTAATTACACTGCCGTGTTTATGGCAATTGTGGCGTAACAGTTAGTCTATGGAAATAACACGCTCACATCCGCGTCCACACGAGTACAACTCCTACATCAGGTATTAAAGATGTACTCCACCCTACTAATATTGAAGTTTAGTAAGTGTAACATGTATAAATATGTTTACAAGATAATAAATAAAATGTATTTTATTTTATATCAGGTGTTATTATTATTTTATATCAAGTTATTATACAGCTGTTCTATGTGTATCAAAAGTCTCATTCTTGGGTAGAATTGATAAGGAATTGACTTTTTAGGAATTGGAATTGAATTGGAATTGACTTTTCTCAAAACCAAAGGAGTTGGAATTGACTCAGGAATTGATAAAAAGGAATTGGAATGGAATTTGGAATTGATAAAAAGGAATTGACCCCAACTCTGTTTCCCATGTTGTCATTCACAACATTCATTTAAAACCCTATAGATGACAGTGAGCCTATAGTCGACATAGATGACAGTTAGCCCTACTCTGGTTCCCAGAGCCACACTACGCGGCGTGGCCGAGCTTCATGTAGCCTCTGGTATGTCTCAGTGGCGAATATTTGTAACTTGTTGCTATTTTTAGATGAAAATGGGGTAATCCCCGAATTCAGGCATTTTTGAAAGGTAACTTCCCCGGATGAAGAGCTGTTCACAGTATTGTATTTCCCCTCTGAAGCATTTCCTATGACTTGAACCAGAAAATTATTCACCGGCCTCAATAGCACAGGCATGAAGGTCACGTGACTAAGAACCTTGGCCTTTTCCCGGCCATAGAGGAAATTGGCCGGGCTCGCCATGCAAAGTTAACCCATATAGCCAATTTGACCTAACATCTTGTTGCATACAGCAGTATGGCATCTTCATCATACCTCATATAGCCATCACATACCACTGGCAATTTTTTTGTGACATGATCCTCATATCATCAACCCTTTTATTACTATGGCCACTAACAAAGACAAGCTCGTTAACGTGTTTCAGGAGAAAGTTTCCGTCAGATCTTCTTTTAATTTAGCAAATATGCTCAGCTATGTTAGCCAATAACCTGTTTTACCTAATATTGGAGCACACAATTTGAGTAATTTTGTGTCATTTACGTAAGGAACTTACTCAAAAACAATGCATAATAGCTGGACCATGAATATGAAACCAAAAAGCCACGACAAATTACGCAGAAATAAAATTCAAAATGGCCAACTGGTGGCCATTTTTAAGTTGCTCTACTTTTACGATGATGTGGGTCTGAGTGGTTTTCTGTATGATTAATTTCACAACAATAAATTTAAATTTGTCGAATTGAAAACATATCTAGCCCCATGTGTGTGTTAAGAATAACTGTTTTCGTTGCACTACGAACCCACATTTTGAGATTTCGGCTTGGATGGTCTGATAAACACTGATATAAATGACGCATCAATTCCCATCTCTAATACAATGTCAGCCATGTCTACAGGCTTACAGTGCATGGGCTCTGTTAGGTAACGTCACGCGTGACACGTGACCTTAGCAATACACTTTGACCTGCCCTCCCTAGCACAGCAATACCAACCTGACAGTACTGTATACAGCACGTGACCTACTATGATCCAATGTTGTTTGAATTTTGGCTCGCCGTCTGCGACGTCGGCCCGGCAATAAAACAACATTGGGTCAATGTATCATGTTTGCTAGGAAGTGCACCTGATATAATAGTAGGCCCAATACGGCAACTCTGACCAAATGTTTGCCAGCGTCGTAGACGGTGTGCCAGCATTGTAACAACGCTGGCTCCATGTGATTGTCCAGCGGTATGTGTGTTTGCTAGTTCAGTCTGTCCCAGAGGCATAAACAATAACACTCAGCTGACACAAGGAGACGTTGAATCAATGTTGGTTCAACGTTTGTCCACCATCTACGACGTTGGACCAAAGTTAAGCCAACTTTGATTCAAAGTCTTGTCTCTGCTGGTCTGCCAATACACATGTATAGGACCTATATAACATTGCTATCGGCCACTCACTGCCCAACAAAACAAACATTTACTTGATGTGGCATTCATGTTGGGCGAGCTTCATAGACAATGCTGTAACATTAAACCAGCAAAAAAAAACAATTCATTTGTAGTAAAAACTTAGGCCTAGGGCCTACTGGTGCCTACAGTCTGAATACGTTCTGAAATTTTTTAAAACACCCCTCAGGCAGTGCATAGCCTAATCCTGCTATGCCTAATAATTATCATAGCCATATGCGAAGCCCCAGAAATGACATTTAAAATAGGCTATTATTGTTTTAGACTTAATATCAAGTTAATAACTCACTACTTATATCGATAAATTTGCAATCTCAATATATCTAGGCTTATCGAGTTGTGAGTTTTATAGTGAGTTGTGATAGAGCTATTGAGTTCAAAAAAATAAAAATGCAAATGTCGCCTTCACATATAAAACATAATTAAAACGGATAAATTAGGCCTAACGTTACACATAAATCACAATGGAAACTGATTGTCAATGGCATATGCTTGATAAAATAGGCCTATTGAGATCCTTGTTGGACTGAGACGGGTGGGCTAACAGTCTAATTTTCGGGAAGAAGACAACCAAAGTAGGTTTACACAACATGTGGTGCCAAGGCGCAGAAAACAAGAGAGCTCCCCCCGGGTCTATTCAATGTTGTCCTGCAGTCTCACACTGCTATTACGCTGGCCTATCATTAAATCAACATTGGCTCAACGACTGTGGCAGTGGAAGTAGTTGTCTCCTGACTCAGTTATTTCAATTCTGAACACTACACACTGCCATCACATCTGAGCAAATAGCAGTAGGCCAACTAGCATGCAATGTACCTAGGCTACTAGCATGCAGTAGGCCTACCTTCCCCTACCTGTCATTGACTGGGGTATGCCTAGTAACATATATGCCTATACCCTTCAAACTGTCAGGTTAATATAAACAGTTTCTGTTTATTAGATTGAATTTGAATAATGAACTGCACCACAGTCCCAGCCCAGGGTCACACAGGGAGTAGCCTGAGCTTATAGGCCTATTTCCATTATGGTAGGCCTACCCGATTATCCCTAATAAACCGGATATACACAGAGACGCAGTTGGGGGCGTATTTATCAGGAGTTTATTATGTGCATTGAAATCAGTGTGCAGTCTACTCAATACAGGTGTCGACTTGAGGTGTAAAAAATAGATGTGACAGATCAAGGCTGACCCTGTGCACGCTATGGCTTGTTTCGCAACACAACACAACATTACATGTGCAACGCATGACCACCACACACCCACCCCCCTTCCCTGACTAAACATTAAAAACAACATGGAGCTGATGACTGTCAGACACAAGATACAGGATAGCTACTGTCGGATTCACCACCTCATTTAGACCAATATATTTGTTGCTTAACCTCTCGAGTGCCACTATGACGACTTACTTTTGTCGCTCCCCTGTGCCGCAATGACGACATTTGTCAAGTATTCACCAATAGCCCCCCTGGAACGAGGAGGCCCCCTTATTTATTTGTGTCTGCCTCTGAGTAGAGGGTGGGGAATTCCCAGAGATTCCGTGCTCAGCGTCACATGATCACTGCATTGATCACATGATCACACAGCGATCACGTGACACACTTTTTCTTATTTGCATAAATTTAAGATGGCTTCCGTCGGCCATCTTGAATTTTTAACATTGACAGAATATTCCTAAAATCTTATGTAATACCTCATTTTTGACTAATTTGAGTACACTGATTCCATTGGTATGGTTATTTTTACGATTCAAGGTCATCTAGAGGTCAAAACCAAGATGGTTGCCGTCACGGCCATCTTGAATTTTTAATTTTTCACAGGATAGCCATAGAAGCTTGTGTAATATCTCATCTCCGACTAATTTGAATACACTGAATTCATTGAAATGGTTATTTTTACGTTTCAATGTCATATGAAGGTCCAAAACAATATGGCCACCAATAACCAGACAATACATGGAAACTGTGAAAAGTGTTTTTATCCAATAAGTTACCTGCTTTGCCCTTGAAATGACCTTTATATGACCCTATCCTGACCCTGGAATAGAACCCCAGTAAAGGGCAACCCAAGCGCATGTTCTACATGACTCCAATTGACCTCATTTTGTACTGATGTTAGCGCTGCTACAGGGGGTGATATAAGAGGGGACTCGTGATATAAGAGTTTGGTATTACCCCTCCAAGCCACATATATTCACTGTACCCCACCTCCCCCTGGAATGTGTGTTGAAAGGCTTCCCAGCCACATTATGTCAAATGTAGCCTTGTGGAACACTTCCCTGCAACAAAAACACATGGAAACTGTAAAAAAAATGTTTTACTCAATATTTTAGCTGGTTTGACCTTGAAATGACCTTTACATAACCATGACTTGACCCTGGAGTAGAATCCCAGCAAAGTAAAACCCCAACCCATGTCACCTTTAGTACTCAGTTTTTGGTGCCTCGTGTGCTTTGTGACTTCAAGCCCATGTTCCACAATACTCCATTTGACCATATTTTGCATTGATTTTGGTGCTGGTAGAGGGTGTGATATAAGAGGGAACGGGTGATTACCCCTCCAAGCCAGATAATAGTCACTGTACCCCCTTAGGATGCGTGTTTGAAGGCTCCCAGCCAAAATATGGCAACTGCGGCCCTGTGGAACACTTCTTTGCAACAAAAATGTACAAAAAATGTTTTTTATTCAATATTTTAGCTCGTTTGACCTTCAAATGACCTTGACATGACCTTAACCTGACCTTGGGGTAGTACCCCTGTAAAGTCTTATCCCAAACCAAGTCAGTCTGTAGCCAGGTGTGGGCCCATCACCTGTAGGCAAAGATATTTCACATGGAAGATGGTTGCCCTAAAACTCCCTGTGTTGGCCTTTGTTGCGTGGCACAGTGGAGCACAATAGGCCTGGTACTCAAGAGGTTAATTGTGAAACAGCTGCATCTTATCTTTCCTTAAAACACTGACCCTGAAGCCCAGCACAAGCTCTACTTCAGTGCCGTCAGGCTCTAGTTATCAGTTTTTTTTTCCATTATCTCGGAAATATTGCATGATACCGTGTAGCTAATTTATCAACTTCTGCATACTCATATTTCACATAGCCAACACATGCCACTGGGTATTTTTTTGGTGACATGATCCCCATATCATCAACTCTTCAATTACTATGTTTGTGGAAATAGTTTCAATCATATTTTTTAATTTGGAAAATATATGCTCAGGCATGTCAGCCAACAAGTTGAGTAATTTTGTGATATCTACGTAACAATATAAAATAGCTGGACGATGAATATAAAGAACAAAATGTGGGGTCTCACACAAGGATAACCCATGATACATTTTGTTGAAATAAAATCTAAAATTTCCGACTGGCAGTAATTTTTAAAATTTTTAATTTTTTTTTAAAAATCATGTCTGAAATATTGCATGATAGCTAATCTGTCAACGTCTGCTTCCTTACATTTTGATCCCCGTATCATCAACACTTTAATTACTACGACCACTTACTAAGAAATGTTTGTTAGTGCGTTTTAGTGAAAAGTTTCTGTCGGATATTTTAATTTGGCAAATATGCCAATGACTCTAATAACATCTGGGAGCAAACAATTTTAAAATAGTCATTTAGCGGCCATTTTGATTTTGAGTAATTTTGTGATAGGCCCCCTATTTATGCAACTGAAAAGCAAAGTAAATTAGCTGGACCATGAATATAAAACAAAATGCAAGGTTTCGCACAAGGATAACCTATGACAAATTTCCCTGAAATAAAATTACAAAAGGTTTGACTGGTGGCCATTTTTAAGCGTTTTTTCTAATTATCCCAGAAATCTCGCTTGATAGCTGAAGCAGTAATATAAAATAAAATGTCTGGTTTTACACAAGGACAACACAGAACAACTTTGTCAAATGTAAAATCCAAAATGGCCGATAGCCAGCCATTTTTTAAATTTTGCTCACTATCTCGGAAACCTTGCATGTTAGGTAGAGCGTTTATATTAAATAAAGTAGCCGGTGTTACACAAAGACAACACATGGCACATTTTGAAGATAAAATTAAAAAGGACTGACTGGTAGCCATTTTGTTTCAATTTTGTTCACTATCTCGGAATATTTGCATGATAAACTGTTCTGTGTTGCATAAGGATAACCCTTAACAAAATTTGCTGATCTATATCAAATTTAAAATGGCTGACTTGCGGTAACCAAGGACTGTTTTCGTTCCGAACACTCTTTTAATTTTTATTACTTACTGACTTGACTGCTGAAGCAGTTGCCCATTTGACCTTTCCCAGTATTGATCGCATTAATAACCTTTTTGAGAACATTGCAGTTCTGATAAGACTAAATCTAATAGCATTACATGAGCTGACTAAGATCATTACAATTTTCACATCAGCTGAATAAGACTAAAAATATTTATACCTTCACGAGCTGTTTATGAGCCTTACATGAATGAGCTTGTGGGGCCGGTGATTGATTTCACTTAGGCCGAACTAGCCGCAATGGCTAAGGCCACCACACCCATTCCCGAGCAAGTGCACAGTGAATAGATTGCTTGATTTATCATAATAAACCAAGGAATGAGAGACATTGGAGTTCAGATGATGTTTTACTACTAACCGCCGATCAGGCCAGACTTTAAACAGGATTGAGATTAGGCGCAAGCAGTCGGAGCCATTGTGGCAGCTGCTCGCTTCAACACTCAATATTGGTGACACCCGACGTTTGATTGACCACAAACACTTCAGATCTGCATTTTATATGTACACACAACTAACTTTTCGTCAGATTCGAACTGCAAATCGCCAATCAATCGAAAAATGACTCATAAATGGAAGCTTACAATTTGTTAAGGGACCGAAAAATTAAATCTTATTTTTTGAAAGGTATGTGAGGATTTAGGGTCAAATGTACAAATATTGCCTATAGATTATTTAAAAAAGTTGTACAAAAAGAGGTTCATGCGATTTCACTGAAATAGCGAAAAAATATATTAGCTTTGGCAGAAATCCATGTGGTCCTGCTTTTTCCAGGATGGTGGATTTTGCAAAAAAAATAATGAGTCGTCTAAATTTAGACAAAATAGTCTAATTCCTCAAATCATATTATATTTTAAAAGATTATATCCCTAATTACGCCACTGTCGGCGACTGGGAAGAAAATATTTTAACATTTTTGTGAAAAATCGCTTAAACACCTTAATTATTCGGGTGACACGATATTTATGAGAATTTTCCTCCAAATTTTTCTCTAAAATTATATTTTTCACATAATACAATTCTGATTTTAGAATTGATAAATCATAACCTCGACTCATAGAGCTTTTTATATGATTAGGGCCACTTAAAATTGTTCGCCTATATACATGTGAATAAAAATTTATTTGGTCTATAAATATATTAATGTCTGGACCGTAGGTCAGAAACAACGAAATCTAATCATATTTTCCATTTAAGGGAAGCAGTTTTGCTTTATTATATATGTTCATAAGTCATCGCCACTAGAGGGCGGCACCGATTCCCTTAGTTTAACACCTGGTGGCCGACGTGGCCTCATGCCCTCCCTGACAACCTGAAGTGCATCGCGCACATCAGCCGATCAGCTCAGCTCATTATTATCCACATAAATTTGGGCAGCCATTTTCTCCGATCGTCTACGGAATTTTCCTCGCACCTGTCCAGGCAAAAATGGCCGGACTTGTTGTTCTGTGGCGCTACACAACAAGAGTTAAAGCGTATCAATGCGAAGCGTCACAGCGAATGCTCCTCAAAGTGAATAACTATATATATAAAAAATGTATTTCTTTTGTGGAACGTTCGCAGTCGAATCGCATACTATGCAATCTTAGTAGACTCTTGTCAGTCAAATATTCATTTTCCAAAAATTAGTTTTTGAAATTGGGTCGAGCTGTAAACAAATAATACAGTGCAACCTAGATTATCGTCACGAGAGTTTTTTTTTATATAAGAGAATTTGAATAATATTCACGTTAATATATGACTTGACAGTTGTGTTATCTAGGTTATTTCTATTGCTGTCGTTTTTCGACTTTTAAGGAAAATATTTTTCTGTGTGTCGAATTATTATCGTTATGCTCCACTCTAGCTTTGAATAGTACCT
The DNA here is from genome assembly GCA_964017125.1 of Flabesymbios commensalis. NCBI lineage: Eukaryota > Metazoa > Annelida > Polychaeta > Terebellida > Flabelligeridae > Flabesymbios > Flabesymbios commensalis. Next base: position 23,627,901 of record OZ024912.1, read on the forward strand.
TAGTAACTATTTGTGGCATTTGTACATGATATCATATGGCCTGAAATTCGATGTGCTATATGTCAATTAATAATAAACTATAATAGTATGTCTACTACGTCAGAAGCGCAACTCCTCAACTGAACTTATACTCTCAATAATAGTACTCAGCAACCCCAACACTCTACAATTTGTCTCATGACCCTACTTCAGGTGTTTCATAGTACACAGCTTCACCATATTTCGAGAACTTTTTAAGCAATTCGCTGTGCACATGCACATAATCCGCTTGTGATAGGGAGTGATGGTTGAAATGAACTGGCATGGTTAACATGCATCCCAGCTAGCAAGCTGACGTTGGGCCAACGTTGGCAATGGTTGGCATGGTCGCAGTGGCATATGCAACGTTGGGCCAACGTTGGCTACAGGTAGGAAAGCCAACAGTTGTGTTTTCTACGTCAGCCCACCCTCAGATACAGACGTCTATCCCTCATGTATTTGCCGACAGTGGGCCAACGTTGGCTTAATGTAGAAAAGCCAACGGTCATTCTGTCAACGTCAGCCCAACGCCAGCTACAGACGTCTATCCTCCGTGTATTTGCCTACATTGGGCCAACGTTGGCTCAAGGTGAGAAAGCCAACTGTCATTTTGTCAACGTCAGCCCACTGTCAGCTACGGATGTATATACTTCGTGTATTTGCCAACATTGGACCAACGTTGGCTCAAAGTGAAAAAACCAACAATGTTTTTCCCATCACATATAACTGACATGATTGTCCTAGTTTTATATTTCTCTCACAAAATTACCATTATAATGGGCACAAAATTTACAGAAGTATTCAATATTGTTATATCTATTTAACAAAATCTTGTGACATTGCAATCCAGAGCTGATCAGACAACGCAAAAAACATTCAGCAATATTGAATTTTATGCTCCTGATAACTTTCATAGTTGGGGTGCGCCCCCACCCACCCGAAAAAACGAGCTATGTATAGGCCAGGGAGCATGCGCTGTAAAGTACCGTAGTGAAGTCATGGAATCCATACAATGCTGATTGAATTCGAGTTTTGTATGATGTTCAGACCTAGAGAAAGCATAAAATCTGGAGGTGGCTGGCTGGTCGAAATGGCCGGCGCCTACGTCATAGTAAGCCAGAGCCATCTAGAGCCTGATACATGTGATAGTAACTGTGGATTTCCCAGTGTGGACAAGAGCAGAGCTGTGCACTGTGCTATGGTGATTCAAAGGCAGAATGATGTCAATGATAACGACTCTTCAATCCAGTTTATGTAGAGTTTACCCGATATTTGTAGGCTAAACCTCAAGGTAGACCAGATATGGGCAAATGGTCACTACATGTGGCAACAAAAGCAAAATATTTGTAATATAAATATTACTAAATGACCATTCAGAGCACCTAAAACTAAAGTGGCGACAGTTAATTTAGCCTTAAAAGTTGTGTAGTATTTCAAGGAAGACATTTGCATGATGTTGCTGTGCCAATGTCGGGTAAATTGAAAAAAATGACGTCAGTCCAACGGTGGTTCGCCCACACCATGCCAACGGCGTTTTGCCAACGTTGTGCCAATGTTGGGCCGATGGACAGAATTACGTCGGGCCAACGTCACTTGGCAACATCGGGCCAACGGAAGTACTGACGTTGTCCCAACATTGGGCCAACGTCAGCTTGCTAGCTGGGATGCCATTTTAAACACGCTTGAGTAGTGCACAGTAGCCAATAGGCCTGCAGAGTTAAGCTTCACTTTTAAAATAATTTCAAATATAAACTTTTAAAATGCAGACAGAGGCAATATTCAAGGTTTCGTTTTAACACCTCCAGACCATCATGTCGCTCGTCCTAAAGACTCTTATTTTTCTCTCAGTGACGCTAATACGTCTGAATTGAAAGACACAGAATATAAGAGAGTGAAATCAGACTTTTTACGGATTGCTTGAACTCATGCATCGACGACAGAGCGAACTTTCAAAGAGCGAATCATCAAGAAGTCGCTCTCCAGTTCACTGTCGGTCAACCCGACGATCACGAAATCTTCCTAAATTTAAGACAGCAACATTTTACCCTACAGATGTTGAACTTTGATTTAATCACATTGAAACACAATTCGACATCACGACATCATAGACGATGACGAATGCTACAAATTGACCTGTGCTGCCCTTTCAGGCGAAGTAGCATCTGATGTAAGAGCTGTTTTACTACAACCTTTTCAAACGCAAAAATACGCAAACCTTAAAGGAGTTTGATCGAGCGCAGAGGGTTAACAACGCCAGAACGAGTTAACAAGGCCAATTTAGACGAGAAGCTAGGATCGGACATTCCATCTCGTTTCCTCAGAAGACAGCTGGGCTCAGAACGTCGGCAGTTGTCGGGAAGGCCAGAAGTACCATTGTTTCTCGCGCTAACGGACAGTGGGAGTTTATAAACGTTCTCACGCAAACCTTTACATTTGCGAAGTAACTCCCTCGATCGAAATTGAACAAACAAATCAGCGTTCGCATATATAATAACACCAGCTGCCGTATCGCAATAATCGGAATCATAAGCTGACGAGCTCCTGCTTCTGTTAGGCTCAACCTAGTCAACGTGTACTATTCAAGCTCTGCTGAGTACCGAACTAGCCGCAATGGCTGAGGCCACCACACCCTTTCCTGAGCAAGTCCACGGCGAATATATTGTTTGATTTGATATAATAAACCAAGAAATGAGAACCAGTTCAAATAATGTTTTGCTACGAACCGTTCACCAGGCCAGACTTTTGAGTTTGACTTTGAACAGGATTAAGATTAGACGCAAGCAGTCAGAGCCACCGTGGCGGCTGCTCGCCTCAACACTCAATAAACCGACCAAGAGCATTGCTTACATAAAGTGAATACGTCTAACAACATTGCCTTCAGGAGCTGTTAAGAGCATTACTCGAATAAGCTGACCAAAATCATTACTCGAGCTGATTAAAAGCCTTACATGAGTTGAATGTAGGAGCATCAGGTATGGAGTTTGTTTGGCATATTAGTTGAAATTGACATCTATAGGGTACATTATAATTTATGCTGTCTTAATATTAAACTGATCAGACCAGTTTCGAACCTAAATTTCATTTCTAAAATAATTGGAAAAATAATTTAAAATTGTATCTGGTCCCATCTAGACAAAAACAACCTATCAAACCCCAATCAATCAGCATATAAACCTCTTCATTCTACAGCAACAGCTTCGCTAAAAATTTACAACGACATCTGTATGAACATGGACAGTGGCAAGACCACAGCATTGGTCTTGCTGGACTTTTCCGTAGCCTTCGACACTTTGGGCCATAGCAGCATGATTAAGCTCTTGTCTGGCTGGTACGGTATTTCTGGAACAGCACTAAATTTGGCCCGTTCCCACCCACCAAATAGAGTGCATAGGGTTGAACTTCTGGATAAACTCAGGGAACCGTTCAAGATGGATTATGGTATCCCCCAGGGCTCTGTCCTGGGACCACTCTTATTCACTCTTTATACAACGCCCCTATGTAGTGTGATCAGTAGGCAATTACATCTGCCACCATCTGTATGCTGATGACACACAGATTTATCTTTCTCTCATTAAGACAGACCCTGAGATGTCACTGTCGCTGGTCGAGCAGTGCTTGCAAGACGTCTTTGACTGAATGATAGCTAGCAAACTCAAATTGAATCCTGACAAGACAGAATTTATACTTATCGGCAACAAATCACAACGAGACAAATTTAAGAAATATTTCCCCACAAAAATAGTTGATCAGGATGTAACACCAACTGATTCGGCACGAAATCCAGGGGTAGAGTTTGAGAAGGATTTTAATTTTAAGAAACATATATTAAAAGTATGTCGATCATGCTACTATATATACGTGATTTGCGTCATTTGCGCAGATGTTTAACAGCTGCAGTGACTAAGGCAATAGCAACTTTACTTGTGTCGATCAAGCTAGACTACTGTAATTCTATCCTCTCTCTATATATAACATCCCAAATCACGAACTATACAAGCTGTAGAGCCTTTAGAACTGCTTGGCCAGGGTTGTGACCCATTCTCCACGATTCTTCAGTGTTACACCTTTGTTAAAATCCCCACACTGGCTCCCTGTTCAATACAGAATAAAATACAAAATATACACCCTCACATATAAAGTTATACATAAATTTCAGCCAGTATATCTACATAATCTACATAAACCTTTAAACAGAACCCGTATTCTTCGCTACTCAGATGAGGATCAACTGATTGTTCCCAGAGTGAGTTCTAAAATGGGTAAAAGAGCTTTTTTTTGTTGATCCCCCCCCTTCGCAGTTATGGAATTGTTTTCCTTATGAGATTAAAAAATATAAATCTTAATCACAGTCATTTCGGAAAAATGGAAAACTTTGTATTTCGGTCAAGCTTTCCCATTCTAAATCCTCTGTGTTCCGGCATGCTGGTCTACAAATTAGAACAGCAAACAGACAATGATAGCGAGCTTGATTCGGATTTGCAGCGCCTCGGAGCTCGGGACACTGGGGATTTAGGCGCATTAATTTTTTTTCATTTCATTTCATTTTATTTGATCAGTGATGTTGAGGGGGGCGTCAGCCCCTCGTATCCGTCTCTGAGCTACAATGATCAAAAGCAGCCCTAAAAGGTTTACGTTTCTACGCTCCACTTAACACTTTTGGTGAAGTAGCATTTCTATGGATGCATATATAGCGACTATGGTGCGAAAAGTCCTGAAACCTTTAGCAGCTGACTGATTCATTGACTGAATTATATTGACCCTTTCACAAATTTTTAGTGTTTACATTTTGAAAAGTAATATTCTTTGAACGTTTCACATCTATTTTTTGACAAATTGCGGTGAAATACGGCATAGAGTATGTAGAGTATCATAAACATTATTATAACTTTGAAGAATTCAGTAGACTTGCAATGTATAGCTATTTAGTCTAGTCTATTATAGACCTACGAGATTTCGTGAGCGATAATATAACTAATATTATATATAAGTTATATTATCGCTCACCAAGTTATATTATCCTTTTCACCGAGATGGCTAATACAATGAAGTATGGGGAAGGGTTTTTATATAACCTTATTTTCACCGAGTGACGTCACTGCGTTTCACAGAATAAGGTTTCACCACACATGATAATACCGCTCCACCCAGTCCAGGGTACCGCTCCTAGCCCCGTGAGACGCAACACTTACGAAGTTACGTATGCAAGTGTTGCGTCTCTCGGGGCTATACCGCTCCCATATGGCATAGACTTAAGTTACATGTATTATCAAATTATGGCCCGGACGCCTGGGCCTCCCACTGGGAGTCCCAGCTTTCTTTAAACGGAGTGGCTATTCATACGGCAAAGTTATAATGGGAGTCAATAGGAGCCCGTCATTTCGTAAACGAGGCTGCCTATAGAGTTACATTATGAAGAGTCACGTACGATTAGCCACTGCCTTCTTTAAATAAAAAAATATATATAAACCTATATATTTTTTAAGGCAGTGGGCGAGTGGCTAATCGTACGTGATTCTTAATAATGACGTTATGACGTAGTCTAGTCGTAACTAGACTAGGTCTAACAAGTAGATTCAATAAATTTAAAAATTGTCCAATAAAATTATGCCGACCATTTTTTTGTAACTGCCGACATGCTAAAAGAAATATTTGACCATGTTCCACAGTTTTCACTGAGCAAGAAAAATGCTGTGCTAGATCAAAATCTGAATTAAATTTTAAAAACGTCCAAAGGATGGCACCTCAATGTTGCAAAGTGGTTAAAGGGATACAGAATCCAAAACATTACCCAGACACTTGAACGTTTTAAAGCAGCTGAAGAAAACTACTGAGCATGCTGAGGTGTTGTTGCTGTTAAGAGTTTTATTGAGAGGGTCATGGAAAAAGAAAATTTTTGATGGATATCATCCTTTTAGACGGGGCACCTGTCTGGCACTTCGTTCCAGACGGGGAGCTGGATGTTGTTTATATAATTCAAACAAAATGGCCGCCGTTTATACTGTTCATACCAGCTCGATACAAATTTTCAATTGTTTATATTTTCCTGACGCGACCTCAATACTTATTAACGGTGGCGGCCATACACTTTTTCAGCGTCAAGAATTGATTGTACACCACTAGACAGTAGGATGAGGGTGTGCAGACAACACACTGGTGCCTCGCCTGTTTTTTCAATAGGCAGCTTGTCAACCGGGGGCGGGGCCAGTTGACAATGTTGACTATCCTCCTTATAGCTATAAAACTTCCATTTTACCCTCTGTGCGCCCCATGAAGAAGTGCAGGGCAGGCAAAAAAACCTTCACCCAGGTTTTACTATGGGCAAACTAGTGCAGCCTTCCCCAGGTATTTCAATTCTACTCGATTCCCACATTTTTCTGTCCAAACGGTCTTAACCATTTTAACGCTGATTTCTTGGGCACCCTTGCATCCCCACCGCTGAATTCCTGGGGAGAGGGGGTTGAAAAAAAATCTGAATATTTTGTAATGTCAGATTAGTATGAAGACAAGCAGGATCTTAACTTATGAGTAAATCATAACATGAGAAGGAGTTGTGCTTCACTGGTGGATAACACCAAGGTCATGTCAAGGTCACATCAAGGTCATTTCAAGGTCAAACTCGCTAAAAATATTGAAATATCCACTTTTTATCAAAAAAAAAAATTGAAGTTTTGAAAATTTTATTTTTATTTTTTCTGTTGTCGTGGATTTATTCATTTCAAAGTTAAAAAAAAAATGACAACTGTTTCTATCTTACTCTGCCAATGCATTAAACAATCATTACTTTCGTTGTAAGCAAAACTGACACGCTGCGGTCAGTCTGACACAACTCAACGGGCAGCCAGGTGCCGACATCAGGTGTGAAAAATAGCTGACTGATCAAGGCTGACACTGTGCACGCTATGGTTCTGTTAATGTGTCACACACATTGCACTCCCACTCAACCCGAAACACCTGGATTGATCGATGATATATTGCCAAATGAAAATTAAAAAACAAATGTTATGGATGACATTCTTATTGATATATTCAATAGCAAACAGGCAGTTTCAACTCTGGGCCAGTATCTTCGTTGTTAACCCCTAGGTTCCCCACAGTACAGGCAGAGCCGGTTGCCCGACCAGATGAATTTTATACTGGCCAGCATGTAAAAGGTGTCATCCGGTAGATTTGTCAATAATCTGTCACCCTGTGTTTTAGCGGTCAGCGCCCACCCAATTGGGAGAGAGCTCACCTCCCCCTTTATTGCCGTCACTAAGTCTTGTTACGTCAGCTGGCGGCAGGCACTGAGGAGATGGGGTGTATACATGTATACTTGGATAAACAGTGTGCTCTAGAGGCTACATGTACACAGTGAGCAGTTGACACGCTGGCGTGGTAGCGTTCGCACATCTGCGACGCTGGGTCAATCTCCAGCCAGCCCTGGTGACCACTCCCGCACATGGCCCAGCATTTAAACAACCCTCAACTAAATGTGGCTGACCACCCCCACTTCCCCCCTCATCCATTGTACACGGGAAACACGGACCCTGAAACGATGTTCATTTATTGCTGGCCAGCGTTGGACATTGGACCAACAATTACATTAAGCTGATATATGGTTTACTGGATTATCCCTGCCTTAGACATAGTTTTGACAATGCCGTGCTAATGAACATCTTACATTATAGATCCTCACTGTGTAGGCCTACATGGTTAGCCCATGGAGAAAGTACTATCTCCACGGTTAGCCCCACCCAATAACACAGAACGCTGGTCTGACATATCTTAGTGTTAATACATCTAGATTGATAATCCCAGATAGCATGGATAGTGTGATAAGCATAGTTTGGGCAATGCCTCGCCCCCGTATCCTTTGTTCTTTCCCAGTGAACGCTATGGTTAAACTTGCTGTTAAACATAGCCTCACAGCTAGCTGCTTATACAAAGTTTTAACAATTATTTTCAAAACAAAATATCAAAGCAACTAAAGTTAAATCATAAGCATTTCTAGCATGTGATTAAAAATAATATACAAGCCAAAATAGAGGATAAAGAAAAGAAAAATTAGAATAAGAAGTATGGATTATGATGCATTAATATACCATGAAAATATTTATGATACATCAATATAACATAAACATCAAACTATTTGGTTTTCATATGCATGCACCTCTCTTATGCATGCTTTCAGAGATGGCATGATGGGTTCATGCATAAGTGGGGGACTACTGTACTTTGTTGTGTCTTAATTAGAAATCTTTATTTTTTTATCGCACGCGCGCAAAAGTAAACACTTTATTATGCTGCTCGCGCGCACTAAGTTAAGATTTTTGAGAGGATAACTGGATGATTTTTTTTCTGTGGGGAACCCTGGTTAACCCAGCATTGAAGTTGAAGACAATGCACGCACACAGACGCTATCTGTATGCACGTGAATGTTGTCGGCGCGAGACGTCGGGGCATTGTTGTTCTAATGCTGGGCCACCATCGTCAATGGTGACCTACATTGGACCGGCATCGGTTTGGCGTCTAGTAATGGCGTGTGCAAATTCCGTCTTACATGTACATCCAGATCTGACACGCAGCGTCTTGTTGTGCAGTTATCCAGCAGGCTGCGGCGGCTATTCATTCACGTTTTATCTCTCTCAGTTTGTCCAGGGAAGTAGTCAAATAGAAAAACATGTTTTTTTCTTTACTTTAATAAGACTAATTTTCTCTTAAACGAACCTGACCACAACGAACAAACCTGTATGCAAAATCGGCCGCCATTTTAGACAACGAAATGGTTTGTCGATATTAAGGACAGGAGAGTAAATTTTATTGTTTTTTTTCAAGTCAGTTTATAGGGCACCCGAAAAAAGGGGGGGGTGCATTTATTAAGGATAATACAGTATGTCAGCGTTCGTAATTGGCCCAAACCTGGGAAACTTGTCACTTTCTGTATTGTGACCAATCTGAAAAAAATTAAACACCTCTTTATCTGATTTTTTTTCCCCATCACCCGACAGCCCCAATGCTGAAAAAAATTGGTAAAAGAATTAGATGAATTTGTGTGGCCTTATGTGAATATGTGGTATATTTGCTATTGGTACTGTATTGCGGGGCACTCTTTGGGTGCCCTGATGTATCTAAAAACTAGAACTCTAAACAGCTGCATCATCTTCAGCTGCTTCAAAAAGTGCAAGTGTGTGGAGTGATGTTTTGGATTCTGTATCCCTTTAACAATTTGCAACATTAAGGTGCCATCTTTTGGGCGTTTTTATAATTTAGCTCAGATTTTGATCTAGCACAGCATTTTTGTTGCTCTGTGAAAATTTTTGAATGTGGTCAAATATATCTTTTAGCATGTCGGCAGTTAAGAAAAAAAGCCCAGCATAATATTATTGGACAATTTTAAAATTTATTGAATGTACCTATCAATGCAAATATAATTATTCAACTGTTTGTTGCTGAGATGGGATATAGAAGTAATTTTATTTGAATTGAATGTTGAGTTGGATGTCCTAAAAAATATCCTTGTCTCCGATTTCGTGGTGTGAAAATTTCCATACATGTGGTAGGTCGAAATTTTTTTCTTTTCGACTGTCAAATTAAAAAATCTCTCCATGAGGGATTGCTGCAAAATCTTCCACAAGAACCCGACATCAACACAGTTTTGTATATATATATAAAGAGAATTTCTGATTAAAATTTTAGGGGAACGATGCCAAATTGTGCCAAGTACCATGATACTTTTATCTTTTTTCCCGGGAAACCCTGCACATTTGTTTTGAAAGCAATGTTTTTAACATGGAATCATAGCATGACGTGTGATGAGCGCATCAGTAGAGTTTTCTTCAATTTCTCTGCGGTGAAATTTAGCACACAGTGTTTCCTACTCTAGTCATCCCCCAAAACTAAGACGTCGAAGTCAAAGTGGCAAAAGCAAAAAAAAAAACTTCAAAGTCTCAGGCTCAGCCCCTGCCTCCCAGGCCAGCCAGAGCAGTGTCAGGCAGTGATGAAAAATGATCTTTTAAAATTAGCAAATTGATGTTGAAACAACAACGAATAAAGGTTTTATATGAAAATTGTTTCAACGTCATAATCGCAACGTGATTTCACCTCAAATTCAACATCTTTTCAAGTATACTGTCAATACAACGTTGTAGTGATGTCGTTGTTAAAACAAAGTTGGAAATACGATGTTGATGTGACATTGTATGCAGGTCAGCCAACATTGAAACCTGATTTCAACAGGTCTCATATGTTGAAATGAAGTCACATGTTTTCTGAGCTCCCCCCTTACAGTACAGACTCCATTTCCGATTCACATCTCGATCGAAAGTGTGCCATAAAAATGCAAATAAACCAACTTGTAGGCCAAGAAATACTTTTGAATTTCATCTTGTCATAAAATAAACAGGCTAAACCTATTCTTGTATACATTTTATACATTTCTAAATGAAAACAATTTATTAAATCCCAAACAGTCAGGTTTTCGTACACAACACTCTTGCCAAACAGCACTTCCGCTTATGACTGAAGAATGGCTTAATGCTATGCATAAAGGTGAACTAACAGGTGTTTTAATGATAGATTTTTGCAAAGCTTTTGATTTAGTAGATCATTCCCTTTTGCTCCGCAAACTAAAAATTTATCGATGCAGCGAAAATGCTCTCACTTGGTTCACATCTTATTTATCTTAACGTACTCAAAGAGTCGACAAAAATGAGCAAATATCAAATCCTTTAGAAAACAAATGCGGCGTTCCACAAGGTTCAATTCTTGGGCCATTATTTTTCATAGTTTTCATAAATGACATGTATTTGTACCCAGATTTGGAGGATATATCTCTTTTTGCTGATGATGCTACAGCACATCACAGTAGTACGTACAACAACAAACACTAAATGCACTCTACGAAAGAGACAAACTTGAGCAATATGACAGAAGATTGAACATTAGAATTACTGGTGTGGAGGAACAAGAACATGAGACTGTGGAGGACTTAGTGGAACAAGTGTGTGCTGCCACAGAAGCGCCAATCAAAAAAGAGGACATTTCGGCGTGCCATAGAATGGGTGAGAGAGGAAACAAACATCGCACCATCATCTGCAGGTTTGTTTCCCGTGACACCCAGTCCAGAGTAATGAAAAACAAGAAAAAACTGCGAGGAAAAGAAGGCTACAACAACCAAGTGTACATAAATGAGGACTTGACTCGTCTGAGGGCGCGTTTATTTCACTTGGTAAGAAAAAGTGGGAAAGTGATGAGTACGAGCACGAAGAATGGCAGAATCTACTGCAACGTCCCAGGAAAACAACGCCCTATTATATTGGACTCCCCTGATGACTTGCACCGTTTAGAATTTGATGAAGTGCCCTACTCAGATCTAGGTCTCGGCTGTTATACCCTACCCGTAAATGCATAAACATTATAAACTCCTCGATCACATGCAAGGATTATTGTATATATTAAAAACTGACAATGTCTACAGAAACCGATATACTTGCAACTATAGGGGGCCTACACAACAACTCCTTAAATCACATTCTTAACGCTGATGTTGCTGGGAAAAATGAAGATATAGACTATGAAATCACCACTATTAAACATTCTCCATACCTCAACATTTCTGAATTTTCAAAAATTCTCAAAGAAAATCAACTTCAGTTTTGCGTCTTGAGTTTAAATATACAGTCCCTGAATGCTAAATTTGATGAACTTGTAATTTTCCTCCATAAATTAAATGAATCAGGCTGTGAATTTGGTGCGATATGTATTCAAGAAACGTGGCAAACAGATCAATCAGATGTGTCATTATTTAAAATAGACGGCTATAACTTGATTTCACAGGGGAAAAAATGTAGTGCACATGGTGGTCTGGCAATATATTTGAACAATAACTTAAATTACAAATCTTTGACACTTTTTGATAAATCTGACATTTTTGAAGCACAATTTATAGAAATTTCTGGTTCAGACATCCATAAACCAGTCATTATAGGAAATATGTATAGGCCACCACGTGATTTAAATAAAAATTATGAAACATTTATTCATGAAATAGGTCCAATATTAAAAGAACTAGAAAAATCAAACACCGACTCGATTCTATCAGGAGACTTTAATATAAATCTATTAAATATAAATGAAAAATCTATTTTCAATGAATTCCTGGACACGATGATATCTCATAGCTTCTACCCCAAGATCACTCTGCCTACCAGATTAACTGCTCGCAAAGGCACGTTGCTTGACAACTTTTTTTGTAAATTCTCAAAAGCCACATCAGAAATGAAGACATGCATTTTGGTCAGTGAAATCTCAGATCATTTCCCTTACTTCATGACATTAGATATAAAAAAACATAAAACTCCAATAAATCCTCATCACATAACTATTCCAAAACTAGCTCTTTTAGATATAGATAATATAAAAAATCAAATTACTGCAGATAACCTCCAAAATATAATAAGTAGGGACCCTAAAGCAGACCCAAACATAAACTACAACATAATTGACGAATCTATCACTAAGGCAATTAAAATGTTTTCAAAATCAAAAACAGCTAAATTAAACAGACGAAAACACAAGCTGTCAAAATGGATAACAATAGGCATAATAAGATCTATAAATACCAGAAACGATATGTATAGAAAACTGAGAAAAACGTCACCTGACTCTGAAGATTTTCAAACGAGAACAACTAACCTTAAAACTTTTAATACTATTTTGAAAAGAAGCATCCATACAGCGAAAAAACAGTATTATAATTCCTGTTTTAACAAATATAAAAATAATATTAAACAGACGTGGTCGACTATAAATAACATTCTAAATAAAAATAACAAGAAACATAAATTCCCAGATTTGTTTAATATAAACGGGACATTAACAAACAATAAAAAAGACATTGTAAATAGCTTTAACAGATATTTCTGTAACATTGGTCCAAAATTGGAATCTGCAATCATCATTGATTCTAGCAAATCTTACGACCATTATCTAAAAAATCCCACAACTGCGACATTTCACTTTGAGCCAACAAATAGCACAACTGTCACTAAAATAATCAATGAACTTAAAACAAGACATAGCACCGGTCCGGATTGATTATCCACAAAATTATTACAGTATATTAAAGAACCTTTAATTGAAGCAATAACTATCACCCTTAACCAGTCTCTGAATACAGGCATTTTTCCTGAAAAATTGAAAATCGCCAAGGTAATACCAATTCATAAAAAAGAGGATCCATCGCTTTTAGAAAATTACCGACCGATTTCAATCTTACCATCTATCTCTAAAATTTTCGAAAAAATTATTTGTAACCAAATTAATGACTATTTCAACCTAAATAATTTGTTCCATAGCGGTCAATACGGTTTTAGAAAGCACCACTCAACCGAATTGGCTGCTATGGAATTAATTGACAGAACAACACAAGATATGGATAGAGGAGAAACTCCTTTTGGCATATTCTTGGACCTCTCTAAAGCCTTTGATACCCTGAATCACACAATACTCTTAAATAAACTAAATCATTACGGTATTAAACACTGTCCATTAAAACTTCTAGAAAGCTATCTCTCTAATAGATTACAATATGTAGAAGACGACAATATTAAGTCAGAATACATACCAATTACCACAGGAGTTCCTCAGGGTTCTATCTTGGGCCCACTATTATTTATTATTTATTTGAACGATATTTCTTTTTCAAGTAAATTATTTAAATTCATTGTATACGCAGATGACATTACACTATTCACTAATTTCAGCAATCTCAACAAAAATAACAAATTGAATAAAGAATTAGCAGAAATAAGCACTTGGTTGAAAGTAAACAAATTATCACTAAATTCTGCTAAATCGAAATTCATGATATTCAGAAAACCACAGAAACAAATTAAATTACCAATTGTCAAAATAAATGGAATACAAATTGAATGTGTTGATAATTTTAACTTTTTAGGGGTGATCATTGACAAGAATCTTACTTGGAAAAATCATTTAAACAAAGTCTCAAATAAAATAGTCAGAAAAATAGGTATAATGAACAAACTAAAATTCACCCTTCTTCAAAATATTCTCATTAATATCTACAATTCTCTAATAATACCACATATTAACTATTGCATTCTTTTATGGGGCAGCGAAAACAGTCGAGTTTCTAAATTGCAAAAAAGAGCAGTACGAATAATACGTAAGGAATCTCGCCTGTCTCACACAGATCCGATATTTAAAGAATTGAACCTCCTAAAAATAAACGACATATATCGCCTTCAACTATTAAAATGTTACTTTAAATACGAGTATAATTTACTCCCAAAATACTTTGATGTATTTAATCTTAGGCTCAATTCTGAAATCCATGCTCATAATGCAAGAAATCAACATAAATTACGCATACCTTTTGTAAAACATAATTTTGCCATAGCTTGTGTTCGATATCAATTAACAAAAACTGTAAATAGCATGCCACGATCAATAACCGATAAAGTACACACTCATAGTTTTAACGGGTTTTCAACGTATGTCAAATTTATATTATTAGACACATATGCTACTGATTGTAATATCTTAAACTGCTATGTATCCAGTATCAATTTGAACTAGTGAATTCTGCTCTGTGGAGCCAAACGGCAGGATCAGCCTATTTGTAAAGCAGGCAGATGCTGCCTTTTGGTTTTGCACGGCAGAATCAAAGTTTATTTTTTCATACTTTATTTTTTATATAACTACTACGTCTATAGGTTAAACTTTATAGTAAAGCTATTATATTCGCTCACTTCACATGTATAGCTCATATGTTTACTACTCATAACTTCAAAGTGTTATATGTTTATATAGATGATATCATGGGTGGCCTCCATGCTAGCGACCTTGTGGTCTTAATGGAGGTCTCCCAAACCACCCTGTAAATTTTATTTCACTCATCTTTCATTTACTAATTTTTTATGGTTGAATAAACACTTCTTCTTCTTCTTCTTCTTCTTCTAGTAAATGTACTCAAATTATCACACAAAAACTTCAAAATGTAGCTACATCTGCAAACAAGTGGTGTGAAGATAATAAAATGCAATTGAGTATTATCAAAACCAAAGTAGCATTAGTTGGTTCAAAACAAAGAATAAATAGAATAACTGATTCTGATGAACAAATTAAAATAATTAATAATGATATCCCAATTGAACAAGTCTCTCATAGCAAATTACTTGGTATTCACATTGATGAATCGTTGACATGGAATTTACAGGTAACAAAAGTAAAAAAGACAGTGGCTTATAAATTATTTCTTCTCAAACGTTTACGACCCTTCTTGCCAACCCAAAGTAGAATTATGTTTTTTAACTACTATATAAAACCGTATTTGGAGTACTGTTGTAGTATATGGGGAAGCATATAAATATAGTTGTAAAACTTCAAAAAAGAGCCGCTCGATTGATCCTCGATGCTGACTATTCAATTTGAAGTAAATTATTATTCAGTGAGCTAAAATGGGTTCCCTTTCCAGAAATCGTTAAATTTCACCAGCTTAGTCTAGTTTTTAAATGTAATAATACTATTGTTCCCACTTACTTACACAATATGTTTCGCCCCAAATCCAATGATCATACATATTTGTTGAGATCTTCTGGGACTGGCCAATTAGATGTACAAATACAACACCAGAAGTTTATCGCTTATTGGTTCTAAATTGTGGAACAATTTAAATAAAGAAATACCGAACTGTACCACCTTATCTAGTTTTCAATCTAAGCTTAAGCATTTTTTGTTATGTACTACTGGATGAACATTATATTAACAGCTATAATATTTAGGTATGTCTCCATCAATATGAATTGTCACATTTTCAACATGTTTACAACATTCTAGCTTTTAAGTTTAAATTGTCATTGTTCTGTAATTATGTTATGTTCATATTCATGTATGTATCCATTACTATGTCTACATTGTGTATATATGATTTTTTTCAGAGGGCCCCATGGCAGATGAGCGAAAGCTCAATGGGTCACCCTCTATAAATAAAGAATATTATTATTATTATTATTATAATGATAAGTGACTACCGTATATAGTCGTTCTATTAGCCCTTTAAATCAACGTTATTGGGAACAAAAACTTAGCAAATCTTTGGCCTGGTCATTTTCACACACTTGAAGTTAAGGGTCATGGTAGCGAGACACAATTTCAAATGGGTGGCAGTTTTAATTTTATAATGTACTACTTTATGGGATAAGTCAGAACAACCAGGTGGGTGGAAGCTAGACAAATGTTGTACGTCATTTTGAATTATTATGTTTTTCAAGTAATCAACTTTTAGTTATGATGGTTTTTTTTTTGTTTTCAGTGCTCACCTAGGTCCAGTATATCAGCAACATCATGGTGAAAACACCACAACAAAATATATGGTAAAATAAGGTATTTGAAGAAGTTACATTTATCTGAGTAACGGTACTGTACTATTTGATGGTACACATGTTAAAACAATCAAATCTAGAAGTTTGTTGAGAAAGCATGGCTACCCCTCCACTAGATGACAACTTGGTTGCCATCTCAGATTATGGTAAACTATCTACAGCTCAACTACGGTTGATATTGGATCAAGCGAAGAGTGGCAATAGTGATCAGTGTCTGGAGGGTGTGAAGAAAGCAAGGTTTGTGGTCGAGTTATATAATCTTTGTGTTAAAAATAGAACTAGATGAAAAGTCACCGAAATTGATCAAATATTTTTTGTTACATGCTTTACCTTTAGAAGTAATCAAATCATTAAATTTTGCACAACAAATTAAACGCAGTGTGAGTGGCCTGCCCAATGGAAATGCCTGATGCAATATTGTCTGGCATTCAGACAGGACTGTCCCATGCAGCCGGCCATGACATGGTGTCATATTATAATATAAATTCTAGATACAACACAATGCATGCTCGGTATTTCAAATATTTATTCATACCTGGTATGTTACTTTTTAAGCCTTTAAGGTATCATGTTGAGTTGTTAGCTAAAATATTTGATAAATTGTAGTAGAACTGTATTGGTTGGAAATGCTTTAAAACATGATGCATGGGCTTGCAAGACAGGTATTACATGACATATCAATTGTAGACAAGTGTCGTCGCTTTACGCCAATCTTGAAGATGCCTTGGAGAGGCTAATTTCTGCAGGATTTATTCCTACTCTGGTTGAACTTCTGGATCATCCGTTGTGAGTATTCAGTGAAATATTGCCTTTTCTTGCTGGATGAGTGCTTGTACATAATTATATTCTACTTAATGTAATCCTGTTATAAATACCAAACGTGTGAAACAAAATAATAAAGTCCACCAGAAAAAAACTATTTTGATTTTTTGTGTGTATGAATGAATGAATGAATGAATGAAATCTTGTATAGCGCATGTATCCAGCTGGAAGCTGTTCAGAGCGCTTCACATTCGAAAGACAGTGAAGAGAAAGTCAATTACTGCGTGAGGTCACCAAACGCTTGACGAAACAGGTGAGTTTTTAGCAACCTTCTAAAAGAGGTCAGGGTTTTCTGCAGACGGATCTGGCTCTCCAAACTGTTCCAGAGTGCTGGAGCCGCAGTTTCAAAACTCCTGGCACCGAAGTTTTTAAGTCTGTACTTTTGGACTACCAAAAGCTGCTCTGTGCTCGAACGCAGTGTTCTAGGTGGTGTATAAGGCACTAGCAGCTCTGTGATGTAAGTTGGGGCGAGGCCATGTAGAGCACGATATGTTAATAGCAGGATCTTGTACTTTATGCGGAATTCGACCGGTAGCCAATGAAGTTTGAAGAGAATTGGTGAGATATGGTCCCTTCTGCCGGCTTTAGCTATCACTCTAGCTGCTGCATTTTGCACCCTCTGCAATCTCTTTATGAGTATAGTTGGGAGTCCACATAGCAGAGAGTTGCAGTAGTCAAGTCGGGAAATGACTAGGGCCTGAACAATGATGACAGTTGTCTTCATATCCAACACTCTTCGAATGCTACTGATGTTGTGCAGGTGGAAAAAAGAAGATCGGCAAACACTGTTGACATGCGCCTCCATAGTCAAATGTTCATCGAAAATGGCACCAAGGTTGCGAGCTGAGGGAGATGGAGTGATGTTGTTGTCACCAATGATAATATCGCTGATGTTGGAGAGATGTCCCACTGTAGGTGTCCGTAACAGCAACGAGAGAGTCTTTTCATCATTCAGTTTTAGCCAATTCATTGCCATCCATTCCTTTATCTCCATAACACAGGCTTCAATCCGCTTGATGGTATCTACGGCATCATCCTGGTCAAACACGATGTACAACTGAGTGTCGTCCGCGTACAAGTGAGCGATCAGTCCATGCCGCCGCACTATACTTGCTATGGGCGCAGAGTATAATGTAAACAGAAGTGGCCCTAGTACAGAGCCTTGAGGCACACCGTATCTGAGCAATCTAGGCTTTGATGTGGTGTTGAGAATCTTCACAGACTGTGTCCTGCCACTCAGGTAAGACCTAAACCATGCCAAGGCTGTGCCACATACACCTCCGCTCACTCTGAGACGCTGCAATAGGATTTCGTGGTCAATGGTGTCAAAAGCCGCAGACAGATCTAATAGTAGCAGCATCACACATTTCTTCCTATCTATGGCCTGCAGTATGTCATTTTGGACTCTGAGAAGGGCAGTCTCCGTACTGTGATGTTTTCGGTAAGCAGACTGTGACGGCTCTAAAATGGAGTTTTGAGCCATATGTGTGTTAAGGCGCGAAGCCACCACTTTCTCTACTATCTTGGACACAAATGGCAAGTTCGATACAGGCCGATAGTTCTTCATTGTGTCGGGATCCAGCGAGCTCTTCTTGAGTAATGGTGTTACTTGGGCTGTCTTATAGATTGAAGGGAAACAGCCAGATGTTATAGACTTATTCACGATCTTGGTTATGGATGGTAAAATGATGTCAATATTTTCTTTGAGAAGAGATGTTGGTAGTGGATCCAGGCTACAGGACTTAGGTAGGGATGTGCTGATGATCTTCCGTACCTCTTCCTCATCGACGACACCGAAATTCGATAGAGAAGGTGCTCCATGTGATAGTTCAGTGGGCTGTTGCGAATCAACTGTGTCCTGACGAGAAATACTGAGGCATTGGCGAATAGTGCTGATCTTGTTTGCAAAAAAGGCGCTGAACTCTTCTGCCAATTCACTGGTCGATTTGTGTTTTGGTAGTGGTTTTTCAATATTCCTTTGAAGAAGCTTATTGGCTGTACTAAAGATTACCCTGGCATTAGAAGGATTCTCCTTCGCCTGGTTCCCGTAGAATTCCATTCTTTTAGTTCTTAGGAGCTTCATCACCAACTGCCGTTGTTCTATGTATAGTTGTCGATGGACTGTCAGTTTGGATGTTCTCCACTGAGATTCACGGCGCCTTCTTTCCTGTTTGGCAGCAATGAGTTGGTCGTCATACCAGGGAGAAAAAGGGCGTATCGGCAAGCTTCTCGATGTTAAGGGAGCGTGTTTATCTAGCAATTTGCTGAGATCACTGTTGAACTGATTGACCAGTGCTGGTAGAGAATCATCTGGATGTGTGACAACTGACAACTGGCGCATGTCACATCTCAGCTCATTGTGATTGATCTTCCGCAGACTACGGTACTGGATCACTTGCTTGACACTATCTGGTTTTGACAGTCGCATACTAAATTCAACTGCGTGGTGGTCAGTCAGTAGTGAAGACACATTGACAGTGTCAGATAAAACGGCAATGTCAGAGTTCCTAGATATGACGTAGTCCAATGTGTGTCCAGCAATATGCGTGGCATCTGACACGTGCTGTACCAGGTTCATATCATCCAGGATGTTGCGCAGTTGAATGGTGGTTGGATTTGTTGGTACATCCCAATGAACATTGAAATCACCCACAATGACAAGATGTTTGGTGTCAGTGTGGCTCTCCAGGTAAGTAGCAAACTCGTCAAGGAATTTCTTATCAGAAGAGCGATTTGCCTTTGATGGCGGTGGGCGGTAGATGACAACTAAATGTACAGCAGTTCCCGATGTTAGAGTAGCTTCGAGACACTCAAATGAGTCGAACTTTGCTGATCGTCTATGCATAGTAATGCCGATGCCAGTCTTGTATAGTAGCGCCACACCTCCACCCCTCCCTTTCCGAGGTTTGTGAACACACTTGTAGCCGGATGGCGTCATTTCTTTCACATATCTCTGGTCTCCATCGTCATTGCTCAGCCAGGTTTCAGTGAGAGCCGCGATCTCCAGCTTGTTGTCCGCAATGTAGTCTTTAATAGTATCACCTTTGTTCCTCACAGAGTGAGCATTCAGAACAGCTGCTTTAACAGTCATCGCCGGTCCGCTGTTGAGGTGAAAGCTAGGTGTAATAGGCTTAACACCTTGGCTTGCAACAGTAACAGTTTTTGATTGATCAATAGCATTGGTAGACGATCTCCTTCCCCGACGGGTAGGTGGACGGCTGCACACGCCAAGTGACACCAGGCGTCGCCAAACACTGTGAGGCAAAGGTGTCACCAGTCCTCTGTAACTGAGCAGTTCCGATCTTGATGACATGTCAATTTGCTGAATGCAGCACGTTAATATTGAAAGCAGGCCGGCAACAATGCCCACCTGAATGGTGGCTGTGATATATATACAGTGCATGAATGTCACACCGGAAAAACAAGATTCCCACATCCAGACAGCAGATCCAGATGAAAAGGCAGATCCGAGTGAAAAATCACAGACGTATGCTATGTATATTGCTAATGATGTCACAGCAATATCAGATGATATACAGCACTGCTTGTCATTAAAAAATGTAAATTTTGGGAGCTATTTCTCTCTGGCAACCTGACAGGCGCACAGTTGCTCATAACTATGATTCAGGATTCAGGATTAATTTATTTT
The DNA here is from genome assembly GCA_964017125.1 of Flabesymbios commensalis. Lineage (NCBI taxonomy): Eukaryota > Metazoa > Annelida > Polychaeta > Terebellida > Flabelligeridae > Flabesymbios > Flabesymbios commensalis. The sequence goes on from OZ024912.1 coordinate 23,648,775, forward strand.
GTCAAAAAAAAACATATATAATACAGTGATAACATAACAAAAATAAGGTTGACAGGGAGACCCTTGTTAAGACAAATGTATGTCGCTAGCACAAGGGCCACCCGTTATAATAATGAATATTATTTTGAGCACGGAACAACGTTAATATAATTGAATTTTTTTTAAACATTTATACATACAGCATTGTATTCACTACTACCCAGCAAACACGAGGCATCTACCCAGTGCCGGAACAATGTTGGGCCAATGTCTACGACGCTGGCCCAACACTAAATCGGCACAGGGCGAGCTTATCGTGTTTGCTGGGTGTACACATCGCCACTACGGCACTCAAGAGTCGTACCTACCACTATTATACAGTGGCAGATATGACCCTACTGTACCTACGGGCAACACATGCAGTGACAATGACCAAGCGATACATGTATGTCACCAAACACGACTCAACAATACAGTGCCAGCAGAAGGATGGTTCAGCGTCTCAGACGGTGTACCAACATCCAACCAACAGCGAACAGAAGTGCCACGTCCGCCGAGACAGCAAAAGAGAAAGAGAGTAAACATTTAGTAGATAGTAATTATAATAATAAAATGCATAGGCTACCACAGTTCGACGTTTGGCAAATCCCTCGCAGACAATCAGATATTATTGTGTCTGCAAATATAGCAATTTAATACTGTACAGGTAATACTGTAAAACTTTATCATATAATTTTTATTAAATAAAGCAAATCCATCTTCACTGTGTGATGAAAGCTTATTTAGTATGGACCTAGGACTTGTATTGTATAACACATGAATACAGTACCGAAAACATTTTTTGGCAAACTCGTGTTTTATTTGTGGAACTCTAAGGTTATTCTTCTGTCTAGTAACATAATTATGTGAGTTTCCGACAAATCCTAGAAGCATAGACCTGAAATAAAACGGTACATTATTATTTAATAAGCGGTATAAGAATTTAAATTGTTGTTTCTTGAGTATATCCTCAAGTTTTAATGTATTTAATATTTTAAACAATGGCTCAGTGTGCGAGTTATATTTACTACAGGTTATGGCTCGAATAGCCTTCTTTTGCAATTTAAAAATGCGTTTACTGTTAAGACCCCATAAGAGTATCCCATAATGCAAGTGAGGTAAAATCAAACTATTATAAATAGTCTTCAAAATTGCTGGAGGTACAATTTTTTTTATTCTATTTATAATGCCTATTACACTAGATATTTTATTTGAAATGTTATTAGTGTGTGCGTTCCAATGTTTATCTAATGTTATACCAAGAAAAGAAAACTGTTCTACATAGGTAATGGCAAGATCTTCAATTTCTAATGAAGGAAAGTTTATCTTTTGCTGGGGAACATGAAAAATCATGTATTTAGATTTAGGTACATTTATGGACAGTTTATTTAGGTTTACCCAACTAATCACTTTTTTTTAACTCTAGGTTTATAATATGACTTAGGCGTCTTATATTATTCATATAATCATGAACAGAAAAACTTTTATAGAGAGTGGTATCATCAGCGTAAATAAGCATTTTAAAAAAAGTACTGGCTGATGATATGTTGTTAATATATATAACAAAAAGTAACGGACCTATAATCGATCCTTGTGGAACGCCAGTTAATATGTTTTCAAATGATGATTTTGTACTTTCAAACTGAACGTATTGCTTTCTTTTTGTTAAATCATTTTAAAATAATTTTAATTCATTACCACAAATACCATGAAATTTTAGTTTTTCTAAAAGAATAGTGTGATCTAAGGTATCGAATGCTTTCGAAAGGTCTAAAAAAACGCTGATTGGAATTTTGCACATGTCCATATCTTGAATAATATTGTCCATTAAATGTAAAGCAGTGAGCTCTGTTGAATGCTGTTTACGAAACCTATACTGGTTTTCATAAAAAAGTTTGTTTGAAACAAAATATTGACTTAGTTGATTGTATATAACTTTCTCAAAAACTTCAGATATGGCAGGGAGTAATGAAATAGGTCGGTAATTTTCAATAAGTGAAGGGTCTCCTTTCTTGAACAATGGGATTATTTTAGCAACTTTTAGATTTTCTGAAAATATGCCTGTTCTAAGACATTGATTGATTATAACAGTTAAAGGTTTTGTTATAATAGGACTAATTTGCTTCAAAAAAATTAGTCGAAATAACATCATGACCTACACTATTTTTAGAATTTAGTCCAGCTATTACTTTATGAATGGTAGTTTCGTGTACTTCTTTGAAATGAAAGGTGAGATTAGTTTTGTTTTTTAAATATTCTTTAAATGATGAATTTTTTTAAATTTTATTTTGTGCGCTAAATAAGGTCCAATCTGTGAAAAATATTTATTAAATTCTAATGCAATTGTAGCTTTATCGCTCGCTTGTTTACCATTAATAGTGAAAATTTCCGGATATCCTTTGGTCACTTCTTTCTTTGTTAATATTTCTTTAATATTCAACCAAGTTTTCTTTATATCATTTTTATGTTTTTCAAAAAGTGAACAATAAAATATTTTTTTGGCCATGCGAATATTACGATTTAAGATTGTATTATATGTACGTAAATTAGTTTTGCAAGTCGCATACTGTTGAGAATCAGGATCAGTTTTTTTAAGTGTTACATATAGATTACCGTATTTCCCCGCATATAGTGCGACGCCATGTATAATACGAGTTAAGATTTGAGGCCTCGGATGACCTGAAAAACGTCTACACCTCTGTATAATACGACCTCAAATTTTGGATGTCGGGAGCGTCCCGGCGGTAGCGTTCCGGGCCATCTAAATGTGAGGCATGGATATTATCTTATTCTACTAAATAGCGCCGTGACACCTGCATAGACGATGCTCAATGACGTGAACAGCGGCTACAGTACAGCAGTATCTGCTTACTTGTAAGGTAAGCAGATACTGTATTTATATTTTCCACGGCATAGTGGATGTCATGGGGACTGTCTCAATGGGCAGACATTCTGAGGCCTGCATAGGCTACATACACACAGATTTTAAAATACCCGTATTTATATTTCGCCAACAAATTTATATTATTTTAATTTATCTATTACAAAGACCATATTTCAATATCGTCGTGCTCAAATAAGAACATTTCAAGATGAAATGTGATTGTAAAACATTTGCAGACTAGCCCATTGTCTAGACACAAGAGGTATGCATGGTTGTATAAGGTGTCAGGGTGTAATAACACAGCAGCGCTCCATGAACTACAGCTAACAGATACCACCATGTGCTCAATACACTATCAGCCGCGGCAACAGCGGTCGGTGTTAATGTAATCCCAGCAATATGGACATTCTGGGGCCTACATGTATAGAATTTGCGATAGGAGATATGATCAGTGATATCTTGTTATATTTCGTCAACTCATTCTCTCATTCCGATAGGAAAATATCATGTTCAGATTTGTCGTACACAATAGAACACTCCCATATGAAAGTCGATCTTAGATTAAATCATTATTAATATAAATGAACAGGTCAGGAGTGTGAATTGGTTGCAGACTAACGGCGTCATTTATCTGCCCGTGGTTGTCAAAGGTGCCATGCGCGTCGACGGGAATTTGAGACGGGGGCTCCCAGCAAACACGACACATTCACCCAATGCTGGTGCAATGTTGTGTCAGCGTCCCAGCACATTCACCCAATGCTGGTGCACTGTTGTGTCAGCGTCGCAGACAGTGGCCCAACAATGCACCAGCACTGGGTGAATGTCTCTTGTCTGCTACTAGTTGAAAAGGCACAGTCTTGTTGTATCGTGTGTATAGGCCTGCTTACAAAACACGCTGACTGGCCTACCTTTAAAGATATGTTCTACCGCTAGAGAACTTACTGCTGAACTTACCACTAGAGAGCTAAATTCTACATATATGTATAATACGAGGTACCTTTTTGTGACATGAATAGGTAAAAAAAACATCGCATTATACACGGGGATATACGGTATCCCTAAATTTTATAGAATTAATTAATCCTCTTGTTATCCAATTTGAATTTTTATGTTTGTGTTTGTTAAATTTCAGTCTTTTTTGGAAAATAATTCTTAATTGAATCTTCAATAACTTAATTATAATTTTGTAATTTTCGTCAGGGTTAGCATTTTCATCTGTATAAAATAAAGTATCTAATTTTTTTTATTTGTATGTCCTCTCTTAAACATCTTACAGAATATTCCCCTCCTCTATTTACTTCAATGTATTTAGGTGATGGTAAATTATTTGTCTTAACTTTTAAAAATGTAAAATAAGGAAAATTGTCTGATAGTGCTGAAGTAACCATACCGGTGAATTCTTTACCACTATTACGTTTGAAACTGCAGAGAAAGTTATCTATTAATGTCGCTGTTCTTTCAGAGAATCGTGTCAGTAAGGTTATTTTCGGTATAAAATTATGTGTGGTTACTAAATCGAAAAAATCGCTAAAAGTAGCGTTAGTATCAATTTTTAAAAGATCTATATTAAAATCGCCAGCTATGATTGTTTCAGGTGTATTACTGTTTAATTTCTGTAAAATGGGCTCAAGTTCATTATAAAAAGTTTTAAAGTTTTCAAGCAGATTTCTCGGTGGTCTATAAATATTTCCTATCACTATTTTATGCTGAAAACTAGAACTCTTCACTTCAACAAATTGGCCCTCCCATAAATCGGAAGGTTTATGTAGCGATAAAACTTTAAAATCAAAATCTGTTCCTAAATATATGTGAAGACCACCGTGAGCAGAAGCATGTTTCCCCTGAGAAATTAGATTATAACCTGAATGATATAATGATGTATCAGAAATGTACTAAGCCAACTTTCCTGTATACATATAGCATTAAAATAACAGTTTTGAGCTGATAAGTTTGAAAGAAAAATTTTAAATTGATCAAATTTGGCGCCTAAAGATTTGTATATTGATGCTTAATATGGAAAAAATATTAATATTTTGAAGAAAAACAGATTCTAAAAGTTCTTGTGTAACATAGGACGATTTAGAGAAACCTAACTCGTTATCATCATCACGAGTCAATGAATTACTTGCCAAACCGCCGAACTGCTCCAGCAAATAATCATCTAAATCCATTTCTGAAAATGGTAAAGTATTTTATATTTATAATAATAATTGAAAAATCTAAACGTGTTTCCTCTCTCAAACGTGTATTTAAAGTTATGTTTATGATACACTTGAACATGATCACTACGCTAGGTCAATGCAAAAACAAACAATAATGTATTGTAAAAAATAATCAAAAGTAAACTAGTAAACATTCTATGACAATATATACGAAAAGTATACTGTGATTATATAGTTTCCAAAACCACAATACAAACCGCTTTCAACCACGAGAAACCAGCATTATGAGTAAAAAATAAATGAAAACTTTATGTTGTATATCATTAATTAAATTATTATTATTGTTGCCTCAATGATTATACTTTGCGATTGAGACCTGAACTGGGAAGCTAAAAAGAGTCATAAAATTGGCACAGCTTATAGCATAGTTCAGGAATTGACATGCTAAAACAGAAGGGATACCATAAGACAGATACACGTTTTGATAGTGGGAAACAATCATCTGCGAAATATAGCCGAATTTGACATTATGTCAATAAAATACTATTGAAATGATACAGAATTATATTGATGACGTATCATTAATATGGTTCAAGAAAACAGAGAACGTTGACAATCCGAAACAAAATTAAGCCTTTGAGTGGTGGAACAAGACATATTATGTCATTCAGGTTAGAAAGGAGTTTACTGAAGATGTAATTGTAATAGTACTTAAATCAAATTATAAGTTATATTGGTATTGATTGATTACGGAATAATCAAAATATATATATATTTTGAGCACTGGAAAAAAGACGTTTTACAATTTATGTTAGAAATGCATTTATATATTGTATATCATTGATGATTTCTTAAAGTTGCCACAATGATTATAATTTGAGGTTAAGGCTTAAAAAAATAATTTGAGATTCATAAACATGACTTTAAATGGTACAGTTCATAGCATATATAAGCGAAAAGTGTTTCATACAGAAAACACACAAAATAAAAAAATAATAACAAAATAAAAGTTTCGATAGTTATACAGCCTAAATTTGACATTATGCGAATTCGCAATGTATCATAGCTATAGTACTACATATGGTAATCACTGGTAATGAACTATTTAACCATGAACAATCAAATAAAAACCTTGGATAAGACAGAACTAACGGGTGTGGAATATTTTAGGACAAAATATACAAATTTTAGACTCTCTGAGTGCGTGGAAGCAATATCTGGAAATAAAGCTCATTCTTACTTCGAGGAGAAAAATAAATAACAATGAAAAGCACAATAAACCCTTTGCGCTCTGAAATAACAGATGTTACCTCATTTCGGTTAGTAATAGTTTTATTAAAGATCTAAATTCAGTAATAGATAGATCAGATATGAATAATATTGGTAATACAAAAAAGCGGAATAATCATTTCAGCTCTAAAAAAATACATGTTATAAAATTCGATCGATGGGAAGACTACATATTTGCCCATATAATATCGCTTGTACATAACAAGTATACAAACTGTGAACTATGATATATCTAAATTTACCAAAAATAAATAAATATATAGATAAGTGAAATCGAACATACCGGTATGTAAATCATACCTGTGTGAACAAGGTTTTGTGACAAGCGAAAAATGTTTATATGCCTACACCTCATCAGTCTGTGCGCACGGGCTCACCAAACTTCAACTGTCTAATCTGTTCAGAGCCTTTTACCTGGTAGAAAATCTTACCTCGGCAACTCCACGCATCTTTCACCATGTCGTGATGCTTAGCTCTGTTCAAAACGTTCTGCATGCAGAAACTCAAATCGTCTGATATGGAGATGGGGCGCCCTTTAAGTTTCCTCCGTGATCTGAGAACCATCTCCTGTGTTGAGGGATGCAAGAATTTTACGATAATCGGCCGAGGTGCTGCTGTGTTCCTAGAGGGAATTCTGTGGGCTACAATTATGTTTTTTCCTACGTCCAACTCAAGCTTGTCCTTGATAATATTAGAGACCACGTTGAGAGTATCTTCTTTATCTCGTCCTGCAGATTCAGTCACTCCGAAAATTTTAATATTTGTTCGCCTCGAGTACTGTTCTAACTCAACAATTAGCGATTCTTGTATGGATATCACTCTCTTGAAGTCAGGCTCTCCACAATCAAGTTTCTTTTTCAACTCAGTGTTTGTTTGTTCCAGTTCTTTGACACGAGATTCTAATTTCTCAATTCGCTGATCAAATGCCGACAATAAACTTTCTAACAAATCTTTTTAATGGTTGTCCATAATGGCAATCATGTCCGTCTGATATACTTCCATTTGTTTTTTAATTATGTCCTCAATATCTGTATTCTCCGAACCCATTTTATCCAGATCTTCGCTGCTGCTTGTACTAGAAAGATATTCACGTATTTTTTTACGACTTAGCAATGAATGGGTGACCGGGCTAGTGGAATTGAGTCTCTTCTTTCCTTTGTTTAACGGCTCATTGGGCACACTGGTCATACCTGAGTTGTGTACACATCTGGTCTCTTGTGTCGTGCGGCTTGGCGTGTACGCTTTGTCAATACATATCTGAATATGACAAAACTAAAATTGAAAATGATCAAAATACGGTTTTACATGATCCATTTCCTTTCACAAATATATCTGTTGTTTGCTACCCACATTCACTGAGTTGTTTCATAGTAGTTGCAGACATTGTTGTTTGTTTTTCTATGATAAATAAACAAATTTTGAGCGTCTCTCAGAGATCAACGTTGAGACGTGCCGCCATTGTACGCATTTCAAGGTTACTTTGGGTGATTCTGTTAATAATGCTAAATTTGAATTTGAATGCAAAGATTTTAATTTTATTTAAATGAACTATTTAATGTGTATTTGCAGCTATATTTAATGCATGTATTTAATGACAGAGAGAGTGTGCAGATGGAGGCAGCATGGACACTGAGCAATGTCGCTTCGGGAAACACTGAGCAAACAGCTGTTGTAATGAACTCAGGTTAAATATATCAGATTATGTTGTTATCCATACTTATATCTGTGTGAACAGGCTTCAGCAACAGGTCAGCTGCACTGTCTTAGCTAGGATTGGACAACTGCCCGTGTTTTATCTCAATTTTTGCATAACTGGCTGTGCATTTCCTCCTTTATAGTGTAATTGGGACAATTTATGCCCATTATTTTGACTTAATACCCGTCCAAATGACAGTGCTCGGGTTGCTGGCTAACACAGTGGTCAGCTGCGTTAACGCTGTTAAGCTTGTCTATATATATATTACTAATACTGTATAAGTAAAACTAGTCAATGCTAGCAGGCAAAAGTTCCACCCATCCCCTGCCTGTATTGACTGGTATTCTTGTTATTTTATCTCCCCTCTTCTAATTCTACGTGTAGGCCTCTTTTTGACTATCAGAGGCTCTCTAAGACATACATGTAGCAAGTTGGTGTGTGGCTAGAAGGATAGCCAAAATAGGACTATTTGAATGTTGGTTGAGTTTATTAACCTTTTCATGCCCAGTGGCCGGTGAATTATGATGTCTTTTCATACATGCATTATCATTCACACTCACTTGTTGTTCACATTGCCTTTAGATTCCTATAATGTGTTTAAAAAGCTACCATTTCGGTCATAATGTAATATGCAAGGTGTAATGAGCTTGATAATGTTATTTTGTAATGTTTTCTATTGCAATGGCAAGAGTCGTGTGACAACTAAATCATGTGACACTTATAAACAATTAAAATAACAGTCCATGTGCATTGGCCTATATGATTTCTCTGGGTTAGGCTTTTTTATTGGTGCCCATTTTCTGTCACTAAGACTACACTAGACCAGGCTTGTATCCAAGACGATAACAAATTAAGCTATGTAGGTTTATAATAATGTTAGATGTTATAGTGAAGATATTGAAATGAATGAGAGGGCTTTTGGGCTGTCAAACACACAACATGGCACAATAAACAAATACCCGTGCGCTATATGGTGCGGAGTGACAATTCTCTATGGCATAATTAGGATGTGTATCTTGGATACATAAAATAATGTAATACTAAACCACTGTATTCACACGTTTCATATTGATTTTTAGCTTAGCAAAAATACATCAGCCCTAGTACATTTACATTGCAGGTTTGCAAAAATTGTTGTATTTCTAAAATGTGTTGATAATCCTTGGCATCTATGCCCATAGCAACAGCAGTTTTTGTTTTGTATTGATGATCATAAATTTGTGTAATATGCTTTGTCGGACATTTTGAAATTCAGGGACATTTTTTTTCGAAAATTATTGATTAGCAATTTTATCTTCCAAGTTGTAACTTGCTAGACATCCTTGTCATTTATGTGTAAATATTTTGCTAATCAATTTTATATTTGATTAACAAATGGGCAGAACTGCATAGCATTTTGCTATGCGATACTGAAGTTCCATCAATGTGTTTATCTAATTATATTATAGTGATGTGCTATCATTTAACATGGATATACTTTAGACCTTGTAATATTCGTGAGGTTTTAATTATTGTGAATTTCGCGAGGAGGACAAATTTGCAATATTAAGTATCTAGCAAAAATTATTATAATTGTGCCACCTATCTTAAAAATAGATAATTCGTCAATTTTAAACTTCCAGAAAAGTCCCAAAATCACAAATTTGTTAAAATCTAAACACGCTAAAATTACCAAATCTACAGTAGGCCCTATACAAAAGACTAAAGATTCTGTACTGTTGCCATGGGAACCATTTCTAAGGAGTAAAGGGGCATTTTGAAATAGGTATGGTAACACATTATGTGACCTCCCAACTGTTACCCATGTCCCTGGAAAGTTTCATGTGCATTAGGATAAAAATTTAAAAGATATCAGAATATTTGTATTTTCTTGTATTTTTGTTTCAAAATCTTTAAAAATCGTGGGCATGAAAGGGTTTGAACAATACAGTATAATATTAAAATAAGGTCCACTATATTATGTTTTCTTTCAAATTAATTTTTTATTAAATATTTGTAGCTTACTATTGTAATGTACTAAGTTAGAATGTGGACAACAATTTTGGCTTGTCTCGAAAAATAACTCTCCAAAATAATATGTGTGTCCAGATCAATGTTAGGGCATAGTGACCATGTGTCAAGTAAGTTATAGATTTGTCTAACACATCCCAGATATAGAACACATCCCATACAGTAATGTTTTTATTGCTTATATATGTAGGAGCTGTTGAAAAGCTGATCCATTTGTTGGAAACAGATGCTTCATTAGCTGAACAGTCACTCTGGGCATTAGCAAATATCTCTGGTAAGATTTTTCTCTTTTTGTTTTATTGTTGGTTTTGTGGTTTTAAAATATTGAACACTCACTGCCCAGCATGCACAATATGTTGACCCTATTTTGGCACAATGTTGGGCCAGCGTCGTAGACGGTGGGCCAACACAGGGTCAATGTAGTGGGACTGCTGGTTGGGCACTTCAGATGTTGTCTTACCAAAGCGGTGATCCTATGAAAAAAAACATACTAAATACTGGATTACTTAGATTACAGGGTCTTTCCTGAATTTGTGACCATAAACATGCATAAAAGCTTGCCAGGAGGAGAGCAACATTTTTCAAAGCAAAATAATTAGTAATCATTTTTTTGTTATCATTGCTGGCACTTTCTTTTGGCACTTATTAATACCCACCTGTTGTTCAAGTCAAGAACCAAAAATATTTGTGGTAGTATGATGTCCTTTGTTAGCAACTCTTTCTGTTGATCATTAATTTGATGTGGCTCTAGCAAAAAGATGAGTAACTATGTGAGTGCCTTGTGCTATAACTGGTTCCATCATCCCAAATTGACAAGTTTAACTATTTCTGCATCATCTTTGTGTTTGTGATGTGCTATCATACTGCTTTGATATAAAATGTATTTTGTGATTCATACATGTCAAAAAATTTGTTGCCATTTTTTCGCTATTTTGAGTTTAAATACTCCGTGTGATATTTTACTTGCAATGGGTTAGTAGTGAGTATAACCAGATGAGGAATATCAATTATATTGTGACATGATTATAAATATGAAGTTATCCTACCGCTACATAACATTGCTTACCGGTATATTAGTTTATGACACATACATGATATGGAACATATTAAATAATTAGGTTGTAAAACTTGTTTTATATGCGTAAAGTTGAAGTACCGGTAATTGTTTATCAATGTGCAGATGTGTCTGTCGCTGTGAAAATTTAGGTTATTAAACTTAGCGTTTTAAGGGTCAACTACCAAAAGTATCACAATACAGTACAGTATATTTGATCACTGTGACCTGTGAATTTTCACGGCAATTAAAATGACTCAATTTCTGAATAATCCAATTGTAATAATATATCTAAACGAAACCTTATCCTCATTTTGCTGAGTTGTATCATGTTTCATGAAATTATTTTTATCTAATATATGCCTTGTGATATAATTATGTTATATATACATTGAATATGAATCAGTAACATGTAAGTTTTATGCAGCAATATAGCATTAACCCTTTAAGCGCTAAGCACGACTGTACTCATTTTATTTTGCCAAACAAATCACTTGGGAGCGAAATGTATGTTTAAACGTCTAAATTTTTTAATGTTGGTCTGAAATTACATAAATATCAGCAATTTTTGCCCATTTGAAGAAAGAAAGAGAAACTTTTCTTTAACCATAATTATATATTGCAAGTTTTTAGAGTAAATTATAGTATGGATTAGATTGGGAGTTGTGTGCACAGTAGCGAGACACAACTTTAAGTGGGTTTAAATTATTTTTTTAATGCAGCGCTTCCAGGGTTAACAGCTGTGTTTTTATTCAGGTGATGGGCCAGATGGCAGAGACTGTGTGCTAAAGTTGGGTGCTTTGGAGCCAGTGCTGAATTTGTTGCAGTCAGAAATGAGCGACAATTTCCTGGAGACGTTCAGCTGGTTTATTGTCAATCTCTTCCGGAGTCACTCAAAGCCTGTAGCTGACGATGTGATCCAAGTTACGCTGCCGTTTATATCCATGCTTACATACAGCAATAATTATATTGTGAGTCTAATATGATAAGTATTGCCAAAAAGATTAATGATTAAAAAAATACAATTTTGACTGTAGATGTTGTGATGAATGCTTCAAAATACACATCATTTCTGTAAAACTACAAAATTCTAATTCTTGAGAAAGTTAGTATGCTGATAAGTTGATATAGATTTATTTTGATCTCTATACAACATGCTGCACTTCTAATAATATATTTTTGTTTATATCTGCTCATAATCTACCATGTCTAAACAAATACATAATCTTAAATATTTGTTGAAATAATATAAACTGATAACTTTTGTATTCATTATTATTTTTCATTTATCAAGGTGGTGAATGATATGGTGTGGTCATGTGTCTACTTGGCTCAACTTGGCTCGCACTATATACAAATGCTAGTTGACAGCGGCATAATTCACCCTCTATTACACAAATTATACTTTGACAATACACATGGAGTACAGGTCAGTGCAGTACATACAGGCTTTTCATTTTCTGATTTTTTTTTCAATGAGCAGTTATTTTTGTTTCTCTGACGTGATAAAAATGTAATTAAATGATTGTATATTTTAGCTGGCTGTTCTTGATGCATTAATTGCACTTTGTCAAGGCACAGAAGAGCAGATTAAAGTAGTTTATGACACTGGTGTTTTCGAACACTTTTCTTCTACAATGATGGAAGGTTACATGCAGTTCACAGTGAGTTTATTTTTTGTTTTGTTCACAATGGTCAATACATTATTATTATCAATATGTATTGTACTGTCACATTCAACCCGTAGAACTATGATGTCAATTTAAGTAGACATTATGTGTTCTACATGTATTAGCACAGGTCGTATAACCATTATAACCACTGCTAACCAGTTGTTAACCCTTGTCCTGCTACGCCTGTAGGGCGGGGGCCCTAGGGTAGTGGTTAGCACCGCTGCCTTTCACGCCAGAGTCCGGGGTTCGGTTCCCGGTCTCGGTGGTTTGAAAGAAACAAAATTGTTTCTTCCCCATCCACGTGTGAAAGTTAGTATTGTGGGGAGCCTCCGTGACCGAGAGGTAGCGTGCTCGGCCTCAGATCGCCAGGGCGCGAATTTCGAATCCTGTGTCTGGAGGACAGTGTCATCTCAATCATCTCACCATCCTCAGGAGGTTCTACTGGCCCAGTTTAGCCTATATGTGCACAAAGGTGGCCTAAAGCCAGATTCATTTCATTTTTGCTACTCCTGTATATATACAGTTTCAAGCATGTTTTAGATCAATAAAAATATCACTAAATTTGATAACATGGATCTTAGCTGATGCCTAGTTACGGTAGAATGGGATGAATAGGAACGGCGGGGTTAATAGGAAAGAAAAGTAGGAGAGTTTTTGAGGTGTGTATTCTGCCAAAGCAACAACAAGTAGGCACATGTTCTAATTTTTGGACAATCACCAACCTATGTGTGTCCTTCCACAGAAAAATTAAAACCTTTGTGAAAAAATCACCCCACTTTATTATTTTGAAAAAAGGATTTTTTAAAAAGATTTTGTTTCCATATTTTCATGGGAAACGTTCTGTATATTTTAAAAAATTCACTTGTTTGTACCTGTTCACGCCCTGTCGTGGTCACAAGGACTTGTGGTAGCCATATGGTTGATATTCGGATTCACCCCATTTCGGGGTTGAATAGGAACAGGCAGTTTTAATTTAAAAAAAAAACTTTTTTTTTTAAAATGCCACCATAAGATACCTCATGTGTATGGACATAAATCCCCCGAAAAAAATGGAAAAAGATAATAGGCACCACTACACACACATTCAAATGCCAAAATTGTTCCTATCCACCCCATTCTACGTTAACCCAAAGTTTCAATTATGGAGATGTCTTTTTTTTATAAATATAAATCTTTTTTTTTTATATTTCCTACTTCAAATGATGAAAAAGATTTTATTTATGAGAAATAGATATCTCCGAACAAATCAGCAGGACAAGGGTTAAAATATGCCTTTAATCTTGGAACAGTGATATATGTTGGGACTTAAATTTCACAAATCAGATAAATTTCTGGTTCATTGTTGTGTATCATGATATTTTAGGGGTTAACATGCACTTCCTCGAAAGGTTCACAATTTTCTCAAACTCGACGTATCAGTAAACACAACACACTCTCAATCAAAAAATTCAAATTGGTTTACTGTGAATAGCATGTGGTCAGCATAATTATTTGGGAATGAAGTTATTTGTCATGTCTTTTTTATACTTCAGAAGGTATTATTCTGCTTGGTTGAGCTGGTGGAGCGTTATTTGCACAAGGAGTTGCTGTTACAGCTCCTGGCAGATAGCATACCTAGCAAAGCTGTCAGTCGCTATTATACTAAATATATGGACAGAGAAAAGGTAATGAACCTAGTATATGACAGTGACTGCCAGTATGCCCTGTGCCGGAACTAACTGGTAGCGCATGTTTGTCGTTGATTATTAACTGACTGATTTTCATGAAATTTTGCAAACATCTTTTCTCTTCTTCTTCACGTCTTTCTATGAACCTAATAAACCAGCTCTGTTTGAAAACCAGGATTTCATTACATGTCAAATGGTCTAACTTTTGTAATGCTGGGGTACTGCATATTATTTATCAAATTTTTGCAGCTGTCAGGATTAGACTAGGAAATAGCCCCTGCAAAAAAGAAAACCGGTTGGTAATTGACTGAGAAATCAGCGAAAACCATGTGCTACAAATTTACCCAAAAATAATTGTGGCCCAGGGTGTAATTGTAATTTGTATTAACCCCTCCTGATGAGTTTCTTATTTTATTGTTCACTAACCTAAAGTTGTATCTTGATAGCGTGACCACAACTTCAAGTGAGTGAAAATTACTCATATTTGTTTAATTTGAGACTAAATAAATGCAAATGTTGATGTTGAAACACACATTTCATTCCCAAAAAGAGTGATTTAATCTGCAAATAATGTGGATTAAAAACAATCATTGTTGTGCTTAGCACTTAAAGTAGAATTTAAGAACAAGCTATGCTTGATGACAAAATAAAAGGCTTTAAATGGCAATAGATGTGGTTATCATTTTTACTCTTCAATTACCCATGTAATCGTTATGAATTTCAGTAAAATGTGACTAGGGCAGATGAGCAGATGTCTATAGACAGTCCCCAGACTTTGTATTCGTTGGAAAATTTTCAAGGAAAAATTAAATCTGCTGTAACATTAAAATTATTTGTTAACCCTTGTCCTGTATATATATACGGTTTTACCCAGATTTTAAATCAAATAATAGGCCACCGGAAAGGATAATATTGTTTGTGGTAGATGCTCATTTAGTCAAATTACCTGATTACTCAATAAATATTTTTTGTCATTTGAAGCTGGAAATTGCGTCAGCAATTCCAGCTTCAAATGACGAAAAATACAATTGAAGCAATTCAGCAGGACAAGGGTTGATGTGATAATGTGTTCATGTGATGAAGGGGTAAGGAAATGTACATGGTAATTTTGGCTCACTCTAATATGTCTAGAGAATCTACTAAGTTTATATTTATCCACCTTTCACTATCAACTATATCCTGTATATGTTTTCTTCAGGATCACAAAGCTGAGGAAGCTCTTGGACAATTCTTGGCAACACTTCTTGAATTCGCAGGTGGTGATTCATATGTAAGTTCATATTCAACCCTTACAACACTGAGAAATTTTTCGATAAGCCATCACCCATGGAGACCAAAGAGTTTCTTTCCATTTGAAATCATCACAAATGTCTTAGCTCTTTCCGCTTCATTTGAGTACATATGTTATGGGTTTACGGCCATTATAAATCCTTAATTCTTCAAGTGTGGGGATCAACCTACTTTTATAGACTTTATTCTAATAGGGTTGACCAGAATAAACTATATCTAAAATATATATATCTAAGTGGCTATGCTATATGTCTAACTACAGTATAACTCTAATGACCGGTCACCTCCATAACGCGGCCACGGCCAGTGATTAGCAACAAGTCAATTTTTGACCTCCAATTTCCGGCCACTATATATCGGCGGCAAATTAAAAAAATCGTCAGCATAAATAACAGACATTGCGGCGAAAAAATGATAAGTGCTGGCGTAATTTTCGCATTTGTTGTTGTAATATTAGGACACGGCCAGTGAATTTCCAGGATCAAGTCAATATTTGATCTCCAATTACCCGTAACTAGACATAGGCTATATATTCATGATATATGTAAGTTGATTATTATATCATCAGCGCAACCACTGGCGTTAATTTTATACAGATTATTAAACGGCCAATAATAATATAAACTTCTAAACATCATATTACCGGCCACTATATATCGGTCAACAAGTCACCTTTTGACTTTCAATTAATATACAGTACTTATAGTACATGTCAGTACTAAGCGCTAACTATATGTAACAATATAATAAAATTGTCAACGTGAATGCCAAACATCACAGCAAAACAGTTTAAGTGCTGGCGTAATTATAATAATTTTTTCATATTTCTGAGCGAAATAATACCGACTCTATGTCGACCAATATACATGTAATACAATGTTCAGCGTGAATCGCGAAAATCTCGGCAAAACATTTTTACGTCTTTTTCAAACTACTGAACTTCAATTACCGGCCACTGTGGACTTCCATTAACCGTCTGTATGGATAGTCACTCTGCTGTTGTAAGTGTAATAAAATTATAATAATAGTGTCACTTATGCTCGCGATGTAGATGTTAAAGACGATGGCAACAGGTCTGGACTGACCCTATGAACGCTGCGGCATCTAAATCCACTGCTGTGTTCTATGTGGAAAAAATTCCATATTTCATTCTGACTATATTTATGCCTAGCGTCGGAGCGCTGGTATGATAGTGTGAGTAAGGTGATTAATTGGATGTTAAATATTACGCATGCATGCATAGGCAAACACGTGATATTATCCCAATGATGAATAAATGCCGGCTCAGCGTTGTAGACGGCGGAACGACATTAATACAACAATGCAGCGATGTCCCGTGATTGACGGGAATGCCACACATAAAATCTCGGAACATACCGTTACATGTGCGGTGAACGACGAGACGTGACGATAACCAGTGGTCGGGTGTTCTCGACCAATCACAGTGGGCCTTCAAATGATTGACAGCTCAACCAGCAGTGACAGCATGTATATGATAAGACGTTCAACCAGACAGCCGTTGTGTTTTATTATATTTTCTCGCTTCTTGGCGCTAAACAGTCAAGTTGTGTGTGTCACCAAAAAACACTTTTTACGGGCGTCAAGCTATGAGGCCCATGTATATATTATTGATAAAGAACTATTATTACGGGTGGTGATTATAGCAACTTGCATCAACTGGCCGAAGTATTAAATCCATATATAGGCTAATACATATTATTTAAAATAATTATATTGTATTAATGTAATTAAACATAATTTATAAATACATCAGTATTTAATAACATGATTAGCAAATCGCATCAACTTGCCAAAGTACTAAATCCATATATACCATGTATACAGCCATATATTGTTTAGGATATATTTTAATAATATACTTGAACATAAATTTTTAAACACATCAATAGTTAATATCATTTTTTATTTAATATCATTATCAATAAAACACTTATCAAGAAAAGATGAAACGGATGTTTGTAAAATTGTAACTGTAAGCAATGATTCCTTTGATTTTGTAACATAATTGTAAAAAATCCATAGAAAACGGAGAAATCTCAGTTGAGACTTAAAATCTAGTAGCGTTCAAAGTGTCAATCAGCCCAATCTGACGGGAAGTTAATCTTATTAACTGCAGTAAACAGGAGATCCGACCCAATGCTGAATCATTGGTGGCCCGCCATCTGCGACGTCGAACCAGTAGCAAACCAATAGTGGGTCATGTGCCGCGTTCAATGAAGAGGCAATTGATTATCGCTGTGCCAATGCCGGGTCAACAGCTCATGATGCCAGCCCAGCCTTAACACAGCGTTGTTTGTCTATCCTGTGTTATCTTGCAACGGCGAGCACACCTTTTACTGCCTGGCCCGAGTCTAGTCAAATCTATTTTTCGCTTGAAACATATATTTATTACTCAGGAAATAACCACACATTCTTGGAGGGCAATATATAATTTTGTTGGCAATTCAATTCGTATACTGCCTCGTAATGTACCATTGGATTAAAAAAAAAGATTACATATATATTCTATATACACCTAGTATTTAAAGGGTGCCGATTACCGGTCACTAGGACACACTCAGACTGCCATGTAGAGCCAAAAGGCAGCATCTGCTTACCAGACAAGTAAGCAGATACTGCCTTTCGGCTTTGCAGAGCAGAGCAGCAGACAGATCTCCACAATAAAACTTATGTTGTCGTAATATTGGGCTTATGAAATTATATTTAAATAAGAATGTACGAGGGGTTTACATTATACTTTACGGCCGCGTCTGTGACACGCCGCTGACTACTGATTGTACAGTTAAACACAGCATGGCCAGCTGATCATTTTGAGTACAAAAACATGTCTGTGGTATAAAAATTCGTGATGCCTTATCCGGCCACCACTGTCAAATCTCTAAAACTTTTTTTTTTGAAAAAAAAAACGTTGCCTCCTATGAGCGGCCACTTGTCTTGATCGGCCACTTTCGGCTTGCAGTAGTGGTGGCCGCTCAAAAGAGGCTGTACTGTATTAGTTTTTTTGTGTGTTTGTAGAGAATTGTCGATTATTAGCGGTTTAGTTTTCTCGGAGGGTTCCTTTGGAACAGCTTATCTGTTATAGATCTATGTGTACAAATGTCACCAACCTATATGTAGCATCATTTTGTTTCAGATGTTGAATAGGTTATTAGAGTCCGACTTTGTCACAGATTACGTGTTCTCTGTGAAGCATTCCAAGCCCAGAGCTCTTTATTGCCTTCTATGTGGTATATATTTTATTTTGGCAACTGGAGATGAATCGGCAAAGATTGTGGCCACCAGCCTTTTTGAAAATAATTGTAAGTGGCTTTTATATATTGCAACTACTTTCAGTATTAAAGCTACAAATATGTGTCTTATAATTATTATAAATAGCTGGTTCTTTTAACTTCCACTAAAACGTTTATAAATGGACCTAATTTCTGTAGAGAAAAGGTATTTTCGGCTAGCAGACAACCACAGAAATTCAATCTAAAATCCAAATTGATTTATTTTTCTATGTTACATGCAGCCATAATGCACTAGTTATGTTTGACTAAAAATTAGATTCATTTATAGAATTTCCCAACAAACACGATACTTCACCCCAATGCTGGCCCAATAATAGCCCAGCATCAGGTCAATAAATTGTGTTTGCAGGGTTATTGCGAGTCTTCAGCTGCTGCTTTTTTACTCTTAAGCATTACTTTGAGTTATGATGTTCACATATCTACAAGTAAACCTAAATGTGTGGACACAAGCGCCACGAGGCAGGCTCTGCCTATGACACTGTGTTTATTGGTTGGCTGAGTGAGCCCTAGCACCCGAAGGGTGGTGAGAGTGGGATTAAGGCATTCGAAGCTTGTATGGAAGCTTTCTCTTAGCTTATCCAAATATTTCATTAGTATATAATACTCATTGGAAAATGTCTGGTTGGCAAGGGAGGCAAGGAACCTGAAAACAGAAGCATTTTAGAATTTAATTAATTTTGATGCGCCCTCGGCGAACAGAGGGTCGCGGTGGTCTAAATGAGGTGTTGAATCAGCCGGTAGCTACCCTATATCTCGTGTCTTAACTCTTGAAATCTGGATGGAAAAGGTCGATAAAGTTATAATTTTGACAGATCCTTTAAATGAACATTTCAGACATTTCTTTTATTAAACCGATGCCTCTCGTGTACACTTAAGTTCACTTAGTATGTTTGACATACTTAAAATTGCGTTCTGAATTTTGGATCAAATGTGATCAATTTACCTCGTGTTGTTTGCCTGACTGTCTGTGTGCCATCGCCATACTCCCGCATACCTTGAGAAAGAACGTCAGAGTTATGTAATTTCATCGAATTTGGGTGGAATGGTCTAAAAGGTGTCTAAAGTTGATAATTTGAGAAATAGAAAGTTCCTAGAAGCGTGTCATCTTAATTGTGAAATTAAGAAAGTTCGCTTGTTCTCTTTACAGAGCCACCAGGGGATTTAAACCCTTGCTTTCACTCACCATGACAGTCCTCGCGGGGGGTGACAATTATGTTGATTATCACCCCCTGCGATGACATGTGGTGAGTGACAACAGACTGTCTGTTGTTATCGTGACGCGGTGGCTGACCAACGCCGTAGGTGTTGGCCCGTCAACGCGTCAATGCTGTTATCACACTCCCGTATGCTTGTCAGCGCCGCTAGCGTCGCGCCAATGCCGGCTCAGCGTTGTTAGCGCTGGACCGACATTGGCACCGCGGTAGCCACACTGTGAAAGCACTTCGCTGTTTCTGTCACTCACGCGTGCTGCCAACGCTGCCAGTGTTGCGTCAGTGTCGGCCCAACGCTATTGACGCCGAACCGGCACTGACACAACTCTAGCCGCATTCACACAGCAGTCTCAATTTTCATCATAAATTTCGGCATATTCTGATATTAATTTGTCCAAATGTGTTTTATGCCCTCTTTTAATTCTTGAAGCTCTTAATTCATTTTGAAGTTTGAAAAGATCTGAATGCTCTTTGAGCGAATCTATGAATTTATACGTTAAAATTTGGAATCGATCTTTGATCAGATCGATCTTAGCAATTTTATGAATATCTTCAGTGTGCGAAAGTTGATCCAATTTGTAGGCTATTTTGATGGCCTTATTTTGAATGATTTGAAGTTTCTTGATATACGTTTCTGACTCTTAAAATTACTGGAGCGCCGTATTCTAGTACTGGACGTATATAACTTTTATATAGTCTCATTAGTGTTTTGGGTTTACAGCCCCACTTTGAGCCGCTCAGGAGTTTGAGCAGACCAAGGCGTTGCCTTCCTTTCTTAGCGTTTTCATCTATATGAGCATTAAAAGTCAGTTTCTTATCTAAAGTTACTCCTAGCAATTTTGCTTGCTGTACTGCAGTGAGTTTTTCGCCAAAAAGTTCTAGTTCTATATTTTTCTTAGTTTTAAGCATTATAAGCTGCGTTTTCTTAGCATTTAGTTTTATTCTCCACTTGGAGCACCATGCTTCTAGGTCTGATAAAACTTTGGCTAGCCTATATTTAATTGTTTTTTCACTTTTAGCAAAAGTCCAAAATCCCAGGTCGTCTGCGAACTGAGAGACCCCTACTGTATTACTTTAGGGATCTATTGGAATATCATTTACATAGATTAGGAATAGAAGTGGGCTGAGAACCGAGCCCTGAGGTGTGCCGGCATTAAGTGAAATTTTGTCTGAAGTCTCATTATTTATTTTGACTGAAATTTTCCTGTCAGTTATAAATGAAGACATTAATCTTACTATTTTATCTGGTAAATTTGTATTCATTAATTTATATCTTAGTCCGTTGTGCCATACGGAAGCAAAAGCTTTTTCTACATCTATAAAGATTGCAGCTCCTTTATGGTGACGGCTATGTGCTATGTGCGCATCATCAGCTAGTCTGAGAATGTGTTCCATAGCGCATCTTTTATTTCTATAGCCTATTTGCCATTTATTAAAGAAATTTTCTTCTTCTAATTTACTGTGCATTCTATGAGCAATTATTTTTTCAAAAAGTTTGCCTATGCAACTTAATAAACTGGTCTATAGTTAGTTGGAATTTTATTGTCTTTTTTAGGCTTTGGGAGCATAATTCCTTGAGCTTCCGTCCATTTACTTGGAAAATACCCTATTTTTAGGCACTGATTGTACATAGTTTTTAAATTCTCAAATACTATTTCTGGACATTTTTAAATTATAGTGTATTTAATTCCGTCTGCTCCTGGTGCAGACCTACCTTTGGTCCTATCTAATTGTAGTTTTATTTCTTGAATCGAGATATCCCTGAGTAGTATACCATCGTCGCCATCTTCTACTTTATTTTCTTTTAGAGTTGGAAAAAGCTGCGATTTTTCATTTATAGCGTTATCTATTAAATCTTTAAATTCATCATCAAAAATTTCACCTGTGTGAGTATTATGAATTTTGCCTAAAGATTCAGCGAACGTGGTTGCTTTTTCTAAGTCGTTTTGAGTTAAATTACCATTTTCTTTAATTATTGGCTTGGATGCGCCGCCTGATTTCTTACCATTAATACTATTGATAGTTTTCCAAAATTCTCTAGAGTCTTTAGTTTCGTCTAGTTTTTTAGTTTGCTGATTCCAAAATTATTCTCTATCTTTGTTTACTTACTAAGTTGTTTAATTGATTATATAGAGTTTTATCCTCTGCTTTTTGCGTATTTCTAGCTAAGCGTCTAATTTGTCTCTTTAATTTAATTAATTTCATTGTTTCATTTGAAATAAAAAGTGCTTTATCTTTACGTTTTGCTTTAGGATTTAGGTTTATTGGTTGTGATATCCCTGCCTTTTATGTGAAGCATCATGCCAATATTGAGCCAACAGTACATATATGTTACCAATTGTTGAGCTTATGTCCAAGGATCGTGCTAGGCCTACTGTCCACTTATCTGGGTTTCTCCATGTTTTCTTTACTCGTTTAAAAAAAAACTTTAATTTATTTTTTACATAGTGCAATGATTATGATCATTGAAGATTCAAAATATTTGTAGAACAAAATATAAAATGTGTTTTGTATGGTCCAAGTATTATAACATCAAATCAGCAATAGTTCAATGAATTCATGCTAGCTGAATTTAAGGGAGTTTACCTCAATCCTTGCTATTAAGTGTTAGTCTACCTATCACAATGTTAGCCCACCATTGGGACAATATCCTGATTTCCCAGGATGTTTTCTGATACTTTACTTTTGTTATAGTGATTGATTTACTGGAGAAAAGGAGGTCTGTACTGAAGCCTGAGTTTAGGAATCGCATGCATGCCCAGTTTCCTGATGTTGATTTGGATGACGATGACTTGGTGGACGAATGTGTGTGTTTGAAAACGTGCCAAGAGGAGACAAGATCTTTGTCAGAGGCCCTCAACCAAATAACACTAGTAGACAAGTGTCTGCAGACGTTCACTGCACTCTCACAATATGGAAATAAAAGTACTCAAGACAATGCACACAAGCAGGCTGGTGCCGACTCCAATAAAGATGATGTGATACTACAGCTACATTCACCAGCAGAAAATGATACATGAAACAGTACTGTTAACCGGTCCACCACTGGCAAGGCTTTTAGGAGCATTCACATAAAAAAAATAACTGGAATTCATCAAAATGTGCAGAACTAAAAACAACGGTGATTCCAAATTATATCATGCCTAGTTTTAAAGCATAATTATTTTTCATTCATTTAAAGCTTAAAAATTGTCAAGTGTTAATGCTGACTTAGAATCAGCAACATAATGTTAACCCTAAACCCTTACATCACGGGGACCGACCTTAGTCTGATGACTAAAGTCGCTCCCCGCACTGTAAGAGTAAACATATTAATTTTATAATCGCCGTAGACACATAACATAGGTATTCATATGAATCAGAAAGAGCTAACCAAGACATTTATGATAATTTCAAAATGAATAAAACCCTTTGGTCTCCATGGTTTTTATAAAGCAATTCCGCGCTTTAAGGGTTAAAAGTGCTAATCACGTCTATGGTCGTTTTCAGCACTGATATTTGTCTTTCAAACAAGAAAATTTAAGTAGAAATCCAGCACTGGATCAATGTCTCGCCATATAATGGTTGCTGTGATGTCGATGTAAAGTTGGGCTGATGAAGCAGACGTGTCAACAGTGAATAAACATTGGATGAAAGCTGGGTAGATCTTTCTGGTTCTGTGTCGCTGACAGTCCCCGCATTAAGACAGCATTGAGCCAACTGATGTGCTTGCTAGCGGCGCGTTGTGATGTCTGTATCTGCTCACTGGCTAGACACAACAGTTGACACGCATGTGGTCTAAGCATTCACTCATCAGCTGTACCAACCTCCATTCAGCGCTGGTTAAACACTGCTGTTGTAGGCCCACACAGGTATATACCCCTGATAATCCATTGATTTTTTCACAAGGGTGAACGTAATATATAACCCTACTGACCCTGAACCAATATTCGATTAATGTTGGCCGACAATGGGCCAGCATTAAGCCGATATTGTGTCATGTTTATTGGGATATCTTTTCCGCTAGACATTATAGTTTTGACAATGCCGCGATAATGAACATCTTATACATTATAGCTCCACACGATTGTTATACCGCAACGTTATGTCATCGCTAACTCCTACATGTTTTGTGCAACCCATAACACAGAAAGCTGGCCTGGTCTCGCATATCGTATACCTGCCATCAGATAACTTGTATCGCATGTTTTTGGCCGATTTCTCAGTCAATTCTCAACTTATTTTCGAGTCACCCGCCAAATTTTCATCAAAAATTTGTATATAGTTCAAAAGTTAAACTATTTAGTAAATTTGTAATTACGACGTCCCTCTCTGGTTGGATTAAAGTTTGTTTTTAGCTCCGAATCCCATCACATGCCAGATGGTCTAACTTTTCAGGTATAGAATATTTTTCGAAGATATTTTTCGAAGAATTTCAAGGTATACGGAGAGTGACTCAACAATAGTCCTTACAAAATTTCATAAAAATCAGTTGAGAATTGACTGAGATATCGGCGAAAAACATGTGATACAAGTTATTCTGATGGCGGGTATAGTCAGATTCACTTCAAATTCATTGAATCAATTTCGACGATTCCTCAGTCAATTCTAAACTAATTTTCATGAAATTTCACACACTATCGTCTAGTCATAAGGCGACTACGCTGAAAATTGTACACAAAGCTAATCCCAGCATACACGACATATCGATCCAATGGTGGGCCAACATCGTAGACGGTGTAGACACTGCCCCAAACACATAACTTAATGTCTTTTCCCCCGTCTTGTTGAAAACTGTATACTCAATTATATTCACACACCATTTAATTTGACGTATTTCGTTGGACATTTCATTCATCGGATATTTATCTTCACTACAAGACGCAAATTGTTCTCGCAATTCTCAACTGGTAGTGGATTGGTGATAAAAATAAGAGTTGATGCTATGAATCGGTTGAACTAAGTATAGAGAAGTCAACCAATCCTGTGTGCCCATAATGGAGACTGTCTGTTTGGTCCAACGTCGCATGTTTGCTGGGTGTTTGTGTAAATTGTATACTTTTTCGTCCAAGAAACTTGTTACTTGTTTTCAATTGGTTAAATGCTGGCCAAATGTCACAACATTGGCCGAAGTAACTATTTTATTAGAATAACAACAAACCGTGTTGATTATGACTATTAATGTTATACGGTAATGTTACGTTTGAAATAAAATGTATTATTTTTTACATTGTTTAATTCACCTTGTTTTTTTATGCAAATTTGCCAAGTGGCACAAAATGTGAATCATATTGCGAATGTCAGCCACAAGTTTTAGCTATGGTAAGTGGGAAAACAAAAAAAAACTACTGGTGTGTAAGGGGTCTTGTCAAGTTAAAAAAAAATCTGAGAAAAACTCGGATTGTTCAGAATTCACACACCCACCCCCCTATCCAATTTTTCATTTTTTTTTGGAAACATTCGGAAACATGAAAACAATAAAAAAACCAGAAAAACACAAAACCCAAAAAATGTAAATCGGAGTTGGTGCTGGACCCACCCACCCACTTCCGAGTTTTTCTCAGATTGTTTTTAACTTGACAAAACCCCTGAGAAAATATTGGATACAAAATGACCATTTTACACTATCCAGTGTTACACGAGGGAGGATAACAGATGATAAATTACAGGTATCAAATCAAAGGCATTTTTATATCCCAGCGAGTGATGTTTTTAGGGATTTACAGGCCTACACACATGAGAGATTAATTTATTGTAGAAGAATGTTTATTTAACCGTGAATACATGGTTTGGGGGGCCTTCATTAAGACAAAATATGATCGCTGATATGTAAATGGTGCCGATCTAGAATATACTGAAATGAAACCTCACATTTTGTTTTATAGTGATGGTCTAGCTATCTAGCACGGTTCACCCTGATATCAGACCGGTTGAGGTAAATAATGGCTGATTGTCGGCTATTTTGAATTTGATAGAGTTAAAAATTTCCAGGGTGCATCCTCCCCCGAAACCTCACATTTTGCTTTATAATAATGGTCTAGCCACCTAGTACGGTTTACCATATATCGTCCATGTGAAAGTAAATAATGGCTGATAGGTGGCCATTTTGAATTTGATAGAGGCAAAATTTTTCAAGGTGCATCCTCTACTGAAACGTCACTTTTTGTTTCATAGTAATGGTTTAGCTATCTAGCTCGGTTAACCTGATATCAGGCCTATCAAAGTAAATAATGCAGATTGTCGGCCATTTTGAATTTGATAGAAGTTAAAAATTTCCAGGATGCATCGTCCCCGAAAACATTTTTTTATAATAATGGTCCAGCCATCCAGCACTGTTTACCAAATATTGGCCATGTGAAAATAAATAATGGCCGATAGGCGGCTATTTGGAATTTGATAGAGTTGAAATTGTTCAAGATGCATCCTCTCCTGAAATCTCACATTTTATTTTATAATGTACCCGATATCAGGACCTGTCGAGGTAAATAATGGCCATTTGTCTGCCATTTTTCATTTTTTTAGGTGGAAAATTTTCAGAGTGCATCCTCTCCTGAAACCCAACAAATTGTTTTATAGTAATGGTATAGCTATCTTGAGCGGTTTTCATGATATTCCGCAAAATATTTCAGTCGAATTTACTAATGCTATAAATAAGCCAAAGTGCTGGGTCAAAGTACAAAAATACCTTGCAAGCACTCAAATACCCCTAGGCTCATGCAGTGACTCTATATATGCCAGGTTTCAAGGCAATTAATTGAAAATAAGAACGTTTTATTAAAATTGATAAAACCAAAATGGCCACCGCAGCCTCGTTTTCAGTCTCACATGAAAACGGACAATACTAATAATCTTGCAGACCCCGAAAACCTATATATATACCAGGTTTCGAGGGAATTCTGAAACAAAAAAAATTTAAAAAAAATTAGTCGCTAGGTGGCGGCCATTTTGATTTTCGGTTGTCATTTCCATACTCATGGGCAACAGCACATAAAAAATTGGTGAGATCCAATAATTATTTTCGAAGTTATCGCGTTAACAAGGAATTTTGTAATTAAAAAATAAAATGGCCGCCATAGCCTCGTTTTCGGTTGCACGCGAAAACGGACAATGCCAACAGACTCGCAGACCCTCAAAACCTATATATACCAGGTTTCAAGGAAATTATGAAAAAAAAAAATCAAGTCGAAAAAAAAATTGAGTCGCCAGGTGGCGGCCATTTTGATTATTGGTGGAAAGTTGAAAATATAATCAGGTGATCCCCATACTCATGGGTAACTTTACGAAAAAAAGTTATCGCGTTAACAAGAATTTTTTTTAATTTTTTGACCTTGGGTAAAAAAGTGCCGGGAGTGGTTGAATGTTTGTATGAATTATGAATTTAATCTGTTGCACCATGTTGGTGTAGTAGCCAAAAAAATGTGTGCGGCGACGGCAGCGGCGGAGACGGCGCACGAAGTGAACGACAATACCCCATCGGGCCGAAAACCTGAAAAGGCACAACTAGGACCCTTAGAGATCATGTATGTGCAATATGACTGTCAGCGGCCAAGTAGTTTTCGAGATCTGCTCCGGAAACGAAGTGGGTGTCAAAATAGGTCATAGTACTGCACCAAAAGTAGGTCAAAGCTTATATACCTCGAAAGGCACAACTAGACCCCCTAGGTGGTGTATGTAAAATTTGAAGACAATCAGACATACTGAGATATGCTCCGGAAACGAAATGTTCACCGCAGCCCAACGCCATAAAATAATTTATCCTCTGCGACCTTGCATATTGAATTCAGCTACAAAATATTTTAACCTGTCCATTATCCACCTAGAAGTAGCCGACATACAAAAAATTGTTATCCTAGGTTATTTTTTTACAAAGTTATAAGCAAAAGAAGAGGTGAAAACCCGGACGGAGGCGGGACAAATGATGATGTGTATATTATATTATATTAAAAAGAACAGGAATTAAAGTCAAAATTATACTCATGGAAATAAAAAAGTCAATTAGACTAGCGGATAAATCTAATTCGTGAAAGGATTGTATTCAAATTATAAATTATGTTCGCTATTTTTTCATCCA
The DNA here is from genome assembly GCA_964017125.1 of Flabesymbios commensalis. Lineage (NCBI taxonomy): Eukaryota > Metazoa > Annelida > Polychaeta > Terebellida > Flabelligeridae > Flabesymbios > Flabesymbios commensalis. The sequence continues at coordinate 23,677,091 of OZ024912.1, forward strand.
AACATTTTACACGAATATATACCTTTAACAGTTTGGCCGCTGTAGGTGTGCCAGGAGAATAATGTACAATATTCAAATCACATAATAGTACATGTGCAAATGACAAAAACACACACACAGATAATAAATAATCGTTTATTCATTAACAATTGTGATAAATACGCAGCAGCCAGTCTGGGTAACATTAACGAATGTGAGACTTGCTATGGATGGTGATAACAACATTGTATATTTTGCACTGTATATGCCACAGCAAAATTAACTCGCACATTACAACTAAAAACCTAACTGATTTTTTATCATGTTCTTTGTTTTCTTTGTGAATATGCTACTTTTGACTTTTTATAATCAAGTGAAAAGTTGTTTCCAATTTGCAGATGGGATAGAGGGATGTTGGAATTAGGTACAGACATACCATTGTTCCTACGATCAAAATTTGCTCCCTCAGTCATGGTAAACAATGTACGTCTGATTTTTAAATCGGTACAAAAAAAACAAAATCTGCATTTTATAAGACAAATTAATGTAGCTGGCCATGTGTAATTCAAAGGTATACAATTCAAGAAGAGATAAGCTGTTGCATTTAGTCTTTTTGACGAGATTCTGAGGATGGTTAGGTCTGGTTGACATCGATGGTAAGGTCCACTTTTGTCATGGTTGTGGGGACCGTCATACCCCCGCCTCGCAGTCCAGAGATGAATACCTGTGGCCGCGGCACCTGGCTGTAGCCATCCTCCCGTGTCTGTGTTGTACTCTCTCTACAAAGAAACAAAACGATGATTTTTACATACTAATTTCTGATGAAATGGTGAAACTATATATCCCGAACATTTTATCAATGTACACCGAAATATTATCCAGAAAAAAATGAGATATTGAACCTATGTTAATTTATTATTGGCCCACTGGCTGCGCGGCTGGCCCAACATTAAACCAACATGGGTTCAACATCTTGTGTTTTCTCTGTAGCCTACTTACTTTGGTGGATAACACTGTGCAATATTGTCTCTCCTGAGGTTGCTGAGATTTGTCTGTACAGAGTGAGTGACTCGCTGTCGCACGTTGGCCTGTAACATGCAATTATTAAAAATTATTTTGATTCTTTTTTTACAGAGATGCTGTTTGAATTTATTTTCTAAGATCAAAAGTGCCGCACACTTTATGTTAAGGGAAAAGAAAAAAAAACTTCCACAAATTATATAGGAATATAATATTATCTAAATTTAGCATAACTTTTTTTAGTTGGCTCTTTGTACATTTACAGCTGGTTGAGTATGACATTGCAGATGTGGAATGATAAAATTTGTCAGGATTTTAAAAGTACAAGGAATAAAAATGTGTGAGTTTTCAGTGTGCCATGGTGGATGTATTATCAAAAGGATTTGCACTTGGTAGAGTACTGCCGTGCAAAGCCAAAAGGCAGTACTTATTAGCTTTGTTATTCTCAGCAGAGACAGAACAGCAAGCCAAGGTTGGTTTAATGTCTGGCCAGAGTTGCAGACAGTTTTCTCAACATTAAACTGAACCTGGTTCGACGTCTTGTGTTTACTGACTGCTGTTTCAAAAGTTAAAAAAAAACCAGCTAGGATTTTATTCTGTTATACATGGACCTACCAGTTTAATTGCCTTTCGGCGTAGTTCCCACTCATTCCATTCATATGTCGAAACAATATTAGATTCTATAAAGTGTGTATCTGTCTGTGTACCGCTGTCACACTTGGTTACTGGCTTTTCTATGATTCGGCCAGGTTCCTTTCCCTAAAGTATCAGTAAAAGGAGGTTTAACATCTCAGCAATGAGCATAAAGCAAATCAAGATATTAAGGCAGATAAAATGGATGAACCATGCCCAGCAAACACGACACATTGACCCAATGTTGGTCCAATGCGGTCCAACATTGGGTCGATATGTCGTGCTTGCTGGATGGAATGCTTTCCTTTGTGACTCAATAGATCAAGTATGCACAAGAAACCTGGGCAAACACTGTTATAATTATCATTACAGTATGCAGTATTGATATCTCAACTGTATATTGTTTGTATTTATATCAAACATGTATTACATTGTATAAGTTACCTACCTGGCTATAAGGTGCTATAGATGCAAATTGAGTGTGCAGCTCCAGCAATTGAATCAGTTCAGGACTCCGCTTTGCTGCTTCAGATACTAGACGGATATAGCTGCAACGTAAATAGTCAACAGATAAATTATTTATTATATTTATTATTTTATTTGAATTATTTTTCAAGCTGTTTTTTTAAATAATACAGAGCAGAGTTTTGTAAAGTATACTGTAAAAAATTTTGGAGGACTTTTTAATTGTCAAATTAGTAGAAAGCAAGGGTATCATGTATGAACGATTTGTTAATGTCATATGTAATTATGCTATTTTCAAAACTTTATCATTCTTACATGCAGAATTTGGTGAAGATGTAACCTTCTTTAATTGTAGGATATATATAGCAAAGCAAGATCATATTATAAAGTTAATATGCTGCATCATTTGCATAATTTATTCATAATGCAAATTCAGAATTTTTTTTTTTTACAAAATCACACTGGGAATATATTTGAATATTTATATCAAAACCTTTAACAGTCCATCACATATGAAAATAATTATAAGGAATAACACAATTTTCTTCATTACTCAAATAGGAGGATTAACATAATATAGCTTTGGTAACGTTTTTAGTATTGGGACTGTCTTTTTACTTCTGGCGTATAAAGACAGTCACCACACTGGAAAAATTAAAATATTTCTATGACTGTAGACCTACATATGTATTGAAATGAAGCGGAAAGAGCTAACTAAGACATTTATAAAGATTTCAAATTGAAAAATCCCCTTTGATCTCCATGGTTTATACAAAAAAATGTCAGCATTGTAAGGGTTAATAATAAGGCTGGATGATATAAGGCGAGATGATAAAACTCTGTTAAAGCTGAATAAAGTAAACTAATGACTTGTATTGAAGGTGATTTGTCTCCAGCAGTAGAGATATAAGTTTGCTTTTAGTGTGGTACAATTCGAGTGTTGAAAGGCTAACCAAGGTTAACCTATTTTTCAAGCAGAAAATTTAAATAATAACAAGACAAACCCTTCAGGATTGACAGTGAATTCCTCGGCAGCCTGCCTGGAAGAGAATGCATAGCAGTGCTCTTTGTAGCGAAGTACTCCTATCTGCGGGTTTGCTGGTAACAAAAGACGATCATACTGGACCAATGTCCAGCCACAGTATCCCTGTCAACACAGATGGTAGTTACAATAAAATGATCGTAAAAAAACAAAAATCATTTGTCATTTGAGGTTAAAAGTGTTATTTATGTTAACAACTTGATATTTTGCTTTCACTACAAAATTAGCAAATTTACACCATCAAACAAGTATAATAAAATAGTGTTAAGAAAATGTCATGAATATTTAGACCCTTAGACTTTTAAAGTGTAACACTAAACTTCAAGTGGGTGAAAATTACTCATAAATGTTTTATTTTAACAAAAAAAAATTGTTGTCCAAACACCCATTTCATTCCCAATAACTGTGATTTAACCTACTAATAAAACACTAAAAACGACTAGTCATCATTAGCGACGTTAAAACAGAAACCTATAATACAGATGCTAACATTATTGAGGTTTAAATTTCTAAACAATAAGGGTTATTGTGCAATTAAATATTGTTAGGCAAAAGGCTGTAACTGTATAATTAGTAAACAAAGTACTTTACTCCAATGTACCCACCAGGTGGTTGAATTTTTTTTTTAAATTATATTTATACTCTGGAAAATTTTGATAGTCTTACTTACTCTGTACTGTATGGGTAGCTTTTCAAAATTACTTGTTGTGTCAGGGAAAAGCCAGTCATGTTTCCTCAGGTCATCTTTCTTTGGATCAATTTTTTCTTCCCCTGACTATAACATAAAAATATGATATACTTGTTAGATTTTCATTACATATACATGATATATCTTATTTTATATAATTTATCTGCCATGTTTAAACAATATTAGGAATCCAGGAATATGCTTTTATAAATTATAGTGGCTCTGTCATATTCATATATGATATTTACGTATAGCTCCCCTTTTATGCATGAACCCCTGTGCTAAGTATGAACATATGCAAAAAGGGCATTTCATACATAAGGGATGCAAAATTATTAATGAGTGCTATGCTAATGTAGCCGTATATTTTTTTAAAGCATAAATATTGAAATACATAAAAAAGAGGCAGGGCGAGATGCACATGTAGGCTATATTCATTGATGCGTTTGTGGTGACAAGATATCTATGTTCACTATGTTTATGGAATTAAAAAAAATCAAACTTCAAACTTATTATACATTTATTTTCAGCAACTTCTGCAACTCCGCACAAGTTCTGTCAAACCTTCAACTAATTCAATGTTTGATAATCATCTCAAGATTTAATAGCAAACTGCAATTCACTTGTAAACAATTTCTGATACACACCTCCTTCATACGTTCTTCATCGGTTTTTATTGTAGTTCCATCTAACATTGGTTCGAGAAGATCATCTCCGAAAATTTCATGATGACCCTGTAAAAAAAATGCTTTTTTTTCAGTTTGCCAGCACAATTCCAATTCAAATGTATTTATGGAAAGTCAAACAGACTCTAAGAATCATACAGCTCATAAAACAAATAAGTCAACCAATAATGATTCACCCTTACTTACTCTTGTAAATGGCTCGAGACTGACAAGGATATTACTGAGTACACTGAGTAGAACCATTTCATCCTGAAATCCCGTCCAGATCTGAGCCAGGTGAATAAACTGAGGCTAAAAAAGTAAGCAAAATGTATGAACAGAGACGTTGGATAATGATGTTTAGTATAGAGTAAGTTATGGGTAATTTTAGACTGTTACAAATGACAAGGAATTGCCCAATTGAATACTTTAATATCGGCTGAGCGTCTTCGAGATTGAAACAACAGTGGAACAGAGTTTGCTTGGTAAGTGAAGTAGAACTAAATTTCAGAACAAAAACATCGAAAGCATCCCGTTACATATTTCTAAATCACTTCATCAAAAATATCCACCACCCTCGTTAAAAAAACTTGCCTGAACTTGGAGAGATTGCGACAATAAAAAAAGCTAAGTAAAATAATTACGCCCACCAGATAATTCTTTTCAAAATGTCTTCCGTCAGCCATCTTGTTTTAATGAATTATTCCCCCAAATTAATCAGATCATTAGAAATGCCCAGAGAACCACAGCATCAAATTTGAATGCAATCTAACCTACGGTTCATAAGATGTCGCAAGCTTTTTAGGCAACCATTTTTTCAAGATGTCCTTTGTCAGCCATCTTGATTTTAATTATTTTTTTCCCAGAAGTTAATCAGATCATCAGAAATACCCGGAGATCAACGACATCAAAATTGACCGCAACCCAATCAAGGGTTCATAAGATATCGCGCTCAAAAGCTTTTTGGGTGGCGATTTTTTTAAAATGTCCTCAGTCAGCCATCCTATTTTTAATGGTTTCTTCCCAACAGTCAATCAGATCATTAGAAATACCCAGAGAAACACATCGAATTTGAATGTGATCAACCAGCAGCTCATAAGATTTCGTGCCTACTAAGCTTTTGGACAGCTCATTTTATATTTTTTTCAAGCTGGCGTCTTACAGCCATCTTGTTTTTAATGGATTCTCCCCAAAAAGGTGATCAGAGCATCAGAATACCCAGAGAACGACTCTATAAAACTTGAATGAGATCCATTCAATGATTAATGAAAAATGGCTCAGTGCCAAAAATATATGGGAAGAATTGTCCAGTCAGATAGGTTATGTCAGGGAAAGATTAGCAAAATTTATCAGTCACATTCCTGATATGCCTGCGGCGGCGGAGAAGGAATATGCTAAACACTATAAGCATCCCGATAGTATGGAGGTTGCTCAATAATTCGCAGCCTACCCAGCAAACATGAGACATTGATCCAACATTTTTCGCCCGTATCAAATCATCTTCAGATGACAATGGTAAATTCAGGCTTGAAAGGGTTAATGTCAACAGTAATTTGGAGTTCAATTAATTAGGATATAATTATGAAAAAATAATTGCAAAACATATACAATTTCAATCTAATTCCATGTCATTAAGATACATACATAAACTTGAGCAGTAGGTACAGCTGTTTTAGATTGCACAGTGGCCTGAAGTTGTTCCATTCGTGATGCCAGCTGTGATTCCAGAAGCTCCACGTGTTGAGCACAACTGATTACATCATGCTGTAAATGCAATATCAGGTCACTTATCTATTCAGACTACAATTAAATCACAGAAGAGAACAGCTCTTCTTTTAACCCTTAACCCTTACAGCACGGGGATAGACTTTAGTCGTCAGAATTTTATGTCTGTAGACGTCAGATTCTGATGTCTAAATTTAATCACCGAACTGTAAGAGTAAACATACATGTATTTCTAATGGCCGTAGACCCATAACATAGGTATTCAAATGAATCTGAAAGAGCTAACTAAGACATTTATGATGATTTCAAATTGAAAAGAACCCTTTGGTTGCGATGTTTTTTACAAATTAATTCAGAGCTTCAGGGGTTAAAGTGCTGAAAGACTTTTGTATAAACCATGGAAATCAAAGGGTTTTTCAATTTGAAATCATCATAAATGTCCTAGTCAACTTATTCCACTTTATTTGAATATCTATGTTATGGGCCATTAGAAATATTCTTTCAGATTCTGACGTATAAAAATGGTTCCCATGCTAAAAGGGTTAACACTGATCACATCTATAGCCGTTTTCAGCCTGTTTATCTGCCCTTCAAACAATAAAATTCAAAGAGAAATGATCAGTAAATTAGCTAGATTAACCCTAAAGCGCTGAATTAATTTGTAAAAAACTTTGCAGCCAAAGGTTTTTTTGCAACTTGAAATCATAAATGTCTGAGTTAGCTCTTTCCGATTCATTTGAATACCTATGTTATGTGTTTCCGGCCATTAGAAATATGTTGATTCTTACAGTGCGGGATCGACTTTAGTCGTCAGAATCTGACATTTACTGGTACAGATTTCAGATCCTGTCGACTAAAGTCAATCCTTGCGCTGTAAGCATTAACACAAATTTGTATTCAATTTGTACACAATGATGTAAGAATTGTTTATTTATTTGAAGTTTCGGTTCACGAGCTACATTAACAAAGTGTGGCCTAATGAACACTTATCACATTTATTTTTTTCTCTCATATCAGTTCAAACTTTAGGTAGATGCAGTAAAAAATATGCTGAAAAAGACTACGGTAATTACTGTTACAATTACTGTCTGAAATTTTGTGACAAATAGGCTTACATACCAGGATAACCCTGAGGAAAGCTTCCTGTTGACGAGAATTTATCAGTGAATCTTTCAGAAGTTGCATGGGCATGTCAGCTTCATTCTGTGCACCTTCATGCATCTTCTCCAAGGCAGCTGTAATAAAATATACCAAACAGTTATTTAAAGCAACTGCTTATGTTGACATGTCAATTTAAAAATATGAAGTTATATAGCCTACTGATTTTAACTAACAACAACAAAAAACTATTTTAAAGCACTGAAAAAGACTAAACTAGTTTTATTTCCAGGTCGAATTTTGCCATGTAAACAAAAACAGTCTGCAGTATACAACAATTTATACCACAAATTCCCCCAAGTCAGGACATGGGGGGAGATACACCTACAGCACTGATTTTCTGCCCGACAGCATGTGCTCAATGCTGTGGGACCATTCAACTATCCTTTAGGTGTACAAATAGATTGTTCAGGTTTTCGGTGGATTCATAGAAATGTTGATAAAAATATTTTTTTAAATTTAAATTTTTTGAACAAAATAAAACCAAGATCTGCGGGATACACTTCATTACAAAAATAAGAAACCAAGATTGATATCATCTCACGGGGTCCCTTTAAAATTTTTCATTCAATTGAAGCTATTGCAAAAAATCTGTAAGATATAATGAACATAGTTTCAGTTGAAAATCTAGACAATATTTGTATTTATACTGTGTAAAATGAAGTTGGTAATAAATCTGACCAAAACAAACAAATTGCTTCTGCTGAGAATTCACAATTAAGCAGCATAAATTACTTGATTAGCTTATTAGTAGAACAATTACCATTGAGCTGACATAAAATGATCACAGTATTATTACAGTAATAATTAACTGGTAAATTTGTAAGAAGCATACATTTTTCTTAATTTCTAAGTAACCTGGGTAATTGAGATCATACTATGTACAGCAGTATGTTTAAAAAATATACTAGTATTTACCCTTAACACCACATTATACATGTATAATTTAAATTTTGTATATAAATATATTCTTATTCGAACATTTTGTCTTGTTTGAGGGACAAACACAAAAATCAGAATGGCAACATGATAATTGCACTTTAAGGGTGAAAACCTTAACCCTTGAAGCGCAGAATTTTGTTTATATAAACCGGGGAAACCAAAGGGTTTTGTTCAATTTGAAATCATAATAAGTGTCTTAGTTAGTTCTTTCTGATTCATTTGAATACCTATGTTATGGGTATATGGCCTTTGTGAATATTTTTAGTCAGTCCCCGCGCTTTAAAGGGCAAAGCCATGATCTGCAGAACTCAAATTCCCAGTCAATTGAAGTCATGTCACATAACTGTGACCCGAAACTCAAAAGTGACACATACTAAGTAACACATAGTAAATGTACTATGGTCGACAACAGTGATATATATATTATTTTTATGATATCGACCAGTATATTTGTAGGTTGTATCCAGCGTCTGTTGTATCTCACTGTCCACGTTCTGTGTTGTCGCTGGCACAGCTTCGTTCAGAATAGCAGGTACTGATAAAAAATAAAACATACAGTTCTTAGACAGAGCAGAAACGTTAGTGGAGCACCATGCAGCATCCCGGCAAACTCTAAACACTGCTGAGTCTCTGTTGGCTCAACGCTGGACAACATCCCAGCAAACACAAAACATTTGCCTAACATTTATACAATGTTGGACCATCGTCGAAGACGGTGGGCCTACGTTGTATAAATGTTATACAAATGTTTTGTGTTTGCTGGGATAGGCTCAGTGTCTTGTGTTTACTGGGTCCCTACAGAGGGGCAAATAATTGACCAACAACTGCTGGTATGACTAGGGCCAATGATTTTCCGTTTAAAAAAAAATGTTTTTCCGTTTCACGTTTTAGTGAATTCCGTTTCATTCCGTTTCAGCGCGATTTTAACAGATTGTTGACTAAAATACAGTGACTGAGTGTGCTACAAGTAACTCAGATATGTAATTAAATAACAACATAATTGTTGATTGCCAATCATCAACAGAACGAAACACGAAAAAACATTATTTTTTCATATTATAACTGCATAAATTAGTATCTTACCAATGCCAAGCAATTATAAAAAAATGACTAGTATAATAATCGCCGATGGAAAAAGTGCTGACCCATCCAGCCCCACATCAACCCACACACGGCGGTCATGGCGGTATTGATTGTACTTTCATTTCCCAGTCACCTTAGCCAACGCTGGTCCAACATAAAGTCATACCACGCATGCTGTGATTCGGGAGTCCTTGGCTGATTTCGACAAGTTCTGGCTCATTTACATAATGTGTGCGCATGCGTCGTGTACAGGAACCGATCCCGTACTAGCGGGAATAATCTAAAATAAAACTGGCTAAAAATAGTCAAGCTGAATGACGTCATTGCAATGGATTTCCAAACGGAAATCTGACACGCATCAGCACTGTCAAATTTGCGGCAAATGCCGCGATCAACAGGATAAGGGTTAAAATTAATGAAAAACAGAGTGAAATAAGTGGATTTGGACTCATAACATCACGTTTCCATTTGAACTTTGAAATATGCAATTCCGTTTCACAGGGCATATTCTGCGAATTCCGTCCGTTTTCGGCGATCGCCGTAAATCATTGGCCCTATATGACCATATTACCCGCATTCGCTGTATACTCGCACCTTCACGTTGGTGTACTCACAACAGTACCGGGGCTGCCTAGTTGTGACATAACATATATGGCATCCTCTAGCTGATTTAGACATTATAGTAACATCTGATATGTTTTCATTAGGATTACATTAATAATTATTTGTCTAGTGGTGACATTGCATAATACAATAATTGAAAACATGTTGCTGTCTATTAACAGAATGTCTCCTGGGATAAAAAACAAATATTTGTCAGTGTTATTAACAGGTTACTAAAAGGTATGTAAAAAAAGTTCACTTTTACAATGTAGGTGCAAAATGTAAAGCTCATTCAGAAAAAATATGATGTCGCACAAAAAAAAGTAAAACTTTTTTTAACCCTTTAACCACCAAATAATGAAATTAATCAAATGGCAATTTTCACCCACTTGAAGTTGTGTTTCGCTGACACGATCCACAACTTCAAATGAGTGAAAATTATTCAGATTTCACAAAATGGAGGTCAACTCTTATAAAATATTGCTAATTGATGTCAAATTCTACCAGTAGCATGTTTAAAGGTAGTACTTAATGTGTACCTGGTAAAAAAGGAAAAACCGAATATAATCAGTACTGTCGGTTAAAGGGTTAATAAAAGGCAACGTGATTATACATAAACTACACCGGTACATAGATGGTCAAGAAGGTTCATAGTTAACAGATTTTGGTAGCTTAAAAACCAATTTAGACTCATTGGCACTAAAATTTTACTTATTCCAAGTCTTAGAGCAGTTATTGAGTATTTTTTGGTAATTATTTGGAAGGAATTATAAAATTGAAAACTATCTCATTTAAAACACAGATGTTAACCATGTTAACTGAACTCCACAGGATGCAATTCAGTTACTCAGATATTTTCTCGTTGTTTGATCTTCTGATCTTTACCTATGCAGGGATTAGAGAATTAGTATCACCTGAATTAGTAAATGTTTAACTCACAATCATCAATGCCATCACCACCTTTCCCACACTCCTTGTTGAAGAGACGTATGCCTGTGACTATCATGGTCAACTCTTGTAGTTGTCTCTCTTTATCCCTCTTGACAAGAGACATAAATGTACCTAACTCTGTCTGAGGGAATACACTCTGGAGAGCAGCTATAAAAAAAAAAGATTTATTTAACTTTTTGTGCCCAAATTCCCCACAAAAATGTACCCCTGGAAGCAAAGTTTATATTTTAAAAAGCATAATATTCCCAGTAGACCCCCATAAGTAACTATTAGAGACAGGATAATAAAACTTGGCACATAGGTATACAACCCTCAGTGCTTTAAAGTGGCATACCAGTAGTTGTAACTTTAGAATAATGTCTATAGACCTAAAGTCAGTCCCCACACTGCAATGGTTAATACGTAAGGGTTAAAAGGTATAAAAGGAATTTTCTATTTATTTAAAAAAACATATATTTGTGTCACTAGTGTGGAAAGGGTTAACCCTCACACTACTCAGTGCTCAAAAATAATATTCATCTTTTGAGATCAAACAGAAAGGGTCACAAAGGGTTTGGCTGTATTTGTCTCCACCATTTGAATACCTGTTTCATGGGTCTATGACCATTATAAATGTTTTATCAATATTTTAGGCACAAATCACAAAGACAAGATCGCAATCCACCCATCTACCCTACTGTGAAAATGTAGTGTGCCTTTTTCCTTGGCTTTTAGTGTTTCTGATCTGTTGTCATGACGAAGACGACAAGCTTTCCCCTCTGACGAAAAAACATATCATTCTGATGACAATGATATATATCAAGAGAAAAATAATGAAAAATGAGTTTTTTCAAAGCTTGAAATGTACCTTTAGATATCACTAGAAGACACCTATAACATGTATAAGGCCTTCACTGAAACAAAAAATTCCCGGTTGGGCATGCCCACAGACCCCTTGGGAGTTGCGAGTGCCTTCGGCGGCCTTTTGCTGGAATCAGAGCTTGCGCTCTGACTCCAACACCAGATTTGGAGTCAAAATCTTTATATTGTCTGATTCCAACTTTCTTCAGAGCCAGAAACACTGGCTTTGTTGGAAGTATTTCATTTATACCATGCCATGTATGATTTTAAACACAAATGCTTACAATTTACCTGAACTCTATGTGAGTCAGCTAACATGAGACATTGAGACAGTGTTAGTCAAATTTTGGTTTACCGTCTATGACACTGGCCCAACATTAAACCAACAATGGCTGAAGGTCTAGTGTTAGCTGGGGAGAATAAACGTTATATCTACTTGTTTACCTGTTGCTTCCCTGACGACAGCTATATCTGTAGGACTGCCCAATCCTGACCTAAGTAGCACAGCGGATACTATCTTGCGGTATAAACTCTCTAGCTCTTCTCTAGTCCTTGCGCGACTGTCCGTGATTTCTCTGATAACAGGCTGCAGACGAGATTCAAGCACACGTCGATGCTCTTCCAGAAAATCAGCTGAAACATTATTTGGACTGAATGCAATATTTATCACATAATTATTATAGTAGGCCCCTCACACATTTAAAAATAATTTAATAATAAAGCTAGATGATCATCATGAGTGGCAGATGGGAACCTTTATTTAAAAAAAAAAAATTTGACTGATACTTAAAGGTGTGGTCAACTGTCCAAATTCGCGGGACAAGGGTCCCCCAGAAGGCAATAGTGCCCGTGGGTAGGTCAAGGCCCTATTCCATAATAATACTAAATATGCGTTTCATAAACAAAGCCTCATTAAGAACAAGTTCTCAAATCACAGCAAGTTCATATATACTTGAGCGACATCTATGAGTTAATTATTCAAAGCTCTTGGCCCTTTCTCCTACTTGGTCGCTGGCTTGCAAACAAACTGACTGTATTACTGCGGGGATGTTGAAACTGCTTGACCCCAAGCTTGTGTGACACCCAGTAAACACAAAACATCTGTATGACTTTATGTAATGTTAGACCAACGTCGAAGACGTTGGGCCGGCTTTGTATAAATGTTATACAAATATCTTGTGTTTGCTGGGCAGGAGGACTTTCTCTCAAACATTGTACATTTATTCAATGTTTGTTCAATGTTGGGCCAGCATCGCAAACGTTGGCCTAGCATTAAAACAGCATTGGATCAATGTCCCGTTTAAGTAGTATCTTGTAATCAGTTCATGCAGTGGCTATATTAAAGCCGTCAATCTGTACTCAATAGGCTACTATTGGCCTACACTTGACCGTCTCAGGCATGCGCATTTTGCAGTTGGAAGATTCTTTAATGCTTGGCTTTCTGTGAACTGTATCAATGTTTTCAAAGTTAAATGCATTTATCTGAATCAAACTTATGAAACTGAACATTTTTTACCTCTACTGGTGTAATTCATGTCAAAATATACCTGCATTTTGACAGTATCAAGTGATGGAGAGCGAGCATCCATCAATCGATGTACACAAATCTGAAAAATCGGAAAAAGAATTATGTTGAACTTGTGAGCTCATAAGCAGGAGAATAATTGCATTTCACTGTGTAATTTGTGGAAAATCAATTACGGTAACATTGCATATTAAACGGAAATTAAATGTACCATATCTACTTGTGTACACAAAAATCCTGCACAGCCAACGTGAGACATTGTTTCAATGTGTTTTGCTGGGAGGTCTTAATATAACTTTATTCTCTCAGGAATAAAGTAGGCATCACAATGAACATTTGTCATTACTGCATATACTTACCTTAATTAGTTTTTGAACATCATCTTTGGTTAGAGTTCTGTCCACGTTGAACTCATTTGAAGGATCGAGAACTACTGCTTTCACCTGTAATTTTTTTTACAGGATCAACATACACTGTATCACACAAATACACATACAAAATAAAAAATATACAAATTGAAAAAAATATACAAATTGACATTCATCAGTGTTCATTTTATTATATGATGCAGTGTATCATGTGTACGTTTCAGGGTTATAACATGGGAATGCACCTTTGATGCATAGCACCATCGCATATCCCAGTGAACACACTATCACAATTTGTTATCTGATTTTCTACCCACTTGACGTTGTGTCTCGAGTCTCGATATACCGCAATCCACAATTTCAAATGGCCAGAAATTACCGTACTCGTATTTGTTAAAATTTAGGACCAAATATTTGCAAATTAAATTCCCAATTTAGCAGTGATTTAATTGGCTAATAAGACTGATTAAAAGATTGAGTCATAATTAGTGGTGAAAAGGTTACCCCATAAATATCACACTCTGAGCTTTCTTTCGCAATTAAGCTTGGTTATTTTGTGATATACCAGGGTACAAACATTCAATTTTTCTCAGGATTAGAAAATGACAGGTCATTTGAAACACTTAAATTATCAATTTAAAACAACCTAGCACATATTAAATAGGCTTGACTCACCATAAATGCCACTAGTGTTTCTGAAACAGCTTGTCCTTTGCTTGCACATTCTTGGGCAATTTCCCTTATGATATTTTTGATCACACTCTCAGCTTGTGCCCGTGACATGTTTTTTTTATGCTCTTGAGCTCTGAATAACATTAAATGATATTAATAATTATCCTTTACCACCTATAGTAGATATATATATATGGATTGTAATATATTTTTAAACTCAGATTAGTTTCAGAAATTTAAACTGATTTATTCTTACAGATCTGATCATCTATGCTCTCATATACTAGCTTATTTAACCCTTTCACCACTAAAGCCCGTTTTTAAGTGCTGAATGCTATGGCATTCAGCACTTAAAAACAGGCTTCAGTGGTGAAAAGGTTAAATGAGCAATATATTAGCCCAGACGTGGCTGAGGGTAAGGTGACACCCGGAAGGTGAATTTAAGCCACTATTATTTTCACAAAACTGAACTACTCAGGGGCCAGAATCAACCTGTTGATCAGGTAACTGCTGCTGCTTTACTTAAATATGGCTAAAAATGTACATGACCTATGTGTGATTTTGGTGCGATTTAGGGAAATCAAGCGTAGGCCTATTATACATTTTTGCCCAGTGAGCAGTCAAATTTTGAGCTTCATCAATATATTTGATATCAATATAAAGCTACTGACACAGGCTATCTTTCACATGGATGTAAGCAATTTTGTGTCCGATCATTAACTAATGCACTAGAGAGCTTTAAGTTGATATTTTAACCCCTGATTTTACCCATTTTTCGTATTTTTTTTCAGTAAATAGTCAAAATACCATACTTGAATTCTCTCAGCTGATTTTTGTATGGTATAGCCTAAATGTTTAATTTTGATTCAAACATGTTCTAGAAGAAAGCCTATTGAGTATGTTGACTTAAACCATATAGAATACAGATAATGAGTTAGTCTATGACTTATGAAGTTATGTAAACATACTACACACTTTTGTGTTTAGGTAAAAAAATGCAAAAATGCAAATAGCGCTATGTCCATCACCCTATAAGGAAATTATGGAGGCCATCATTATAAGGACGTTTGGACATCTGGAACAATACCTGTGGGAATCTCTAAGAATTGAGATACCCGGGAAAGGCTGCACTAGTTTGCCCAGGGTAAAACCTGGATGAAGTTTTGTTCGCTTGCTTTAAGCTTCTGCACGGGGCACACCGAGGGTGAAAATGTTAGTTTCTTAGCCATAAGTATGAAAATCCATCAATTTTTTTCTTCTTCTATCACCTCCTTGTGGATTAAACAAAAAGGGCCGGCGGCTATGCCCGAATTTCTGATTGTTATGTGCATATTATGTGGTATATATTTGCTACTACTGTATTACTGTATTGTGGGGCACTCATTGGGCTTTCCCTGGAAAAAAATAGAGCAGGGGGGACGTTTGACAAGTGCACTATCGGTGTTGTGAAACAGTGATGCCCGAAGCACGCACGCCAGAGACACACGGTCCTAGGGTGGTCCTGGGACATGCCCCCGAAAACTTTTTCAAGTGTATAAAAAAAAAAAAAAATTCTATTTTAGCATTTTGTCAGCGCGGCCCTGGGATAAAACAGCTTCAGGGTAAAACCTGTCCTGATGTATCTAAAAACTAAAACTCTCAATTAAATTCATCTCCGTAGTTTTCTTCATCTGCTTCCAAAAGTTCAAGTGTCTGGGTGATTTTTACAATATTGGAACTCATTCCAATAATGTTTTGATATGGTTCACAAAATTGATTCTGGTAAAGTTAGTTCTGTTTCATTGTATCCATTTTCCGTGTGTCCCAAATGACTATCACTCACATCTTCTCAACAAGAGCACACTTGATAATAGCCCGCCGCCATTATTTAACTTGAAGTTACTGACCCAAAAGGTCAAATTATTGACGTAGAATGCAAAAAATCTCAATAAATCAGCCTTTTTTTTTTTTTCAGCCATTAATGAGCTTGTCTGAGGACTGGTCATTAGAAACATGCATAACAAATTTGGGAAAGATACATGGAAAACTTTTCAAGTTATCAAATTATTGATGTAAAATTCAAAAAATAGCAATAAATCGGCGATTTTTTAATTTTTTTAAAGCCGTTATTGAACTTGTCCGAGAACTTCTCAGTAGTAACATGCATAACAAATTTGAAGAAGATACATGAAAAAACCTTTTCTAGTTATCGCGCCCACAAGATCAAATTATTGACATAAAATGCAAAAAATCGCAATAAATCAACCATTTTGAATTATTTTTTGTTATGTTTTTGTTTTGAATGGCACTTTTATCACCTTTTCTGGGTGTTCTCATCATTAGATTTCTCTCAATTACGAAAAATGGTGCCACCTCTCATGTTTAATTTCATAATAGTTGCAACAAATGCTTGAAGAGGTAGGCCCCTAAGTGGAACAGGCATGTCTTGGCGCTTTCTGATAATTTTTTTACATGGGTACTATTGGCCTCGGGCTAACCAGCCAGTGTTAGTGTCACTCGCTGGTTTCCTGGTCTTGGCGGTTTTTAAAGAACCAAAAATGTTTCTTCCCCAACCACTCGTAACTCAGTATTGTGGGGAGCCTCCGTGACCGAGAGGCAGCGTGCTCGGCCTCAGGCCTCAAGGGTTTGAATTTCGCATCCTGTGCATCTGGAGGGCCATCTCTCATCTCACCATCCTCAGGAGGTTCTCCTGACCCGATTTAGCCTGTATGTGCACAAAATGTTTGCTTTCTTCAGACAGGGACACTAATTAAGTATATATGGATATATATGTAGACTCAGCTATATTGATGCTATGAAATTTGCTAAGAAAGAAAAGATGACATGCTACTAAAATGAAGTTTTAATTATGCATTCGCTTATGTGTATTTTTGAAACAGTAGTTTTTATTTAATTTATCCTCCTGTACATTTTAATATGTTGAAGCGGTTTGTAGTCACAAAATGTCATCTTTATCCTCAAAATTGAAATTTTCAACAAAGAGTAGGCCTATGCTAGGCTATTTCAAACGTTTACCACTGTTTATGTATAGATTACATATGTAGCCGAGTGTGTGTATGGCGGACTGGAGTGATTACTACTCTGGCCAATGAGTCGACTCTTTGGCTAGATGCGTAGCACTCAGGCATCACGATGTCAGGGTTGGTGGTTTGGTCCCCGGGTTGGGCAGTTTCAACACTGTTACACATACACATGATACATGACCCATCTTACATAACTGAAGTGTGACCTACTTTGTAAAAACAATGTGAAATATACAACAAATTCTGTTGCAATTGACATTCTAATATATGAATGACCTTTGAAGGTCATTTGAAATGACCTAGTTTCCTTCAAACTAAAAAATGCTGGCACAGTTTTTTTGACAGAGTAGGATATATTAAGCATTTTATAGGACCAAAGGACTGTCGAACCAATAGACTGTCAACCAGTGAACTGTCGGACCAATGGACTGTCAGACCAATGGACTGTCAGACCAATGGACTGTCAGACCAATGGACTGTCGAACCAGTGGATTGTATGATTTTATTAAGTTTGTGGCTGCTGCCATTCATTCTGCTGCTATTCAGTAGATCTGTCGGACCAGTGGACTGTCAGACCAATAAACTGTCGGATCGATGGACTGTCGGACCAGAGGACTCTCGGACCAATGGACTGTACCCGTCGAAACACGTCGAACGCCAAAGCTTAGTCTTACATTAAGGCTAAAGTTCTGCCTCCGCCGCTCCGGCAATTCAACCACTAGGTAGGGTGGTCAAAAGGTCAGCATCACAAACTTGATAAAAAACTTGGGCCTAAAAATGTGTGTTTTTTGCTGTTTTGTCTAGACTCCCCTGGCATTCCACATTTTGTCATATTACTAATTTCTGTGCATGTTTACTAAGCCGCATCATGTTTTGTGTGCTTTGAAGTGCAATTATTTTGTGTCCTAATTTAAATGGGACAATAGACCACATATTAGCAATTTGAAGGAGAAATACATGAAAAAGGCATGTAAAAAAACAGAAAAAGGCAAAAAACGCTAAATTTGCCTTTTAGTCTTTTAGGATCAACTATAACTTTTTTTCAACTCTTCCTTCTTAAAAAAATGGGAGTGACAAAAATCAGCAGGGGTGCTATAGGCGGCCCTAGATAGGCCTAGGCCTATGAGGAATGTATAGGGCTTAGCCTTTGATCCTGACTGCTACTAGTACTACTACTAGAGTCTAGTGCTAGTCTATCATAAAACACGTTATTTAAGTTTTAACCAATCAAGGAAAAATAAAAAGCATTGCCATCAGGGACACAACTCACAAGACGCATCTTTTGAGCTTATTTGCGTAATTCACTCATTGTGACTTGATCAAACAACTTTGAAAATTTTGTTGGTCACCCTACTCAGTCTGTCTCAGCCTCAGCCTGCTCAGGCTAGGCCCGCCAGGGGCCTACTGTCCCACTAAGTACTGTCACTGTGTCAGTCACTAAACAATGACAAAGTCAAACGTGAGAGGTAACATGACATCTTTATACCCGCCGTCATATTAGCTTGTATCGCAGGTTTTTTGCTGATTTCTCAGTCAATTCGCAACCGATTTTCATTAAATTTTGCAAGGACTATTTTGGAGTCTTGCGGCCATCCATGAAATTTTCATCAGAAAATATTTTATCTTATACCAAGGGTTGTATTGTACCGAATACAAGCTTTTACCTGGCTGATACACCTATGAAGATTTAGAGGAGCCAACTTGTGTGCACTATATAATGGTAGGTATACGTTAGTTATTCCCCGCGGGGATGTTTGGCCATTGCATGTTATCTACCGCCTACTCCCAGATTAGAGTTTGATTGGTTCAGAGTCAGGCTACGTTCATCACACCACCTGAAAGTGTACACCCGCTACACAGCCTTATGCCCTTACCAAAGATTGGCTCATTGTTGGGCCAGCGTCTAGGACGTTGGCTCAATACTACAACAACATTGGGTCAATGGCTCGTGCACGCCCCCATCTACTTGACGTAACTGTGACCGCCACGCTTTTTTCAGCGGGCAGACCTCCACCCCCTCCCCCTCGCTCTCCCCCCCTCTGCTACTGCATGCCCGACAGGTGGTGTGTCACTGAGACATGTGCAAGACGGAAAACAATCCATAGGCTTACACTTTATTGAATCAGATCACGGGTCATGAACTAGGAATAATTATTTCGTCATTGAACTTGACTATGTGAATAGGCCCCTAGTAGGCTAAACTATTGCTACTAATCTCATCATTAACTATAGTATGGAGTTATAAGTGATGTTACCGGCATAGGCTAGGCTATGGTGAATTACCTTCGAAACTGCAGTTCTCTAGTCTAGCCCTACTTTGACTGAAATTGTTGGTATGAGATAAAAGACAATACCATGGCTAAAGTTGTAGCCTATTGTTCCGCACATCAGCCCTCCCTAGTTGTATTCTACCTCAGGTCATGGATGACATCCCATGGTCTTGTATGGCCCTAGACCTGCGGTCTTCGAGCGATACAAGACCCAGACATGACCAGATGACCCTCTGGAGAATACAACTCAAATTAATTTGTATCACATGTTTTTCGTTGATTTCTCAGTCAGCTCTCAATCGATTTTGATGAAATTTTGCAAGGATTATTTTTGAGTCAGGCGGCGACTACTATTTTCCATCAAAAAATATTATAAAGACTTAGAAGTTAGACTATACTTTAGTCTAGATTAGTTAAAAAATTAGCCCATTTGACATGTAGTAAAATTGTAATTACGACATACCTTTATAAACTCATTAAACTGGTAAAATTAAAGTTTATTTTTAGCCCTGTATTGTATTACATGCCAGATGGTCTAACTTTTCAGCTAGTATACAACATTTTTCGATGAAAATTGCAAAATTTCATGAAAATCGGTTGAAAAATGACTGAGAAATTGTCCATAATAATGCGATACAACTTACAAGTTAACTCATTAGGGCCTAATCAAGTTAATGTCATATTGACTTAATCTGACGGCGGGTAGATCTACTCTAGACTGTCTAGAGTTTATAGAGAGACGTCTTAATTACAAATTTACTACATGTCGAATGGTCTAACTTACATATAATATTTTTTCATCAAAATTTCGCCGCGTGACTCGAAAATACTAACACTAGACTAGACTACTGTCTACACCACAGCCTGGCACAGACACTGTAACAATACACTGATTTTTAAAACTAATAAAATAGGGATTATCATTAGCCATGATTAGGGCTAATAGGGGCCAGGGGCAGGGCAGGGCGGCAGGGGCCAGGGCCAGCCCCAGGCCCGGGGCCCATAACAATGTCAAAGAATCTTCAAATTAAGATTATCTTAGCTTTCTCTTATTTGCATTAGAAAAGTTAAGATGAACTTAACCTATCTAATGCGAATAAGTGGAAGTTAAGATGATCTTGATTTTAAGATTTTTGTGGGATTGCCCTGCCCCAGCCTGGTCTTTATAGTAAAAGTCACTTTAAATCTGTCACTTTTGCGTTGCATGTTTTTCGCTCATTGCTCATGCAATTTTTATCCGATTGTCATGACATTTGACAAGCGTTAGTTTCTAGTTTTACGGCACCTGCCTTGAAAATTTCAAGAAAAAATATTATGTAGTTTAAAAGGTAGACCATTTGACATGTAGTTTTTTCGAATTATGACGCTCCTCTATAAACCCATTGAACGCTATCAGCTTTAATCACGAAATGCAACTACATGTCAAATAGTCTAACTTTTGAAATACTCATTCAAATTTCACAAAATTTTCAAGAAAGGCGCCGGAATACTTTAAAAGTGTGCTTGCAAAATTTCATAGAAATTGATTTAGAATTGACTGAGAAATCAGCGAAAAACACCCACCGCTGGTGGAAGTTGACTGCAACTATAAGTTTTAGCTTTTTAAGTTTTGCAAAATTTCATCAAAATCGCGGTTAATCGGTAGAGAATTGACTGAGAAATCGGCGAAAAACATGCGATACAAGTTAATCCGACGGCGGGTATAATCTACCACTTGACCTTACCCTCCTTAAATACATGAAATAACCACTTCAAGGAATAAACACTCTGAAATACACCGAAACAATCCAGTACTCTGGCAGATTTCTAGTCAAAAAACTTTGTTATGGTTGCCGCCATATTTGTAGTCGCCATAACAACGTGTTTGTCTGTTTGTTTGTTTGGGATAGCTAGCCCTCAAGTGGGGCTGCCCGGGCCTTACGACTTTGTCAATCGCTATCTAACTCCCGGCAAGGATCAATGTATCTCTTAGAACCCATGAGTGCCGAGCCGACTTCCTCACTTTACGAATCTGTCGAACAGCCACTCCAAAAACGTAGATTAGTATGTTTGCTACGTCTGGGCCCCATTTTATCATCCTAAAAGGATACGAGCTCGTATTTGCATATGAGGATCGTTAAGATTCAACGAGTGGATCAGAGTGCTCGTATCCTCCCTATACATGTTAAAGAGGGAGACATACGAGGAAAGTCAACGAGCTTTTTATAATCTCGTAAGCGGCAGGCAAAGGTCACGATAATTAATAAGATCTCGTATCTTTTTAGCTTGATAAAACGGGGCCCTGGCAGAGTGCTCGTATCCTCCCTATACATGTTGAAGAAGGAGACATACGAGGAGAGTCAACGAGCTTTTTATAATCTCGTAAGCGGCAGGCAAAGGTCCTGAGACGTATCTTTTCAGCTTGATAAAACGGGGCCCTGATTCTTATCATAATCGGAAATTACCAGGTCCTAGTTCAGTTGTTAGTTGAAAGATTAAATACTATATTTAAATAATAAAATAATGACGTGTTTTATTCGTTACCATTGAACAATATGACATTTTTATTTTATAGTAACCTTTAAAAACCACGTAAAATTACATGCATTAACATCGAATTGTCTTTGTAATGGTAGACTGGAACTCTATAAAGTATTGTACCACCAGAATAAGCAAATACAATATTTAACATTCGCCAGGTGTCGTTATCTCTGAAATATGATCCGTAGGCCCTTAGTCAGTTCCCACCATTTTTAGTGAGACGTTTCGCCCCTAACGTTACTCATACTTAAGAAAGACGTTCGCCACCGCCCCATTAAATGGGAAAGACGTTTCGCCCCCGTCTTTATAGTTTAGAAAGAAGTTTCGCACCCTGACCATATTTCAGAAAGACGTTTCGCCCACAAGTCATTATCAGGAAAGACACGTTTCGCACCCACTTCATTATCAGGAAAGATGAAAATTGTTTCGCCCCCTCTTAATAATTTTGGAAAGACGTTTCGCCCCCAAATCAGAAATACGTTTTGCCCCCCCCCCCCATGTCATAATTTGGAAAGACGTTTCGCACCCTTTTAATAATTAGGAAAGACGTTCTGCTAATCATAAATCAGCATGATATTCATTTTTAAGAAAGACGTTTCGCATCCTTATCATAAAACAGCATACAATTGTTTTTCCGTTGCCAGGATTTTTAAGTGGGGGGTCGTTTAAATTTAGGCCAAAAGCTTGACCTTTTTTTCACTATTGTTTCGGCAGCCGCCAGTAGGCCTATAGTAGGGTGGTGCAAGGGAATGCTTCCCTAGAATTTTTTTTTTAATATAAAACCCCATATTCCGCATTTCCTGCCTTTTTAAACACCATTAGTTTTTTTATTCAGCTGAGTTTCTTGACCCCCGCCTATGCTAAATTAATCGGGCTACTATTATGATCATGTGCCATTTTGTATTGATATGGGTGTAGTTTTTATACTATTAATAGGCCTATGACTGAATAGATAAAACTATATAATTATCATATGATAGGCCTACTGAGGAATACATAGGGTCGGATCTAGCTTTTCACTACCGGGGGTGTGTGTAAAACTTGACAAAGGAATATTTCAATGTAATGGAGGCGCCCTCCCGGGTATTTTTCTTATTTTCAGAGGCTTTCTCTTGCAATCTAACGTTAGGCATATTGTGCACTGTGTCCTTCGACATCAGTAGGCCTATATCACCAGTTCACAAGGATACCCCCTATAGGCATACAAGATGTTTCTTTTTCTAGCTGACAGATTTTAGAAAAGGTTTGATTCATAGATTTTGTGTGTGTAATTTAATAGATTTACCGGCAGCCAACAGGCCTGCCCCCTCCCCCCTCCCCCGCCCCCTGGACAGAATCATTATAGGGCCTATATTCTACCAGCGTAATCAGTGCAGTTGATGCTGTTCTGAACAAATAATACTTAAAACATTATGCTTCTATTCTGGAGTAGTGTCATAGGAGAATTGGTGTGATTACAGGTGAAGCCTAAATGCTGTATCCTATATAGGCCTACTGCCTAAATCTGTAGATTGTGATGCATTACTTTTGTAAAGTAGCCCTATAGGCCCTACATCGAATCAATTTTCTGAAAAAGAGAGGAAAAGAGGTTTGTGCATCATGAGAGAGGGTTCTTGCATTCGGTGCCATAGGAAATATCAGCACGGCTGTAGCCCGGGACAGAACACATGAGATTGGTATTAATGGACAAGGATACCACTACCAGTGAAATTTTCCCTCCTGAATACCAAGTTTTGCGTAAAAATCGAAATTCGAAAGCCCGAGGAGGAGGAGTCTTTATTGCTGTCAGAAAACATTATGACATAACCCTCCTCCCTGATTTAGAAACCAACTGTGAAATTTTATGGGCTAAAGTTCAGATATCGGCATAAAAATTCTTAACCCTCGGGTGTTTTTATAGACCTCCTGACTCCAAAATTAGTTCTTCAGAAGAACTTGCGAAATCTTTAGACCTCATGCCAAAAAATTCAAATCAGGCCATTGTCCTGGGAGGTGATTTCAACCTGCCTGGTATTGACTGGGACAATGGAGTAGTAAATCCTAAAGCAGCAAACAAATCAAATGCGAGCTGCTTTTGTCAAGCCTAGATACGCATGCCTTGGCCCAAATTCACAAATAACCAACTAGAGAAGAAAATATTTTGGACCTCTTGATCACAAATAAACCCGGTTTGATAAAATCTTCTCATAGTGTACCTGGAATCTCGGATCACTGTGCTGTTGTGACTGAACTGGATATTAACCCACCCTACCGTCGTACAAAACCTTGCCCAGTACGTCAGTTCAAAAAGGCTAATTGGGAAGCTATCAGGCAACAAATTAGGAGCTGCTGGACCTCCTTTTCAGAAAACAGTCCCAGCCGTTCTGTTAATGAAAATTGGTTGAAACCTAAATCCATCCTAAACCAATGCCTGGACAAATTTATACCAACTAAAATGATTTCCCCTCGGGAAAATCTACCTTGGCTATTCAAATCACTCCTTGCATCTATTCGGAAAAAAGCATCTTTATATAGCAAAGCCAAGCGTACGAATAAAGCTGACCTTTGGCCAAAATATAAATTATGTAAACGGCAGACCCAGCGTGCCATCAGGTCTGCCAGGTGGTCTTTTTTGAAAAACAAACTTTCTGAATCTTTAGAACAAAAAAATTCAAAACCACTCTGGTGTTATATTAAATCTAAACGTCAGGATGGAAATGGTGTCTCTCCCTTGAAGGAAAACGGACAGCTGCATTCAGATAGCAGATGTAATGCCGAAATAATAAACAACCAATTTTGCTCAGTTTTCACCTCGGAAGACACCAAGAATATACCTAAATTACCAGGACCACCGAATACTGAAATGCCTAAATTCGAAAAATTACCGTTCAAGGCGTAACTAAATTACTTGAGGGTTTAAACGGCGGAAAGACATCCGGACCGGACGAGCTCCCGAACTTGATTCTGAAGAATGCTGCCAGCAAAATATCTCCCTTTCTTAAAATTATTTTCGACCAATCTCTACAGACGGGCAAATTACCAGATGACTGGGTAGAGGCTAATGTTGCCCCTGTCTTCAAAAAAGGGGATCAGCACTCTCCGGCAAACTACAGGCCGATATCCCTCACATATGTTTGTGCCAAATTACTCGAACACATCATTTGTAAAAAAATTTTGTCCCATTTTTCGGAAAACACAATTTTAACACCTGTACAGCATGGCTTTCGATCAAAACACTCATGCGAAAGCCAGCTTTTGATTACAACTGATGAATTTATTCAAAATTTTGAAAGCAAGACACAAACAGATGTTGTTGTCTTGGATTTTAGTAAGGCCTTTGATGTTGTCCCCCACCAACGCCTCTTGCACAAACTTGACCACTATGGAATTCGGGGAATAACTCTTAATTGGATTCAAAATTTTCTAAACAATAGAACCCAAAAAGTAGTAGTTGATAGCAGCTCTTCAGAATCAGCTCGCGTGAGGTCCGGTGTGCCCCAGGGTACTGTTCTCGGACCCCTACTCTTTTTGACCTATATTAATGACCTCCCTTCCACAGTCTCCTCGCAGGCTCGTCTCTTTGTAGATGACCGCCTCCTGTATCGCCCGATAAAATGTCGAGCAGATCAGGAGCAGCTGCAGAGAGACCTATCTGCGTTACAGGACTGGGCAGATCGATGGGGGATGTGTTTCAACCCCTCGAAATGCTCGATCCTGAGGGTGTCCAGGCCGAAATAAAAAACCTGGAATTTGAGTACACCCTTGAAGGCGAAACACTAATGAACGTTTCATCAACACCATATCTTGGTGTTTGCCTTAGCGAGACCCTGGAATGGGAGGCCCACTTTAACAGAATTACAAGTAAAGCAAATTTTAATAGCGATATTAAAATTATGACTAGGGCCTATACTAAGTTATAATCATTTTGACTACAAATGCGTGTCTCTCACTAAATATGACTGTCGCCAAATGCGAATTATCGCGTTCATGGGATATATATACGCTAAATAAAAATATATTGACATAGCCTACTATCGTGCCCTGCATCAGCTCTTGGCTATAAAAGGTGTCAGCTAAAGGTGTTTACACACTGGCTACGTGTTGCGATCGAGTGGCGGTATCTGGGTATAGCCGCAAACACAGGCGTTCAACCTGGATTGCCAAAATGCTTGGTCAGCGTTGCCGACGGTGGACCAAAATTGAACAAAGGTTGGCTCAATAGCAGGTCAATTTTAAACACTTTTACACATTTATTGTAAGTAATGGAGCAAATGAAACGCATACTTATTTCGGCGACCGTCGAATTAAATCTACCACCTTTTTGTCATTTTCACATTCCCTTGGAGACGACAGACCCCCCTCATATAGGTCGGTCAGCGCTATGTATTAACATGCTTACAATTGTAGCATTTCGCTTGTATTGTAAGGTGTTATTTTCGTACCCAGCAAACACGAGACATTGATCCAATGGTGGGCCAGCGTCGAAGACTTTGTGCCAACGTTAACCCAACATTAGGTCATGTTACAACAACAACGATTCTTGTCAATTTAAAAGTTTTTGTCAAAACAGTACTACCATTGGCACTCAATAATGCTGGAGCAAGTTATTTTATGTAATATTATATTATATTTATATCATAATGAAGTAGGCCCTATGTTGCTCTAATTTTATTGAATTACGAGTATATAATGTACCGTAGTCATTTACTTCGTCATTTAAGTACCGGTAGTTCTAGTTACAGTGCATGTATGAGGACTTGATGACCGCAAGGGTGTGACTCCAGCAAACACGAGACGTTGGGCCAATGCTGGTTAGATATTGGGTAGACACCGTAGACGGTGGGACAAAATTGAACCAGCATTGGGTCAACGTCTCGCGTGGGTCTGCAGTGCGGCACTGTGTATTGGCGCTTGTTATACTTTCATGTAGTCGGGTGTTTGATGATTGCAGTTGTAAGTACAAGGATTATGTTGTTGTGTTTATCGGAGCGTGTTGAACCCTGCCTATAGAGGCTTGGTAGTTATCCTATGAATAATATAATATCAGTGATAATTATAATATCTTATAACACGATTTAATAAAAAAACATCATATAAAATTGTTTTATAATATGTATTACACGATGTTTAAGACAAGTCACTACATCCGGGACGGGGTGTTGGGAGTGCTTGCACAATATTTTAATATACTGCTATCATGTGAACTAACAAAGAAAACATCTTGCACTTGTGCATCTAATTATTTTGAAGCAAGTTTTTGCAATCTAAAGTAGTTATCGGCGGAAAATATATATTTGTTTTGATTACAGTTTTACATGCAGGGCCCATAGCTTTAATATCAACTTCAGTCAGTCAAAAAATAACTCTCAATAATGTTCAGAACCGCAGGGTTCTTGTTATTGTTGTTATGGAGTGACAGAAAATACGCGTAAGAGAGCCATTGTTTTACTAAATCGTGCATAGCATCTATGTATTTTGCTATTGTATGATTATTATTTTTTTTTAAACGAGGTTGTAGTAGGCTTGGAAAATAAAAATGAAATGAATCGGGCTTTAGGCCGGCTTTGTGCACTAAACCGGACCAGGAGAACCTCCATGGTGAGATGACACTGTCCTCCAAACACAGGATTCGAAATTCGAGCTCTGGCGGTCTGAGGCCGAGCACGCTACCTCTCGGTCACGGAGGCTCCCCACAATACTGACTTTCACACGTGGATGGGGAAGAAACATTTTGTTTCTTTCAAACCGCCGAGACCGGGAACCGAACCCCGAACTCTGGCGTGAAAGGCAGCGGTGCTAACCACTACCCTAGGGCCTCCGCCCAGTAGGCTTGGAGGTTGTATATATGGCGCTTAAAAGTTTAATTGCAGTATTTATGTGGAAAAAATCGCGGTTATGGAGAGACGTTGAAGAAAAATACTCATCCACAGACTTGCATAAACTTTACATTATTTCTAAACAAAAACACATTTATTATACCTTTTTCACGATTCACACCGTGAAGGTCTCGCGCAACAGTTTTGCACTAGACAAGTGATATTTTGGTCAGAAAAAGTATAGAAATTACCTGAAAACTATAAGCGTTACGGAGAGTCGCTGCAACGTGGGACAGACATAAATTGCAAAAAAAGTGGTGAAGTAAAAAACATATTTAAAAAAACTTGTATAGAATCTTATAGATAATGTTTAACACTAACATTATATCAGAAACAAATATAATATGTAACTCAGTAAATCAAGAATAAATCACATGTTTATGCGGGATTTAGAATGTGGGACAAGACCTTTAGGCTGAAATTAGCTAAATTTACATAAGATTTCTTTGCAAAAACACATTTATGGTAGAATTTTAATATTGCTATATTGTAAAATAAAGGTAAATCATTTCATTTATGTAATTAAATTAAATCAAGATATTTAATAATAAATATTATAAGGTGCGGACAGTGCTGGTGCTCGAAATTATTGAATCCCTCACCAATAAACGCATGTTTAAAGTTACTCCACATACTTTTTCCATTCTCCACACATAGATGTCGCTCAGGTCAACCCCGCTCTCTCTCTGTAACCACACGCCATGTTTCGACAAAAACTGCTCATTTTGAGCAGTTTTGTTGATATAACAACTGTAGGCTTATAAACACGCTTGAGTGTCCGGAATATATATGGCAAATATAAAACACCACTACTCCGCCACATATGAGTTTATATTCACATAGAAATAGAAAACATTCGATGGATTACTTTTTCTGCCTACGCGCTGCTGTGAGAAGGTCCATGTTTACGTTTTTCTGACAGAATTTACAATCGGCTTCAAAACACTGGCAAATATAAATCACTGAATGACATGCGAATTGTGCTGGTTCAATTTATCCACTACTAAACAGAATAAATAGCCCTTACCTGTAACAAACTCTAAAATCAAATTAAATATTGAAAAAAGGATAAGTAATGAGTTGAAGTGAACACCAAAATAGTTCCGTGGTTATAGGAATGGTTATAAAATCACGTGGTAACGCTCACTAACAGCTGATAAATCTGGTCAATCGCCATGCGTGCATACGGCGAAATGAGCGTGTGGTATCAGAGATATAATCTCTGAGGTCAGAATGACTTTTTCTTGAGGAGGCTTAAACCTGTTTATAAAGTTAAATACCTATGTGATATCGGCATCGATAGGGAATTAACCGAAAGGCTACTAATATATCCAACAACATGGACGTTTAACTTTTTTAAAGTGAATTAATTATCCCTTATTTTGGTGTGCAAAGCTACTCCATACATATATTATGTTCAACAATTCCCCCGAAAAATAAGAAAAATAAATAAAATATAGATCCATCTGTAAGGTGTCAGTATTTGGTATTTTAATGAGTCAGATGGATTGCGGCTACATAATTAAGGAAGATTTCGCGCTCATTGTTCATATATACAGTGGAGAATAAGATGTATTTCGTCGTCAATTTCGTTTGATTCACACCTTGTGCATATTCGCTGGTTTATTGGAGTTATTGGATTATTGAATCGTCGTCTGTCTATTTTTAAATCAAGTGACGGAGCTCATTTGATATCCCGCCATTGCTGTTATAAGATGATTCCCCTTTATATATAAGATGTATGGTTCCACACACAAAAATGTTTTAACTAATGAATATGTGCGCAGCTTACTTGAACACTCGATATCTTCTCTCCACCGCTGTGTAAATATTCTAACAATTGAATCTTAAAAGGAAAGCATGATTTTATTTGTATTGCCAATATGCTGCGTTTCCCAAGCTTGGTCTAGCCCGGTTAGTTCAAGGACAGACCCAATACGTGAGCACCTGTTTGTGAATCCAGTGCTATATCTAGTATAGCTCTTGCAGCATATTGTAGGTATTTCTGACAGGTTGGTTCTGTGATAAGTCTGGAATTCTACACCGATATTTTATAGCTTCAATATGTTTCCTGATAATCAATGGAAATCGTCCTGTGTCACCATATAATACAGGAGTGGGTGTTTGCTTTCTAACACCTAGAGTTGATTAAATAAATTTTAGATGTATTTTTCCAAAATCATTAAAACTATCACCGGCATACCATATATCACTTGCATACTCTAGTATGGGCAGTATTTGACAATCAAATACCTTGAAGGCAATAGCAGGTGACAATTTACCGACTACAGGACGAGATTGCTTGTGTAGAGAAAAAACTGCTTTACCAGCTTGTGAAGCGAGAAGAAGGAAAGTTTCTTTCAATACATTCTTAGGATATTTAATGCTAGATACGTATATAGCGTTTGTTAAAAATGAGAATTTTTGTTTTAGGAATGCTGACTATAATATGCCATGGAGAAGCATACTTATACAGGGCGGCAGGCTTGGGGCCGAAGTACTTGGTACTTGAGTACTTTCGTTTGGTACTCGAGTACCGATTTCGCAGTACTCGTCGGTACTCAGTACTCGTACTTTTCAAAAAGTACTTGTACTCGTACTCAAGTACTTTTTAAAATAAAAGTACTTTTAACGAGTATTTACGAGTACTTTACGAGTACTAGTCATCTTAAATTGATTCAAAATAGCTCACAGACAAATCAAACATCATTATAGCGGGATATGGAACATTCAGCTAATGATTCTTTTACCATATGTTTAGCTTTTAGGCCTATATTGAAAAATAGCATGCTGCTAATTACTTGTTCTGCCTTGTATATACTAGTATCTTCGTGTAGTTGATAAGCTATTTCTTAAAAAAAAGACAAGAGACTTTTCTTTGGAAAACAGGAAAATATGTTGATATAGAACATTTACAAGTGACTGTACTATACGGTAGGACTAGTAGGCCTAATCATTGAAGGGGTAGGTGTGATTTCAACAATAATATCGCGCAATTTAAGAATCACACTTACAACACCTCGTTCTTCGCAGCTAAGCCCCATAAAAAACGAGGCATTGAACCAATGGTGGTATAATGTTGGGCCAACGTTGACTTTATCGTGTTTGTTGGGACGATCGATCGGTATTTGTATAATATTTGCACAATATTTGCCCAATTGCGTAGACACTTAGCCGACATTTCCCCAGCATTTGACAAATAATGTCACTTGAGTGAACAAGTAGTTTATAACTGTTATATTTATAAATAATAATTTAATGAATGACGACAAAGCTACTGTACAATTTGCTAAAGAGTTAATATCCTCTCGAGATCACGGAGTAATGAATTTATGTAAAGAACATTTATCATTTTTGCTGGACTATATTTTATGGGATTATTATGTATAATTTTGCTGTGTGAATTTCTTTTCTTTTGTGATACTATGTATTATGTACTTCGAGTACGAAATAAATCTGCACTATTATTATTATTTATAAAGCAGTTGAGGCACGGTGTGGACTAAGATATATTAAAACTGCCGTAGCTCATACAACTCAGTACCAATGTTGTGTAAGTATCAAAAAAACACGACCGCGACAATGCGGCGTCTACAGTGATCTTACAATGCCGGCCGATATCCAAGACATTGGGCCAAGAAATAACCAGCAAGTACGTAGGATTAACACATGATATAACAGTACTATTCAAACAAAAGATGACCAAAGTAATTAGACGGCAGACATCACCCTTTAACTGCGGTACACCACTATTTTTTCATTATTACAAATCATTCATAAAGTGGTTCATACAAAAAAATTCGGATCGCTGTACATACTAAAACAAACAAAAATAAAAGTAGACGAAATTATACACAAGTTTACAAGACGTCAGGTGTCTAGCGAACTAAACTACCCTAAAATTTGCAATATATATATATACATTGCGTCAGGTCACCAGTAAGCAGCAGGTAAGTCAACAAATTGTTTTTTTGATTTCTATATTTTTTAACATCGTGATTATGTAGTTTGTCATTTGAAGCTAGAAATTGAATCAGCAATTATAGCTGCAAATTAGAGAAGAATATAATTGAACACGTTAGTGTCGCGTAAGGGTTAAAGGTGTGAGGTTACATAATGAGTCAATTGGAGGCCTGTGGCGGCTCTCTATAACCCTTTCCGTCCCCAAAATGTGATGACGGGCCGAGTATAAAAAAAGAGATAGCCTACAACAGTGAGGTGCTCCTCCTACAAATTGCATACAAATATATTTTCAAACTAATATTAGGCTAATTTATCAGCGTATGCCAGGGCTGAATCTTGTACGGATATACATGCATTATAGTAATACATTTGTCTTGATATCACAGTCACCAGGAACTAAAGTATGTCTGTTATCGCAAAACAATTCTGTCGTGCAAAGCCAAAAGGCAGTTCTGTTCACTTTACAAGTAAGCAGATACTGCCTTTTGGATTTTCAGGGCAGAATTGTGATCCGTATACCTTTAATAGCCTTGATCTTTTCCATGACACAATTTGCGTTCAGGCTCATTTAAACGTGTATTACAGTGGCGGCCAAATGTTGGCGGCACTGGCCCAACATTTTACATTCATTTGGACTACTGCAATTTTTTAAGCTAGTGCGTGTTTAGCAGCGTAAAGCTTCAGACACAGACAATTTGTATACTGGCATGTACTTATTTTTTTTTTGATTCGCCAAATAATAGGCCGACATGTAGCATACAATACTTTGTACACTTGTTGGAAAATGCAATATTATACTATTGGCTGGGACATGGCATCATGCAATATCAAAAATAGGCCTGTCCCATTAAATATCATTTTCACCACTCATATATATATTCATATGTGATCCGACCTGACAAAATGGATCGTAAGTCGCATATTTAAATATTGAAGTTATTAAGATATCCCGCACCTACACAAAATTACCTTTAAAATTGTATATCACACAACTCTGTAGCGTACTTAACTCTGAGAATATGAGTCGACACTTAAAACTCATTTTGCCAGATCAGGTCACATATAGGCCTATCAACATGAAGTAACATATATTATAATCAATTATTTATTTAATAAATTTCATGTAATTAATAGAGTTTACAACAAAAGTACTCGGTACTTGTACTTTTCAAAGTACTTGTACTTGTACTCAAGTACTTTTGAAAATCCAGTACTTGTACTTGTACTCGTCATTTTTTCAAGTACTTGTACTTGTACTCGAGTACTTTTGTCCAGTACTCGCCCCAAGCCTGCAGGGCGGTTATTTGCTTTTGCAATCCATTAGCAGAATCAGAAAAATAGATAAGGTCCTCTACAAATAACAAGAACCGTATCCCTGCGCATTAACGTGCATGCACTAATGTTTAAAGATGCACTCAGTTTTCGAAAAAAAGTGCATGCACTAATATTCGAACATAAAAATAAATTTAAAATCTCTTCAATTTTTTTAAAATTGTAGTTATTTGATTTATTCCTATCCAAAGTGAACTTGCAGGAGTGACTCCAGGCAATAGGTGTTGACACTACCTGAATTGTCATACCACACCTCAGTTGTCCACGCTTGGCAGCTATCACACCCATACACTATCCCAGGCAATATCGCTTTGACGGCTTGAAAAGTCGGCGCCTATCTATATTATGGAGCAATTCTCTCCTCATCATAATGTCTACCTGTTTATTTGTAAATAATGTAGTTTGTGTTTACGATCAACGTAATTTTTTTTTAAATTATTATGGACATATACCGATATACTAGTATTGGTTTCTATAAGTCAACACATATCGATATTATTTCCACCTGCAGTATGTGTCCATGGTCTGAGTTACAAAGTGGTACGGGTAGTGAATACTGTGATTTTCGAATATAAGTGCATGCACGGAGTATTCGAATATAAGTGCATGTACTTATGAACGAACAAGAAAACTTTCGGAGCCATGCCTAAAACATTCAATTTTCACTTATAAGTGCATGAACCTTTACGCGCGGGAATACCGTATACAATTATTAATGTGTCTACGTGGATACCTTGGCCTAGGCTAGATCAAATGATTTGGATATATCCTGTAGAAATTCTGTAAATAATTTGGGGCTGAGCATACCACCTTGCAGGACACCAATTTTTTAAATATCTCGCTGAGGCACGAATGCCATTTTACAGCTTTAGAGAACATACTCTTTTTACCATTAAAAAAATCCGTCTATTCTTCTGCTCACTAATTTAGTACAGTGCTGATCTCTCAATGTAGTCAAAAGCATTTGTAAAAGTGGTCATAATATACATTTATAGAACTTAACTAGGATGCTGAAGGTCTCCTACAGGTGACATGCTCAAAACCAAACTGGCGTAAGACAAGCCCAGACACGTTTGCAGCGTCAACATAATTGATGTTTAGTGTCATTGTAATGATGACTCATGCTCAAATGCTTAATGGGCGTCATGGTAATTTGAATATTTAGCATCCTGGCGTCATGAACATCAATGTGATTGGTTGGTTGAATGATTAATAAGCGTCATGCTGATTTGAATAATTAATTAGTGTCATGACAAGTGTTAATGGTTGGTTGAATGATTATTGGACGTCATAGGGGTCATAGTGTCATGATGCTGTGAGCATGAATGTGAGTGGTTGGTTGAATCATTAATAATATATGTGATTCTATGTGTGTACAATTGTGTTTGAAGGGACATGCTCAGGCTAAAATCATGAAAAAATCGGTGATTTTATTTTGGCTCCTAATATGACCATATGATGTAAACATGTCCATAGACTAGAGCTGAAAAAGTTTTAAATTTTTTGTGCTTCGCATTTACCAGTTAGTGTAGAAATAGAGACAAAATTCCCGTATTTCTTATTTTTGACATGGTTGTCCGAAATAAGAAATCAGGTGGATGAAATTGTCACCCCTATAGCAATTGCCACAAAGTAACCTATTTATACAGAATGCTTGGTAGTTGTTGGGCCATCATCAGACACGTTGGATCAACATTGAAGCAACACTGGCTAGTCGTCCAGTGCTTCCTGTAAACGCTAGTGAAGAAGAATCATTCGTTCGGTCAGTGTTGGAGTGATGTTGAGCCAGCGTCTATACAATTGACCGACATTGAACCAGCAAAGGGCTGCGACTCTGGTCCACCATTAAACAAAAATGTGTGGGTAGGACTACATCATGTGTATCGTACAGACGCGCGCAGCACCATTCACTGACAAGTATAGAATCAGAAATATTATCTATTGTGTGAAACGCAGTGACGTCACTCGGTGAAAATAATGTTATATAACACCCCCTCCCCCATACTTCATTCTGTGAAACGCAGTGACATCACTCAGTGAAAACAAGGTTATATAAGAACCCTCCCCTATACTTCATTGTATTAGCCAGCTCGGTGAAAACAAAGGAGGTCGAGGTTATTAAGTTTCACAGAATTTCTGGTAGGATGAATGTTGGCCAGAACTGGCGATGGTGGTTGGATTAATAAACGTTGAAGAAATATATTTTAACTTCTGTCCTTGGTCCTTTCCTTTATTATATCCTGGACATTAAGGATTCTTGCCCATGAGGAAGACCAATACAGTTATCTTTGCAAAAGATATAAGCCGAATTTTTGTCTACAGCACTCATACAGCCTAAAGCCGGGGCTCGGAGTTCGGAACTCCTTTTCTAGCTTAAACTACACTGTATGTTACTTTATTGATGGTTGAAACGAATCTAAAATGTTTCCATATTGTAGTCGAATTAACTCCCAAGCAGTGTATATTTATTTTTATTAAGAGAATTGTAAATGCAAATGATATAATATGAAAACAGTTTCTCGTGTACATCATACTACAAAATGTAGCCGTGTTTCAGGCGACTCGCTCCGCTTACCGCCGTGCTGCCTTGGTCAGGATCCCAGGCAACGATTAAGAAATATTTTAGTTTTGAACTATTTGAATATGTTCAGGGGAATCATTACTGATAGTGGGTGTTAAGTATAATTAATAAGTGATTATTTTAATGTTATAATTTCTCATAGTTTTCATCCACATATAATATTGCCCACTAGGATATCGAGACGTAGTGCCACACTTATCGATAATTTCTTAGGGAGAAATTCAGAAAAGCTTACTCGTGCGGCATCAGGTATATTAATAGATAAATTTTCAGATCATCAACCATATTTCATAAGCATAGAGGGTAACCATTCTTATAACAAACAACCTAAATACATTAAAGTTTCAAACCAGAGTCCCGAAAATATTGAAAAATTCAAAAATGAGCTAATATCTGCAGACATTTTAGGTAATATAGATCAAAATCCCGAAGCTGATCCTCAGATAAATTATGATACTATGTCTTCTATTATTGAAAAGAATAAAGACAAATTTTTACCTTGCAAAAATATAAAGTTTAATTCTCGAAAACATAAGAAAAATAGTTGGATTAGTTATGGTATATTAAAGTCTATCAAATTTCGCAATGAATTATACAAAAAGATAAAAAAAAGTGATCCAAATACAATCGAATATGATATCCTCTCCACCAATTTAAACACATACAATAAAATATTAAAACGTAGCATTAGAATGGCAAAACAAAGACATTATCAAAACATATTCAATATTTACAGTGGTAATGTGAAGAAAACATGGTCAATGATTAATGATATATTACACAAAAACAAGCAAAACACAAAATAACCTATCTATTTTAAACACGGAGAAAAAAAATTTCAGATAAAAAAGATATAGCAAATAAATTTAATGCGTTCTTCACAAATATAGGCAAAAATCTTGCAGACAAAATTGAAGAAGTTCCACATAGACACTTTAGCGATTACTTAGTATCAAAACCTAATACTAAATTTGAATTTCAACCAGTTGAAATAAAAGAAGTAAATAAAATAATCTCCCAATTAGATTCTAAAAGCAGTTCAGGTTATGATAGCATTTCCAACATATTAATTAAATCAATAGCGGAGATCATTTCAAAACCCCTAACTGTTATAATAAACCAATGTTTAAAAATTAGCATATTTCCAAATCAGCTAAAAAAGCCAAAGTAGTTCCGATTTTCAAATCAGGAGATGACACTTTATTTACAAACTATCGACCCATATCACTTCTACCATCAACATCTAAGGTTGTAGAACGAGTTATTTTTAATCAATTGTATGCTTTTTTTGAAACAAATGGACTTTTCTATGGAAGTCAATATGGGTTTCGTAAACGTCACTCAACCGAATTTGCCGCATTGGAATTAGTTGATAAGTTACTAAACATGATGGACAAGGGACAGGTGCCTCTGGGAATTTTTCTGGGCCTCTCAAAAGCGTTCGACACGTTAGATCACAACATCTTGATAAAAAAGTTGGAGTTTTATGGCGTTTCTGATGGTCCAGGAAAATTGCTTGAGAGTTACCTGTCAAATAGAAAACAATTTGTAGTTTTTGATAACATCAATTCACAGGTTTTGGATATAAAAACAGGTGTTCCCCAGGGATCTATTTTAGGACCGTTGTTGTTTTTAATTTATATAAATGATATTGTTAAATCAAGTAACTTTTTTAAATTTATACTATTTGCCGATGATACAACACTTTTTGCACCCATTAACACAAATAACAAGGAAACTGCTAACATAATTAATATGGAGCTAGAAAAAATTATTGCATGGTTAAAACTCAATAAATTGTCTTTAAATATTTCTAAGACAAAATTTTGTATATTCCATAAAGTACAACGTAAAGTATCAATTCCGGAAATACAAATCGAAAATACTGTTATTGGTAACACAAAAGTGGTAGATTTTTTAGGATTCAGATTAGATGAGAACTTAAATTGGAACGATCATATAGAGAAACTATCCTGTAAATTTTCAAGAACCCTCGGAATTATCAATAAAATGAAATTTGTACTTCCCAGGAATGTTTTACTCCAGTTGTATAACTCGCTATTCTTGCCACATGTAAATTATGGCATTTTAATCTGGGGACATAACAATGAAAGAATTGTGAAATTACAAAAGAGAGCAGTAAGATTTATAACACAAAGTAAATATTTAGCACATACGGATCCAATTTTTATCAAACTTAATCTTTTAAAAATACAGGATATATTTAAACTTAATCAGTTAAAATTTTATTACAAATATTTGATAAGGAGTTTACCGGATTATTTTCAAAACTTGAATTTTATCAGGCAATCCAGATATAACACTAGACGCTGTGATGATTTGACTCCAATGAAAGTGAATCATGTATTTGCTACCAAATGTATTTCTCATAATATTCCCAATTTAATAAATCGGTTACCAAACGAAATTCGAGACAAATTTCTTACTCATAGTTTTTCAGGTTTTGTATTGTATACCCGTAATTATTTTATTAAAATATACCAGCCAAAATGTTTAATTGAAAATTGTTATGTATGCAATCGATAACATTCTAGAATAAAATAATTATACTCTGTCATGTAAGGTTACCCGGTCACGAGTCGGGTGAACTAGTTTCAGAATCATTGAATGTGCTCTGTCTCGACCTCTCATTTGCGGACTTAAATGTCCACATATGAGATGTCGTGGAGTCTCACATAGTTTTTTGCACATATGATATATATAAATATAAATGTTCCGATATCATATCAGCAGTCTAGAGGTCAAGTGCGCCACCTCGGCGCTGGGTCGTGCATTAGTGTTGCCGGCTTCGTGCGTGTTTTCGCCGGCTAACCCACAAATATTTTTTCTCTGTGGGTTGGCCGGGGGACGGCGTACGGGCTGTTGTGATTTATCCGGTGCATGTCTGGCGTCGACGTGGCGCGCTTGATCCATGCAACTCTGGTATGTTCATGTTTTGTTGAATTTTGCTTATTAAATATGGTGGCTTGCATGATAGCGATCAAATTCTTGATCTTAATGCAAGTCTCCATGCCCATCACATCATTAATTATCTGTATAAAATGATGAGACTATATATATATTTGTTAAAGAGGCGAATAAATGATTCTGAGTTCTGAGTTCTGAGTTCTAATTTGTCTGGTAGATTTGCAGGCAGAACCAAAGACTCGAAAGACCAAAGCATTCATGTCTTGCGATGATAAGATTCTGGATGCTCTAGTGAAATTGTACATTATACCTTATAATATATGGAAATGTCGATGCTCTAAGTATAGTATGTGTACTTTTAACTACGTGTATAAGAGATAAGACAAACGCAAAACAAACCCATACAATAATAAATATCTATTCAATTAGCACTAAAAATAATTAATAAAATAAAAACATTTATTTTACATATATTGAACTTTGCCGCACTTTGTATGTTGCCTCTAACAGCAGCAACACGGAAACTATCTTGAGCAGTCATCAACTTTTCATCGGTATCAGATTGTTTCCACAACAGAACTGTGGAATAGAATCTATCCATTCTGGAGCATCTAAACATGTTTTATGCGTAGAAGACAGATCTCGTTGGTCATCATATTCTTCATCTAATCTGTCGCTGACTGTGAGTACGACTTGCATCTATGAGATTTTTTTTTTCTTTGAGCGTGAGCTTATTACGTCTCCATATTGATGCTCAACGTTGAATGACCTTTTTATATCTTGGTAAGCTGTTGTTCTGTTTATTCTGTTAGCCGTCGAACAGAAAATGAGCATTGATAATACATTACCAAAGGCGATAATCAAATAAAGGCCGACAGTTCTGCTGGTAAAAAAGTTGTGTTTAACGGTGATTCTTGACGCTTCTCTAATGTCGCTAAACAAGCTAAATGTTACTGGGAGCAGTTCAACACTGCACTATGACGTGTAATGTTGACCCAATGTTAGTTTAATGTTGGCAAACCGTCTGATATTTCAGCCTAACATTAATCCAACACTGGTTCAATGTCTGGTATTTGCTGGGATATCCCTTTAACTGGTCAGAGCAGACCTTGCGAACGCTATGGCCTTGTTAATGTGGGGTATTACATGATAAATCACACGCATAATTCAGTTTATTTGTTATGTACAGATCAGTAATACAATAAATATAAAATGATCATTGCAACCGAGACTTAATTACTAGTACAGATACAGAATTATAATTACATGTGGGTCTATCGTGTGCACAAAAAACATAGAGAGTTGATATGTTGAGCTCTGAGGGTCAAATTCCCGGCGGAAGAGACTATAGTGTTGCTACTGTCGATTAATCACGATAATCATATTCCAATTTTATTTAGTAGCTAATTGTGATTCAATTTTCTAATATAGTTACAAGAAGAAAGGTATACAATAAATTATCTTGCAAAGATACTGAATACAAAAATTATCGTTATCAGCCTTACTTTATTAAAAGCTACCGGTAGATTAAACTTAACAGGAAATGAGATTCATTCTGAGCAATCAGACGGTTGCCGCTGTGTTCAAGCAAGCGTGAAGGCGCGACGTCCACCAAATAGGGCACATTGCAATTTAAAAATGCCTCATTAAGACTGCCAGATAAATATCACGGGGGTGCAGGGCGGTCAGCTCATAAGGACCATAGGGTTTGTCGTTTGTGGGCATCCAAGCGAGGAGGCGCGATTTTCACCGTCGGTGTGAATGCTCTGTCAGTGATCCAACAGGCTCGAAAAATTGACCCTTGATGTCCCAGGGATATGAATGCTTAGCGAGGTTAGAGACTGGATTTGTGCAAAAAAAGTGGTCAGAGTCCCGAATAGTGGGGGTGGTCCGCTAAGGGTTAATCCTTAAGCATTACGTCAATGGGAAAAACTTTGGAACTGGACAAAAGTGGTCCGAGACGCGAGGTGGTCCGCTTATTTCGGTGGTCCGGAACCGAGGTTATACTGTATTTGGAGTGTGGCTGCCATTTTGGACGCCATCTTGGATTTCTCACCTTTAACATGTTTAGAAAAAATGACACCCTATTTTTTTGAAAAAGCTTATGATATCTTTTGTCAAAAGCAAGTGAGTTTTTTCTTTTACCAAACAAAAAAGTCAGAAAGTGGTCATAAAAAGTTAGGTTTTTCACCCTACTAGAATACACTTGATTTACACATAAACTATAAAACCATTTGATCAAATCACTAGATATTGGCACATCTACTTGTACACAAAAAATATAATTAAATCATAATAAACAATAAGAAAATAATAATGATATATTGAATCCGATGCCTCCTTCACTTTTCACAAATAATCCTATCAGATGTGTAATAAACCTGTTCTTGTAAGTTTACCGTATATGATAATGAAAAATATACTGGTGGGAGGGTAACAACTCCTATTTAAATACGTAGAAAAACACATACATGTCGTATCATTCCCTGCATAAGCTTATGTAGTAAAAAGAGCAGCCTCTCTTATGGGGAGCTAACCTGCTTGACCACTCCCCAATAATCTATACACACCACCTTATTAAGTGCTCCAGAGACATCTAAGGCTGCAAATGGTGCATTCTAGAGCATATTTCGGTCCAAATGTGGGCGTTTTTCTTGTTTTTGGAACCGTGAGCGAGGGGGGGGGGGGGGTGCCTCTGGATCCGCCATTGTATGAACCTCATATGAACAGCCACCTGTCTTAAATGGTCATTTTCCTGTGGCCCAAGGGTTGCTATTCATAGCTGGTTCTACAGTAGTGTTTTTCAGAACAATCCTTTTTTAAAAGTAGTAATGATTGGCTTAAATTGTTATTGATATATGGAAAAAGACACAACATCACATTATGGATGGTCTATATTTTCTGAAATATTTGCATATCTGCTTTAAAAAAGTAGCAAACATTTAGATTTGTAGTCCTGCATCAATCGATATGGTGTAAGATACAAAATAGATAGACTTAATCAGGGATAGCAGGTGAAGCACAGAGCTTGAGATCAATTTTCACCCCATACGTAGAAGCCCACCTGCAATTAAAAGGCGTTATTCTGGTGTGTGAATAGCCTGATATTATAGATGCTGTTAAATCAATGAGATAACTGAAAAAATTAAATATTTTAAATTTTAAATATAATCTACTGTTTAAAATAGCTAGATTTAATTTTAAATTTTAGATATTTTGTTATCAATGGGATGTGTATATTATGCATAAGGATCAGCATCATTCTATTTCACTTTAGATTTGGTCCTGTCCTGCACAATTGACAATTTTATACTACTTAAACCTACCTAAAACAAACAAAAGATACTATTATTCTCTTTTTCATTCACACTGACAAATATAAGTTAATTTACATACTTTGTGCCACCAATGAGTCCATGCACATGCAAATATGTATGTATTAACCCTTTAACCGCCAAATTATTCAATCTAATTTTTCACCCACTTGAAGTTCTGTCTCGCTAACGCGATCCACAACTTCAAGTGAGTGAACATTATTCAGATTTGACAAAATGGAGGTCAACTCTTTTTAGATATTGCTGATTGATGTCACATTCTATATTTAACCTGTTCAAAAGGTGGTATTTAATGTGCTAATAAAAAATAAAAACCTGAATATATGCGGCACCGGCGGTTAAAGGGTTAAAGAAGTTCTGCTCATTTGAAACTACACTTTTACGGCCATCTTGAATTTAACCCATTTGAAACATACACAAATATATTTCGACTCTCTACTTCATGCACACTGACAAATATACGTTAATTGGCATACTTTGGTGGCATGCACATACAAATATGCATGTATTTAACAAGTGCTGCTCATTCAAAACTGCATTTTGGCGACTATCATGAATTTGAGTATTTTCCCGAACTGGGATTCTTGGGGACGTTTGATATGTTTTTCGGGACTATTTTCTGAGTGGATCCTGAACAAATCAGCTTGTTACGAATTTATTCCACCATTTAGTGTGCTATCAGGCTTATGGTGCTTGACTATATGGTATCTAGGGATGACAAGGATAAAATTTAAAGTGGTCTTTTGCTTGTACTTAAATGCTTAGCGACATCATAGTTTTCTAGTTTGACGCCCTAACTACCCAGCAAACACGAGACTTTGGCCTAACATTGGCTTGCTGTTTGGCCAATGTTGTAGACGGTGGGCCAACATTAAACCAACGCTGGGCCAACGTCTCATGTTTGCTGGTTAATATACACATCTGTTCCACACCACGTCCTTGGTAGAGCGGGAGCCCACAACTTTTATTGACACGAAAAGCGCCAAAGCTAAGGATGGTTTTTTTTGAAGGTCTTCTATATGAGGATTGCAAAAAATGCTTTGCTGGCATGCCGCAGCTGCTGTTTTATGTACCTATGACGCAATTCAAAACGGCCGCCGTGCGTTTTCGGGGAAAAT
This sequence comes from Flabesymbios commensalis, assembly GCA_964017125.1. Taxonomy (NCBI): domain Eukaryota; kingdom Metazoa; phylum Annelida; class Polychaeta; order Terebellida; family Flabelligeridae; genus Flabesymbios; species Flabesymbios commensalis. The sequence goes on from OZ024912.1 coordinate 23,720,375, forward strand.
CTAAGTTTCTCAATATTCTTTCTAAAATCATTTGTAATACATCAATTTCGGATGAGTTTTAATGAGGAGCACGTTTATAAGATTAATTTTAAATTTGTATCAATAATTCGGGTTAAAATCCAAGATGGCCGCCATTGGCGTACTTAAAAGTAAATCATAAGACTATAATGTGGCCTCATACCTAGCTACACAGTATTAGAGTGTCTCTGAAAGTGAAATAGAATTATAAGCCTCAAACAAGCACATCGAGTAGTTTAAAGTAACATGATAAACGCTATTTAAGGCTAAAGAACCCCATACATGTGGGTGCAAGAACATCTAATACGATTTAAAGGTATGATCTATGCGAGGCCTAAAATACATGCACATATCCCACCAGAGCTATGTGAGAACAACATGTTACAATTAAAAGTCATTATTATTATCATTAATACCTTATTAAAATTTTACAATATTGTAGTACACTTACACCCACTGCTTTAAGCAAGAATGTTATGGAAAAAATGACAAAAAAATATAAAAAATACAAAAAAATGAGTTGTTTTTAATTTTCAGACTGGATCTTTTTTTATTAGGTGATAATAATTATCATTGTGTGCGTTGATTATTGTTCTCTAACTAAATCTTCACTATCACTCTTCGTCACAATCATCACTGTCGTCACTCCGGGGATCATCTGAATCACCATCACCACTATCATGAATATGTCCTGCGTCATCTGATGTTAGAGTGTCTGACACATGACTTCCTGAATACCAGACTGGATGTTATGAATTGTCAATCTCTTTCCATCCACTGTCTGTTGCATTTTCACCATACAATGGCTCAGCTTCATCGGCCATTTACCACATCTTTTCAACAAACTGTGCTCTTTTAATGTGCTGGTCGAGAGTCTTGGAGCATGGTAGGAGAGATGCACAGTTTATCTTTTTCAAACCAGCAAGAGGTGCTGCATCACCGCCCTTACTTGTACGCATGAATGACGTGTACCTCGCCTCGTTAATGTCTGATGTTCCAAAGCCATATAGAGAACATACAAAGGTAGTAATACCTGGAACATCGACATCATCAGAAGAAAGAGATATCAAGGCACGTGTGTGATTTGGATCAGCTACGAGTCTTTGAAATAGTTTCACTTTTCCTTTTCTAAAGAAGCAGGATGTAAAATCACACCCTGTTAGAGCATGTAGACCGAGTAGTGCCTTGGTTAAGCCAGCCTGTTTGGCTTCCAGAGTGATTGCCAATTGGGATATGTCAATATATCGTCTGTGGTTACCTGATCCATAGTCCAAGATTATATTAGTTTCATCTAAATTTCCAGCAAGATGCAAGAGAATGACAACAACATCTGTGTCGTTTGATCTAACCAGGACATTGCCTGAGCCGATGCTTTGTATGTGAAAGGCAATTAATGTGTCTGCCTCCTCGTGTCGACCTTGGGGGTTATGTGGTTCTCTGGATTGTAAGATACCTCCATCATTTCGTAGTTCTCTGTGCATTGACCCCCATGTGAAATGTACAGAGTTTTTGTACCAATAATCCTCCCATAATGTACTTTTTTTCCATTCTTCTAATATAAATTTAGCAAATTCATCTTTGAAAGACACATTGTTTAGGAGATCTTTCCCACTTTGCCTTTTAGCTTGGTCAGGTCCTGTTATCACAAATGATTGACTACCTTTATAACGTGCTTTCCTTTCGCAGTCCTTTATGGATGGAGATTGGTACTTATCTAAGACAAGATGAATTTCATTGGCCTTAGTTGGACTTTCTTTAGTAGATCCTCAGCCATAGTCGCATATGTCTACTTTCTGTGTTGTAGAACAGTTTCATACAGAATCATTCCACCATCAATCACAGCAGCTTTCATTGGAGGAATACTAATGTCACTCAGCACAACGTTTTGTTTAGTTTCCAGAAACTTTGTTAACGCTGCTTTTTCTGTCTTGAGAGGAGTCCCATCACTATGGAAAAGTGACAGGGGCACCTCAGTTATTGGAAAGCTAAGGAGGTGACGCAAATCCAGATTATTACTTGATTTTGCAGCAACAGCTATGATGCGTCCAAATATATCTCCAACTCCTTCAGCTGCCTCTACTCTCTTTGAAAAATTCTTGGATGCCTTCACATTCTCTGATGCGAAGTTCAAAATTGTTGTCCTTTGTACTGGTTTCAGAAATCTGGTACCTTCAATGGAACATTCTGTCGAGAATTTTAATCGGAGGTCTTTTCCTCTTTGTAAAGTCCCAAGGAGAAATTTTGAGGTCTGTTCCTTGACTGTTTTTCCTAAAGATACATTTATAAGCACTGGTGTGATATATATAGCAAATGGATTACAGGTTCTACGTAGCGTCTCAGATAAAGCTTTCATATCCGCATTGTCTTTTCGAATCTGATAAGATCTCAGCTGAGAAGAAGGCTCCTCTCCTTTAGGCAGACCGGCAGATTCCCTGAGCTCAGAAAGAGCCATTCCACGTTGGGTAAGTGCGACAGACCACCGTCTGAATGCATTGTGAGAATTTCTGAAAGCCGTAATTCCCCTCATGGGTGACGCAGCATCTCTATTAACTGTTTGTTCCAGTGTCAAATCTATGGCACATCTAGAGTACGGCTTACTTGTGCGCCTAATGCTCAAAGCACCATTTTCCAATACCATTTGTTCTGCGGTGGTCATCTCTTGTAGTCGGTGCAGGAATAACGAACCCCATCTGGCATAATTGGGTCTGTTTAACCCGAAGCATAAGTCTATTACGTTTGGAAGAACGTTGATATAACCACGGACATCATTGGTCCTTACTGAACGTTGTAGTTCTCTGTAGATTCTATTAACAATATACACATATATTGCCCAGTATGCAGCTGTATCACCATACTCTCCACCCATAGTGTTATGAAGAAACGTGTCATATTTTAAATATAATTCTAAATTAGTCATTATTTCAATGAATAACTCTTCATTGGCAACAGTTTGACAATGTTCAGCGGTGACATCACTGTTATCCATAACACCCAGAAGCAGAGTTTTCTCATCATTAGTTAGCAATTCTAGAAACCTTGTTAGCAATGCTTGTTCTAAGACACCAGCTAAGATTTGGTCGATTCTGGTACATCTATTATAAAATTTGCCCTTCATAAACCCAGATAATGAGCCTTCAGCCAATACACCTGATTCAGTGAGTATGTATTCAATACCAGAGTCAGCTATGTAGGTTCCCAATGCCCCAAAGAATGCTAACTCAAGATGACAGTTGCCAAGTAGTACAATGAGTTTATCAAATGCTGGTTCTTGCAAGGCTTGGATGGAATATGCTTTCAGTGCAACAGAGAGATCATACGTTACAACGACGTATTTTTGGTTTGTTTCATCTGCTACTTTTAACGAACGGACCATGGTTTCTCGCACGACATCATTTCGCGTAGGGGGCAATGATATTGGATCCATGTATGCAATCATAGTCTGAGGAAGGTCATCTCTTACAAATCGTGAGAAAAAGCCATTGAAGAGTGGGAGCTTGCCAGTAAAGGACCGAAGAAGCCACAGAAAGTCGAGGTTTTTTGCTTCAATCTCCCTGTCTCCACATCAGATATTTTAAGCTTGAACTGAGCTCGTTTTAATGATGTACTAAATGGATCAATCTCCTTGTGTTTTCCATCAAAGCTCCTACGCAAACGTACTGTTATGGTTCCAATTGGGTTATCATTCAGTGGCGCTGCTGGTGAATTATCCCCTAGTGCAGTTGAACATGGAATCAGATGCACTAGCAAGTGTTTTTCTCTGAACAACGTCACTAGCCTGAGCATCAAGTGTGCCTAATCCAGAAAACAATGTGAGGAAGAACAAGACGAGAATTTCTGGTATCTTAGGAGAACTAGTTTTGAGTGTGTGGACTGACATGGGTGATGGTGGGTTTGATGATGGTATACTAAGGATTTCTGCTCGTAGCATCATAGCAGTACATCTGATCTTCTCCATTGATTCACCAAATCCATTCAGTAGTAGGCATGCCTCAGCAGAAGTCATTGAGGATGAGAAAATAAAGTTTCCGGATTTGTTTGAGAGTTTATTTATGACAATATTATCAAATCGTTCTTCCAGCTTTATTGTAAAGGGCTGTACTCTATACATTTCAATGTCATGTTTTGACCCTCCAACAGCAATAAATTCTTCCTTATACATGTTGAAAATTGTATTTACCATCATTGGTGTTTTCTTATCTATGATTTCATTCTTGATAAAACCAGTCACATTTTTAAAAGCTTCATCGTGATGCTTTCGCTTAGTAACATCATCTTCCTGCTTAGAGTCTTGCCTTACATAAACACGGCAACATGTATTATCATATCTGGCCTCCTTGGCTATTAAATCTTCCCCAATACCAAGGATGTCAGGGTCATTTTTCTGTTTAGCTGCACTATTAATAGAATTAGCACCATCCTTAGTTAAACATTGATAGGGGCCCTCAACAGTCCTTCCCACAGTCTTTCTTTTCTTTTTACAGAAAAAACACTGTTTTCCAATAACGTCTAGCCTAGATGAGCTGGGTAATTCATATGTTGAACGAGTCTTCCTTGGTGGCTCACAAGGATCTACGTCATCGACCTTCCCTCTTTTAATAGCACAGAACTGACTGAAACATTTAGAATGATACAATACTTTCTCTGGTTGTTTCGGTATTTCCAATGACCTGATATCCGTAGTAACACTACCGAATTTGTCATTCTTGAGTGATAGACGGCGTCTTGCATCATTAGTTGCCGTTTGCCAAGTAGCCTGCTGGAAATGGATTAACCCCAGGTGAGATGTATTCTTACAGAAGATACAAATTGTTTCCATGCTGACCATTATCAGATCTGAAAACACATAAAATAACACTGTAGCTTTTTAATCTTTATATTAACATTTATAACACAGGTTTGAAAGTCTTAATAAAGTCATTTGTTCACTGTTGCTTTACTGAGCAGGCCTACACCATTATCTGCATTAGTCGTATTCCAAGCTACTTTGGCACACTTATATTCGAGATAAAGAGAGTGATTAATCAGAAACACTTATATTATATATATTTAGATCCATCATATTGCATAATTCTTAAATATTTATCAATTAGAAACAAAATTGTGAAGTAAATTTGATCTTACCACACCATTTATGTTAAGACATAGTCCTCCGTTTCCTGGTTACCAATGTCAACACAATCATTCCAAACAATTAAATTAAATAACACAGCCCAAGATCTTCAAAAGTGGATGCATTAATTTCCGTACTAAAAATAATAATGTCACTGGGGTATTAATGATTAGACTATAAAACGGAATTTAAATAATAATCAGTGGTTTTCAATAATATTCATGGCTGAAGCATGTTCTTACAGGAACCTAACCCATCCCATGTAGGTACTTTTCTAATGCCTTCATATAGACATATATCATAATACATTAAATTTCCCTCGCGTTTTAGAGGCTTATCTCTTTTTATTACTTTTATAGACATGCTGTGTATCTAGGTATGAAGCCAAATTATAGTCTTATAATTTACTGTTAAGTGTGCCAATGGCCGTCATCTTGGATTTTAACTCGAATTATTAATCAAAACTTAAAATTAATCTTATAAACGTGTTCCTCATTAAAATTCATCCGAAATTGACGTATTACAAATGATTTTAGAAGGAATATTGAGAAACTTAGATTTTCCCCGAAAACGCATGGCGGCCATTTTGAATTGCGTTCTAGGTACATAAAACAGCAGCTGCGGCATGCCAGCAAAACATTTTTGCAATCCTCATATAATAAACCTTCAAAAAAAACCATCCTTAGCTTTGGCGCTTTTCGTGTCAATAAAAGTTGTGGGCTGCCGGTCTATGGGTGTCATTGGGGAAATGTTGACGTGCAAAATTATTTTGTGGTTTTGGTCAAATGATATGGGCCCAAAGAGGTAAAAAATGGCAGTGGTTATTAAAATAGATCGTATTTATTTTAAATTGCTTGTGATTAGAATATACAATATATAATTTGTATTTATTTTTTTGTGATATTTTGTGAGAAATGATACGTTCTTGTACATAATTTACTATATAACTATGTATATTATAAACATACGGAGAGTAGGCACATAAAGTAGCAGTGGCCTCACGGCTAATGTATACTATAATTGGAACCATTTTATTGATTTCTTCACTGTTTACTATTGTATATATCTTCACGTTTATACGTTTTCCAGAGTGTCTTTTTTGCTGTCATATTATGATTTGTGGATCATACATAGTAGCTATGTTATCTCTGGTTTTAGTGCGGGAAACAAATGATAGACCTCCTATTTTCACATATATTGGCATTGCCTTCTAATTTGTTTAAGTGGTAATCAATTATATATTTTTTATCGCAATATCCAGTGTTTTACTATGGCAATTGCCTTTTAACATGATTTTATTTTTATATGTGATACCATGTGAATAAATTTATTGTCGTGTGATTTTAACAAATTAAAGATATTGTATATACATGTACATATATTACATAGGAATTCGACCACATATAACCCGTTACTCTAATGTATTGAACAAATTAGTGTAACAGGTTATAATGGTTGAATCCCTATGGGTCCACGGTGTCAAGCTCTGGGTGTACCTCACCCCGCCACAAACCGGTCTTTCTCATTTCGTGTCGTTATACAGGCTACGGTCAGTGAACGTGAGACTGACTTAAAGGACACCCCTTCAGTACTACACTCAGTACAGAAACGTAATGAACTTTGAATTCTTTGTCCAACGCTATATCTAAGCTGGCCTAACGTTCTACATTCCCTAAAGTTAATGCACCGATCACTGGTGTGAATCAAGGTCAGCTAACACATGGTTTTGGTCCAATGCTGGTTTACTGTTGAGTCATCGTCGAAAACGATGGCCCAACAGTAAACCAACATTATATCAACGTATCCTGTTAGCACGTGATAAGGTCAAGGTCACAGCATACCTAGGTTTTCCTTAAACTGTTGTATCGTTTAGCATTTTCTTTACTTTAAATAATAGTAGGGTCATATATGGTGGTTCTGTGACCACTTTAGCTCCTACTTTAGTTTCACAGGTTTATTATCAAATCATCCTTTATCAACATGATCAAGTGCTTGATAAACATTGCGAAATCATTTATCACATATGCATATATATTCAGTTTTGAAAGATATTCATTTAAATTTTAAAGTCATGCTGATTAAATTAGAATACTTGTGTGTTTTTGCTCTTGGTATGCGCTTTGACTATGGTCATTTATCTCTTGGTTATTTCTTATAGAGCTCAGAATGAGATACACTATTGTATGTCAATACTGAAGAGGCCTCTGTTGGTCACTTAATCATTTTAATCATCATAATGGCTGTGTGTGCTGCGACGGTATTAAATAATATTATGCAGATCCATTTTAGTTAATTGGACATTTTGTATGTCCCCATATTGAATTGCGGTTTATTTTTAAGCAGCAACATAGAAAAGTGTTGCTGTTATTTTCTCAATTAAAAACACAGGTGGGACAAATTAATAATAACTAACTGCGTGGTATAGTATTACATACTGCAAGTTCAGAATACATGAATATTATCAACTCAATAATAATATTGCCCTCTCAGGAGCGTATTCAGGACAAAATCACCCCATGCAACGTCAAGAATGCAGTGAATGAGTGAGTGAGTGAGTGAGTGAGTGAGTGAGTGAGTGAGTGAGTGAGTGAGTGAGTGAGTGAGTGAGTGAGTGAGTGAGTGAGTGAGTGAGTGAGTGAGTGAGTGAGTGAGTGAGTGAGTGAGTGAGTGAGTGAGTGAGTGAGTGAGTGAGTGAGTGAGTGAGTGAGTTAGTGAGCTACATGATGTAAATTAGCTGTACCCGGCTCCATTGTCTTGATACATTATTTAGATACGGTTCTCTGAGCTGTCGCGATGACATACCTAACCACATGCTAACTGTCATTTCCAGATGAACAAGTATCCGATGAAATAGAACACCACCTTACACATACTATACTATTTAGTTGAGCGAACATTAACATGATAAATGAAGGTCAACTGGTATTCTAATCTCCAATGTAAATCACCTATCTCACACCCTATTCAAATCATCAACGCCTCCTAAAATTAAACGCCTCAAGTATTATACTCTATAACCTACCCCTTCCCGCATTTTCGTTGTTATTTAAATGGGAGTATAAACTCGGGTCAACATGATTTACATATTAATTTATTCAGTATGCACAGTACCTCACAATCTAGTTCGAATGGGTCTGAAAGCGTATTGCGTATCAGTAATTCTCATAATTACTACAGTTATGTTTATTTTTTGTTTTCAAACAAACACTTAAGCCATCCAGGTATATATAGTGATATAATAATATTACAAAATATTTCTGAACATACTTGAAAATGACATACCAGTTAACTTGTTTGGTATTTGAACATTTCCTGAAGATTTATATATGTACTTAATTATTATATGTATGTATTATTGAATTTGATTGTTGTGTTTATTGTACAGCCTTGTGTCATGAAGCTCGGTCTGCAGCCTGCGTGCGCAGTACTGAGCGTGTTAGAAATGATCCCTCTAAGTAATAATATATATTAATATTATTCTACTTTTCATTTATAATTAACAATAAGTATATTAATAACATTATGTATAAAAGTTATGTTTAATTTATTAGTTTAAAATGTGTTATATGTAAAGTCGGGTGTACTCCTGGCATTCTGCATGTTTTCTTTAAACCCCAGAATAAACTTCTTGTCTTGTCTTGTCTTGTCTTAGCACCACTCCGTGCCGACTGGTACATAATACGACCCCTTTGTGTGCAGTGTGCCATGCAACATTTCAATTTTATAAAATTCAAAATGGCCGACTTACGGTCATCAGTGACTTTACTACTATCTGTAATATCTGCTTACATGGCAAACTAGGCTAGCTAGGTAGAACATTTTTGTAAAACAAAATGTGAGAGTTGAGGGAAGGATTCACCCTGAGAAATTTATATCACGCGGGCAGAGCGGCGGATTATGGTAGGATTCAGGATTCATTCATTTATTTTGTCAGAAACATATATATACAGTGATATTGGCTGTCCTATTGGCTGTCCTATTGTCTTTTGTTAAAAAATTATTGGACCAAAATATATAACCAATAATATATATACAGATTCAATAACTGTTGATGCACCACATTTGAATTTGTGACAATCGTGGCCAAAACTAGGTGGTCGGTTAGTCCCTTTATCAGCATCTAAAACTCAGATGTAAGTATTATATTTGTCATTTAGACAGCCCATGTAGGTATAATTGACTGCTTTTGGTGTTTAACTGGTGGATAATATATTATCGCTCATTATGACAAATACAAATTTAAAAATAACTCTTAATCTTCAAAACTGATATATTTTGCATACACTAAACTGCTTAAAATATGAAAAGCAGATAAATATGAAATCTTCATGAAAATGACAAATGTCGTGAGCAGAGAAGACGACTATCTTACCTGGTGACATCTAGTCTTTTCCTCACCCGAACAAATATTTTCCGAGCATATAATATGCCTGTATGTTTTTCTCAAAAAAACGTTTAAAAAAATGACATTTTTTTCAACTTGTTTCAAAAGCGAACTGAGTAACAAAGGAAGAACTAATGCCCTTCAGCGTTCTGGTCCGCCCCACATGTAAACCAGAACATTTATTGACCTTGTCGAAAACCATTCCACTCAGCAAACCATGACATACACACAGTCTCGCAAAGAAACAAACGTTTGTGTCATTGAAACTACTAAAACATAAACTATGAATAACAGGGAAATATGAAATCTTCATGAAAGTGACAAATATCGTGAGCAAACAAGACCACCATCCGTGACTTTTCTTCATCCGAACAAATATTTTCCGAACAGGATAATCAGCCCATAATATGCCCATATGTTTTTCTCAAAAGCGGTAACTGTATAATGACATTTTTTCGACATGTTTCAAAAACGAACTGTCATGTAATAAAGGAAAAACTAATGCCCCCCCCCCCATCATTCTGATCCGCCCCTTATGTAACTGATTGCAGTGGTTGAAGCTGCCCGCTTGGAAAGTCGGAGATCTAGTGACATCTAGTCTTTTCTTCATCCAAACAAATATTTTCCGAACATATAATTATATGTTTTTTCTCAAAAGCTAGTAACTGCATAAAAATTGCAAATTTTCGACATGTTTCAACTGTCATGTTACAAATTAAAGGAGAAACTAATGCCCTTCCTCGTTCTGGTCCGCCCGTTATGTAACTCAGAAAATTTAGTGACCTTGTCGAAGACCATTCCACTCAGCAAACCATGACATACACACAGTCTCCCAAAGAAACAAACGTTTGTGTCATTGAAACTACTAAAACATAAACTATGAATAACAGGGAAATATGAAAACTTCATGAAAGTGACAAATATCGTGAGCAAACAAGACCACCATCCGTGACATCTAGTCTTTTCTTCATCCGAACAAATATTTTTTCCAAAATATAATCAGTATAATATGCCCACTCAAAACCGGGAACTGTATAAAAATGTCATTTTTTTACATGTGTCAAAAACGAACTGTCAAGTAACAAAGGAAAAACTAATGCCCCCCCCCCATCATTCTGATCCACCCGTTATGTAACTGATTGCAGTGGTTGAAGCTGCCCGCTTGGAAAGTCGGAGATCGCGGGTTCGAGTCCCGCTCTGACAGTCAGGTTTCAAAGAAACAAAATGTTTCTTTCCTGCTCACTCATAAAGATTGAATATTGTGGGGAGCCACCGTGACCGAGATGTAGCGTGCTCGGCCTCAGACCGACAGGGCTCGAATTTCGAATTCTGTGTCAGGAGGGCAGTGTCATCTCATTCATCATACCATGCATCCTCTTGGCCCAGTTTAGCCTACATGTGCACAAATCTAGGTGCCCTAACATCTCATTTATTCCATTTCTACATAGGCCCCTATGTATCTCAGATAAGTTATTGATATTGTCAAAGACCATTCCACTCAGCTAACCATGACAAACACGCAGTCCCTTGAGGAAACAAATGAGCGTGTCATTAGCGAAGATCGTGCTGCACCGAGTACAGGCCCTGGGAACAGAGCATAAAATGGCTAAACATCGCAGCATTGCCCTTGTTCTGTTATTTCTTGTGTTAACAATACACACAATCGACTGTAAGAGTGACAAAAAAGGTTAGTAATGCTTATAACATAAGAAATATACTGACACTGTAAAAAGCAGAGAATTAGAACATTGTTATAGGTCTATGGTAAAAAGTGACTAAACGAATCGTCCTAGTGTTTGGATATTATATCTGTGGAGTGACACTGTACTGGTGTTATATAATAGGCCCTATTATCTTGGCCCTGAGAAAATAAACAAGATAATTGTTTTTCTTTTTTCATTTTTTCAACAAAATTCAAGATGGCTGAAGAATCACATGTTATTCTCTTGAGCTTGCTTCACCGAGGGCGGGGGCCCTAGGGTAGTGGTTAGCACCGCTGCCTTTCACGCCAGAGTTCGGGGTTCGGTTCCCGGACTCGGCGGTTTGAAAGAAACAAAAATGTTTCTTCCCCATCCACGTGTGAAAGTCAGTATTGCGGGGAGCCTCCGTGACCGAGAGGTAGCGTGCTCGGCCTCAGACCGCCAGGGCTCGAATTTCGAATCCTGTGTCTGGAGGACAGTGTCATCTCAATCATCTCACCATCCTCAGGAGGTTCTCCTGGCCCAGTTTAGCCTATATGTGCACAAAGGTGGCCTAAAGCCCGATTCATTTCATTTCATTTGCTTCACCGATTTGTTCCAGGGAAGCAGCTTACCCTGGTCCATGTATATGTTGATTAGATTTTAGTGTGATTCTGACATCACATTTTTACGTGGTTTACATAAACAATTGGTGACAGTAATGTATTTCTCTATAATTAATGTACCATGTAGGGCGGGTAAAGACGCAAGCTTTGCCCCTCAGGCAAATCTAGTTAATTTCAATACTAAGAAAATTATCAAAAATACCCCTGTAAAAACAATCAAACAGAAAGCCGTTTGAACGCCGTTCCATGTGCCGTTCGAACAGTTGGCGTTCAGAACGACACTCATGGTTTTCAGCCAACCTCGGCCGTTGTGAACGATTTTGGCCATTCTTTGGCGTTGAACACTGCGTTCTGAACGGCGTTCAAACACGTTTTTTTTCAACAAACCGTTCAAGACATGAATTAATGGTCCAAAAGGGAACAGGTGTTTAACTCAGAACGTTTGACATAAGCTTCCAAAAAGGACATAGGGGCCGGGCTTTTGCAAATGTCTCCGGGAGACCTTGAACATCTAGTAATTAAACCTTTCCATGCGGAATATTTCTGGGTTGATTGTTCATCATATTTGCGGAATTAAATTGTACAAAATGATCAATTCATTTGGATAGGCTTCCCAACACCTTTTCAGTATAACAAAATGAATATCAATGTTGGCATGGACTGGGGTTGGAAAATGTCGACATAGTAGCCTACATACGCTAATTTATACAATTTCTCACATTTTGTACTGTTTATGGCATTCTACTGCAGATCCAAACATTGAACATTAGTAGTCCTATTAGTAGGCCTACTGTTTAATTACAGATGCGATTGACTATAAAACCTGCCTGCTGAAGGTCTAGATGATGGGTTTATTTGTTTTTTCTTTGAAAAAGGTAACACTAAAATCCCTTCCTTTTTGTCACTACAACTGCCACGAACATCCAGTGAATATTGCCTGTGTATTTTGGCAATGTTAGGATAGGTTATTAGCATAACGAGGTCAAAAGGGAGTAGGGCCTACTAGTAACCTTCTGTGAAGCTCCCAAGTTCATCTCATCTAAGTTCTTTTTATCTGGAGTAAAAGTTATATATCCTAGCTGCCTATAAAATCATCGGGTATGAAGTGTCTGAAATTGTGATTTACCTATTTGCAAGGGTACCGCGACAAGTTCACGACAATGTCATGTCAAGATCATTTTAAATGGGGTCCCAAATGGCAAAATTATACTTTTATCTATTTTTTTGCCAATTTGACCTTGAAATAATCTTGAAGTTACCTTGGCATGACATTAGGGAGATACCTAGTTAAAGGGACTGTCCCAAGTGCCCCAAGCTTGAAAAAGTTTCAAAGTTTAAATTTGTGTCATTTAGGCGTATATCATCGTAAATCTATATTATATTTATCCATCCTCCATTTGAAAGAGATATGTACCCGATAGGTGTGTATTTCGGAATGTTCATACAATTTGTGACAACCATGACAATAAATAATTCGATTGCGATTGACTATAAAACCTGCCTGCTGAAGGTCTAGATGAAGGGTTTATTTGTTTTTTCTTTGAAAAAGTTAACACTAAGGAAAATCCCTTCCTTTTTGTCACTACAACTGCTACGAACATCCAGTGAATATTGCCTGTGTATTTTGGCAATGTTCACGATGTAAAAATGTCGGTCGGTCGCGTTTAGCTGTGTAGAGGCTCTCAGTTTAGAAATATGTAGCCAGTTAGAAAATCGGTCCTTTTGCGATGACGTTGTAATTAAATTCGCAACGTTTTTGACGATGTGATACATCTGAGACCTTACATACTTCTCTTAATACGAGTTATAAGAACTTTTTGTCATAGATTAGGGCTAGTAAATTATAAAAAAAAACTATATTTGGAAGGAAATAATAAAATTGAGTCATGTCCTTTTTCTGTCAAATACATGAAATATGATTATAAAAGGGGTCGATCTATAAAAGGCAAAAATGTAATGACCGACATTTTGTCATAATATTATTATGTTTTTAAAAGTTGTAATCTCTCGGATAGTTGCCTTCTACATAGATTGGTTAGAAAATGTGATCTGAATGTTCCACAACACAATTTGGCAGCGATTCACACACATGGTTTTGTCAGTAGCCTACTGGAATTACCGGTGATAAACTGTAACGTCTAACTGTAGATAATCTCGGCTTGGGACCGGGAGCCGCAAATTTAAAGGAACGTTTTCGGATTCTGCCTGGGAGCTGCATGGGAAGGGTAGTAGATAGGTCGTCATGATTGTGGGCCAATAAGTATATTTCTGCCATGTATAACCTAAAGGCACCATATAATTCGGCATACTTGTTTGCAGATTATCTAGCTTGATAAGAGAAAAAACATTATTCCGCGAATGGAGCCCACATACTACAATATTATTTGACTGGGCCTAGGACACCCCGTGGTGTATGGAAAGAACTCAGAAACATTAGCACTGAAAAATAATCCTTGCCGTTTTTATTTTCATCCGAGAATTGAGTCAATAAATCCAGCCTTATGTTAGAAATTACAGCTTCTGCTAGCAATTCCGGATTTGCTTTGGCAGTTGCAGCCTTGCATTTACGGTACTGGTAGGCCTAGCTATAGTTGTGAGACATGGGACTGGTAGGTATACTTGAAAATTTTCCCAATAATTCATGTATGTAGGCTAATGTGAAATGTGTCACTGTTTTTGTGGTTCCAGGGAAGGAGCAACCGAACATCATATTCATCACTGCAGATGATTTGGGTGAGTGAGAAGACAGCTAGTATAGTTTAGTTCATAAGTAATATGGCCTGCTTACCACAGGGACATGAGACCCCCTGTTGAAGTGAAACAGCCCTCCATCATCAAAAGAGTCTTAAAGGGACATGGATTTGTACACAATTGTACAGAATTATCACCCACGCTATTAAACTCACCTTTTTTGCACCATTTATCAGTGTTGTACAAACACACGCTGACGCCATTAAAATCCAAATATATTTTCACATTAATTCGTAGAAAATGATTTTAAAAATATCGCCGGAAATCCATCAAACCTCGTACTTTTAATCCACTATAACGATCATATCAGTTTTGGAGAAAGGCAAAATAGGCAATAGCATCCAAATTTGGTCTATTTAACGCTAATTGGCTTCTAGTTCGTATGGTAATTTGGTCAAGGTAGTGGTCATCTTTACAAATTGCTGTCGGTATGTAATTGTTGAACAGTCGTTATGGCAGTGCCGCCCGCAAGGTTGTCAGACTGTTACCAAACCAAGTGCGGACTTTGGCCTTGATATGAGGTCGACCTTGCAGATCTTCTATGTCCCAGCTCGGGGGGGGGGGGAGCCACCCCCCCAGCCTACAGCCATGACGTAGGCCATACGTGCTGTCAAAGAAATTTAACCACTGCACATTCTTGATCAGGTAGCGTTTCAACAGACATTGTGATGCGTTTACAATGGGAAATGTAAACCCTGGAGGGTCAATATATCTCTTTTATTCCAATTATTTATTATTCCACCAGTTCTGAAAACAAGGTTATATACCCCCCCCCCCCTCCCCATACTTCATTCAGGGAAACGCAGTTTCGTCACTCGGTGAAAACAAGGTTATATGAGAACCCTCCCCCATATTACATTGTAGTAGTAGTAACGGTGGTAATTTATTAGGCAATAGGCCTCTGGCCCTTGTGCAAACACAACAACAGTACAATACATTGTCAAAAAACACATTTGAAACTAAACAAAACAGTCCAAGTTGAGATAGCCATATGAGACTTCCGAATTAAAAAAGCTTTAAAAACAAAATTTGCAAGGTTACATACAGTTCTAGTATCGTCATTCGACATGAGCTCTATAAATTTATGCATATTTGGTCTTTTAAAATAATATCCAGGTATGTACCTCTTTCTCAGTTGTTTATATAATTGACAAATACAAATAAAGTGATATTCATCTTCAATAACATCACATAACATACCCTTCCTTTCATCAACAGGAGTCGCGTGTGGTTTATGCCATCGACCACTCTCAAAAGCCTATGATTACTTGAGCGTAGTCTACCTAGGGCAATTCTATGTGACTCTGTTTTTACTATTTCAATGTATTTTGAAGCAACGAAATGTTTATGATATAAAATAAAATATTTTCCTCTTGACATATTCTGCAGTTCAAAATGCAGTCTTTGACCATAATTATCGCGAATATGCTGATTAAAAATTCTGAAAAATAGCTTGTCGTTGTCAACACTTTGATAGAGCCATACATGCCCAAAACCTAACGTTTCTAATAAGTTTTTTAGCCTAGATACCCAGTTTATTTTTCCATTTTGTGCATCACATAATAAAACATTATATAAAATTTTGGTAATTCGAGTGTCATTACATTTCATAATCTTCAGCCAGTATTTAACAATTCTTACGCATCTTACACATTGCATATTTGTTCTGCCTAGTTCATAGTATACAATATTATTTACAGTGTTATATTTTAAATGCAAAAATCGCTTACAAAATTGTAAATGAACGCGTTCAATAGCTTCTCCTTTATGAAATCCCCACACCTGAAAATACAGCTTTTTGCGCTTGTCCTGCTAAAGTTTTTTGATTTTCCAAGAAAGACCCCCCAGAGGAGAATACAGCTCCCAAGTATATAAAATGTTTTCGAAATACAACAATTTTTGTTTTCTCTGTATTTAACATTATTTTCCATTAGTACAATATTCATTTAATATGGGTAAACATTGCTGTAGATTGTCTCTACTGTCTGACAGTATTACTGCATCATCTGCATATAAAAGTATTAACATTCGCGTAATGCCCATATTGATACCTTCAAATTTGTTAGTTTTGAGAGTATTTTCGATGTCATTCAAATACATCGCAAATAAAAAGGGCGACAGACATTCTCCTTGCCGCACTCCCAATAAACATTCAAATTCGTCGGTTTTTTCTGCTCCGACTTGAACACGAGATTTAACAACACTGTAAATACTTTGAATGACATCAAATATTCTAGCTCTGATACCGAGTCTGATTAATTTATGCCATAAGAAATTTCTGTCTATGTAATCGAACGCTTTTCGAAAATCGAGAAACGCACAGTATAATTTTTTACTATTGTTTAATAAATGTGACATAACTCCATGCAAAATAAAAATATGATCCACTGTGCTATAGTTTGCACGAAAACCAGCTTGAGCTTCAATATACACACCATAAGCATCGGCCCAAAAAGAAAGCCTGTTATTTAATATTCGAGTAAAAAGTTTTCCAAAAGTACTCAATAAAGTTATTCCCCTGTAATTTTTAACACTGTTTACATCACCCTTTTTGTGTAAAGGTATTATTAGTCCCATTGACCATTCAGCAGGGAAATAACCCGGCTTTAAAATTGAATTAAAAACAGAGCACAATGGACTAGCGAGAATCTCACATCCATAGATATAAAATTCGTTAATCAATAAATCCAACCCTGCTGACTTTCCACACTTTAGTTGGGTAATAGCTTTAGTTACTTCGTCTACTGTTATAAAAGTATTTAGTTCATCATATAATGTGTCTAATTCACCAGCTTCATACAATGGTACATTATCAATAAAATCATCTGCTACAATATTTATAATTTTCATTACTGGATTAGATATTTTTACGAAATAATCGTAAAATTCCGTATCTGCTATTGAAAGAATTTTATGGCCCAATGCTGTTTTAATGTTAGACCAACATCTGCGACATTGGCCGACAATATACCAACATTTGGTGAGTGTGTCGTGTTGGCTGAGAAAGCTCTCACTGCCAATATGCTGGGGGTTAACTGTTTCCAAATGAGAGAATTGGTGAATTATCCCCTCAAAGATGTCGGTCAAGTATATAGAGTTTATGTGATTTAGGAACTTGCTCTTAATGCGGCGATGTGTATGAAACACATATAGTATTATTATCTTGGCTGATAACTGTGGATGTGGGGTGATTTGTCATTGTGGAATGTCCAGGGGCCACTGTCGCATTCTGGGGACCCCATGTCCCGCGTATTTTGACAGTTGACTATATCTTTAACACAAATTATGACTTTTTATTTTTTACCCATTCCCCATGAATTCAGCGGTGTTGCCAATGTGCAGCATTTTCAAACGATTCGTATATCTATCCCTTGTTTTATAGGACCAAGAGGTAATCGTTGATCATGTAGATAATTTGAATGGAAAATGGCCAGAATAGAACACTTTTTTCATTGGTCCAACATATATCTAACAGAATTATATGTAATGTATGTATATATTATGCCACAAAAATATTAGTATTCAGCCTATGTGACCCAGCAAATGATAACCCGCAGTAGTATTATAATCTACTATCAAGTAATGAAGCTCAGTAGTGTGGGTGATGGTAAACAGGTCATGCTGATGTGGGATGGAACAACCCTGAAGTTTCCACACCAACCCTTGACAAGATGGCTGCAAAGGGACGTATCCTGACACAGCACTACATGCAGCCTGTCTGTACAGCGTGAGTAAAATTCCCCAATCCAGCAAACACGGGCGACTGATGCTGATTTGATGTTGGACCAGTATCGTAGATGGTGAATGAACATCAATACAGTATTAGTCGAACGATCAATATGTAAACATGTCCATAGACTAGAATTGCCGAAGTCTTTTCAATTTCGGGCAAGTGCAGAAGCTACTGAAAACGCCGTTTATCGGTTATTCTTGTTTGTCTGAAATTAAATCTTTTTTTTTCTTTTAAAGCAGCCCCTTGGGAAGACATCAATTTTCGTTTTTAGTTTTGTAGTGAAGTAGTGTATCCCCCAGATCATGATTTTATTTTTTTCAGAGTTTTTAGATTTTTACAAATATTTCTTATTAATATTTCTATGAAACCGCTTAAAACCCAAACAAACTTTTTGTATACCTAAACACATGCTGAAGGACGATTGAATATTCCTACAGCAATGGGCCACATGTTGATGCCGTCGGCCCAGCGTTGGGCAGACAATCAGTGTTGCAGGTGTATCACCTCATGACCTGACTATAAGACACCAATCAGACACCAATTAGCGGCGATTGCTTTGATCTCCTCGGCCAAGACGTGGGAATATGTGGTGTGAAGTGCTGTATATGGCTGACTTGTTTTGTTTACATGGCAATATACGACCTGGAAATATAACTATTTCACTCTTTTTCGGTGCTTTAAAATTGTTTTTTGACTTTTTTGTATTTTTAGTTCAGATGAGTAGGATATATATAGCTTCATATAAGTTAAATTTTCAAAATTGCCAACATTGAAATGTCTCATCCCAAGGGGTCCCTTTAACTTTTAATTGCGCAACACACAATGTATTAGCCGATCAAATCACTGTCATTGGCAAGGAAATGTGCGTTTAGATATAACGTTTGCAAATATTTGCTTTCAAATTAAACTAACCATTTTCGCCCACTTCAAGTTGTGGGTCGCGGTAGCGGGACTCTTAATTTCGCGAAAATTTATATGATTTAATTTACCGGTTTAAGGATTTGGAAAAAAGATGTTTCTTCCTGAACTGGTTTTTTAATGACCAGCCTATATTTTTTATTTACCTCCTCCAATTGTGGTATGTAAATTATATATACAAATCAACCGGTACGTATTTGGCATTGTATTGGCTATATGTTCTGCCGCACAAATGAAAACAGTGATGACGGACAGGGTATATGCAAGACCCGGGGTACTTAATGTTTTCAATATATATTTGCACTCATGTGAATATTTTAAGAATTATTTATTATAGAATGCAAAGGCATATATCAGTTACCTACCTACCTACTTGAAAATATATTATTTAAAAATAGGCGTTCTCCAGAATGTTTCACGTCACTATAATTAAACGTAACAATTGGTAATTTAATTGTTTCAGGCAGATGGAATAATTATGCTAAAATAGCATGATAAGGTATTCAAGTAACTTTAGAGGTTTAGTCAATGTTTCTACTTTTCAATTAAAATTGTGTGCGTTGTTTCTATTTTTTTAAAATATTTTGTTTCTAAGGGTTGTGTGGGCATACTTAGGGGTTTTGTCAAGTTAAAAAAAACCAAAACTCGGATTTGGGTTTTTTTGGAAATTTTGTGTTTTTTTGTGTTGTTTTTTGTTGTTGTACATGTTTCCAAAAAAAACCTTGCCATAAAGGATTTTTCACTTTCTATAATAATATGTCTCATGATGTCTGTATAATGTATACAAAATATCCAATGTTGTCTCACTTCAGTTCAAGAGCTGCAATTATGACTGGTAGATACTCCTTTAAAACATCAATGGTAGGTGTTTCTCCAAGCTTGATTCAACTTGTTTATATATTATTACCTGTAGCGACAAATCTGTCTGTCTGTTTACTTCTCACTTGTTACCTGTGAATTAACAGATTAAGCGTGCAGTTTAAAAAATCATCAGCGAAAAAAACATTCATTTACAATTTATTCTTTTTCAAGGAATTTGGATTATCCGTGTAAATCAGCTTAGCCAATATTATCTGTGTGACCAATTATATAATAATTATTATGCATAAACTCTATATTGTGTGTCTGCTGGCATAAATGTAAATTTTATCACACTTATTATAACTTGTATTCATTTTTACTTGTCCATACCAATTTGCTCGATTGGTATGATATTGTGGGCAACGTGTGCTGTGGGAAACGATGTGGGCGCATAGTAGTATTTGCGCACTTGAGAGTGGAATGCATTCAAATATTGCAATATTCACAGCTTTATGATAAGCTGTGGCACTAGTATAGTTATAGTTTCATGCCGACGCACATATGAATGGCTCAAAGGTAGAGTGATCCATATCCAATTTTCCTCTTATGCCATTTTGGGAAAGTTAAATACTTATGGAGTATCTAATATATTAAAATATCTAAGCTATTCTTCCAAAAAAAATTCACACTCAAAATTGAAACTTATTGTCAATAGTCAATGGAACACGTCGACTTGGATCACTTTACCTCTGAGACATACTAGAAAGTGCAGCTAAAATATTATAAAACCCCCTTAATATGGATTAGCTTATGGAATACCAATCATTACTGGTGCAAAAAAGATGAAAATGAATTACAATATAGATGTTTATTAAAATTTATAAAAAATTGCCATACATGGGTTTTGCGTCACCAATAAAAACATACATATTAGTAGAAATATATAATAAACACTCAAATATACACTCTAATTGTTGTCGTAACAAAGTTTTTTTAGCTGGTGTTAACTTTAAGCTAAATACATAAGAAGAAATGTATAACTCCGGCCTGTTGATTTTAGACAGTGTGTTCACCAAATTGCATATAACTCAAAAACTATTTCACATATAAAATTGGTTTTGCTGTCATTAGAAAGAACGATCATGTATCTTTTAAATTGAAATTGTTAGTAAAATTTTAAATATTATATGGTAGTTGTATGATGGTAATATCCATCAGATACCACGCTCAAACTGCCTGTCCACATGTATGGCCCGGGGTCCTCTGTGATAAAGTGGTGGCTCATTTTTATTAAATTAGCTTGTAGCTGTGACAACCAACATACATTTCTGATAGGCCGCTTTGGTTTGTTGTTGTTCCCCTTTGTGGAGAACTAGAAACTGTTGTGTTATTACGAGTATGTGGTTCTCAAACGAATAGAAGTGCACAGTTTTACAATATGCACAGGAAATATACTGGTATGTCTGTATAATGTTGGGTAGAAAATATATGATGGCTTGCGGCACAATATGGTATATGTATTAGCGACCCACACCTGGATGAAAATGTTTCGAATAGTTTTGATCCAAGCAGCAGATAAAAGAGCAGCTAAAGCATACATAATTATAGAGTACATAATAGAGACAAAAATGTTTGCTCTTAGGAATCATATGTTTTCATCCGACATTCCAAATTGCATGTCCAAATATAATCCACCAGCTCATAAGTCACATAAAACGTTTACTTTGGTATATTAAAATTGATTTTTCACTTGCTTTTGACAAAAACATATCGTGAAGATTAAGAAAATAATGTTGTCATTTTTTTCTAGGTGCAATATACAATTTGAATAAGAATTAAATGAGGTAATCTGAAATAAAAGGAAATTATTACATAAGTTTTTAAAAAGCTTTTATAGCTATGATCATCTGATAGAGTATCTTCATTATCCTTAAATATATACTTATATACAAAAGCAGTAACGTTACGCAATGATCTCATGAAAACTGTGTTATCTGTACATTTAATTCAATAATGAAATGAAATGAATCGGGCTTTAGGCCACCTTTGTGCACATATAGGCTAAACTGGGCCAGGAGAACCTCCTGAGGATGGTGAGATGATTGAGATGACACTGTCCTCCAGACACAGGATTCGAAATTTGAGCCCTGGCGGTCTGAGGCCGAGCACACTACCTCTAGGTCACGGAGACCACGATACTGACTTTCACACGTGGATGGGGAAGAAACATTTTTTGTTCCTTTCACCGAACCCCGAGCTCTGGCGTGAAAGGCAGCGGTGCTAACCACTACCCTAGGACCCCCGCCCTTAATTCAATAATATAAAAACGAAACATCTACCCAGCGCTGCGACGCTGATCCAAAATAAATTTTAACCAGCATTGGCTGGACGTTTTGTGTTTTCTGAGTTTGATTCTTCAATATGCTCTTCAACACAAGTACATACGAGACGTTTATCCCATGGTGGCTTGATAATAATCCAGCGTCATATACTTCAGACCAACATTAAACCAACAGTGCTGGTAGAGGCACGTTTTTCATTTATGGAGTCGGGATACGGTTAGTGACGAGTTCATGTGATGAGCGGGATATTCAAGCTGGATCACCACATAACATACATTGGACCAATTATCATGTTTAATGATGGCCAACCATCGAAAATGCTGGAACAACATTTGGCTCAATATCTTCTGTATTCTAGATGTCCAGGCGGGATACCAGCATATTTGAATCTTGCAAGTTCAAACCAAATGTCGGTCTGAAGTTGACAATTTTCCTTTGCGTTCCACCATCTCCGATTCTGGCCCAACATCGTCTAATATGAGCCCGGTGTAATTGACAATAAGGTGTTCCATAATAGACCACGTGTAGAGTACAAGCATTCCACACAATAATTATTTAAACATGAGTCCACAATAGACCCCACAGCTCAGCCCACCCCCACGGTCAAGATGAACAACAACTTGGACTAAACACACAGACTGTGAAATGTTCTGTATTGTACTGTACTACACTATCATTACTAACTAGAAGGGTCTAGGTTTTTGTGAACAAAAAACTGGAGATGTCTCCCCTCCAGCAGCATAACCATAAAGGTTGATAGCTAATAGATGTAGTGGCAATGGCTTTTGTAATTAATGTTATTAAATGGCTCCTGTGGACAGTAGAGACTATGTTTTAATCGGAATTTATTATTCCGTTTTGGTACGAAACACTTGTCAACACTCCCAGCAAACACGACGTTGACCCAATGCTGACCCACCGTCTGAAACGCTGGCCCAGCATCAAACCAGCACTGGTTCAACGCCTCGTGTTTTGCTGGGAGCTGCGTTCAATAGCAGCTGGTCTGGCGGCGATTACAAGCCGACACCGACCCAATTTCTGTTAAATGTTGGGCCAGCGTCGCCGGTTCTGGCCAGTAGGCATTCAGTCCTAATCAGTACTTCATGCTGCGGGTGCATGCATGCTGGCGTTAGTGTCACGATGCTTTGAACCAAAGGTGGGTTAATGTTGGCCCGCCGTCTGTGACGCTGGCCCACATTCAGCGTGGCGTCAAACACGACACGGTAACCCAATACTGGGCTAATGTTGGCTCAGCGTCGTAGACGGTGGGCCAACAATAGCCCGACATTGGGTCCACGTCGCGTGTTTGACCGCCTGCAGGATAGACGGAGAGAACGCACATACGAACAAATGAGCAGTGAGAAGTAAAGCAATATGTTTGTGACCATTTGCAATCGTTTGCGACCATTTGCGATTGTTTGCGACGGCTTGCAACCATTTGCGATCGTTTGCGACCGTTTGCGACCATTTGCAGTCGTTTGCGACGGTTCGCGACTATTTGCGATCGTTAGCGACCATTTGCGACTATTTGCGACGGTTTGCGACCGTTTGCGATCGTTTGGGACCATTTGCGAACGTTTGCGACCATTTGCGACCATTTGCGATCCTTTGCGACGGTTTGTGACTATTTGCGATTGTTAGCGACCATTTCCGATCGTTTGCGACGGCTTGCGATAGCTTGCGACCGTTTGCGATAGTTTGCGACCTTTTGCGACCATTTGCGATTGTTTGCGACCATTTGCGATCGTTTGCGACGGTTTGCGAACATTTGCGATCGTTTGCGACGGTTTTGCGACAATTTGCGATCGCTTGCGACCGTTTGAGATCGTTTGCGACGGTTTGCGATGGTTTGCGACTATTTGCGACCGTTCGGCTAATGTTGGCTCAGCGTCGTAGACTGTGGGCCAACAAAAGCCCGACATTGGGTCAACGTCTCGTGTTTGAACGCCTGCAGGATAGATGAACGGCCGGACATGGACAGAGAAATGAGCAGCAGGAAGCAAACCTACATGTCTCTCCCTCTCTGTAGATGGGAGACATATTTACATAAACCATCAAATAATTATCGCAATTTATCAGATGATCTCGCATGAATGAATGAATGAATGAATGAATGAATGAATGAATGAATGAATGAATGAATGAATGAATGAATGAATGAATGAATGAATGAATGAATAAATGAAGGAATGAATGAATGAAGGAATGAATGAATGAATGAATGAATGTTGTAGGCCTGTCAAATATTCTAACCATCTTACAACATAACTCAAAACAGGTTCAATTTTGAACCACCATCTACAGCACTGAGCCATTACAGGAACATAAATTCAACTAGAAAGAGTTGTTCGGAAACGAACACGAAAGCAGCCCTCCGTTATCGCTCGACCACTATTTTAAAATTGTTTGCTCCCGAAAGTTAATCAGATCAGAAATTCATAGATCAGCTATCATGCAAGATTTCCGCGATAGTGAAAAAAAAAATAGAAAAAAATGGCCGACTGGCAGCCATTTTGAATTTTTTGGTGTGAATTTTGTCATGGGTTATCCTTGTGTGAGCCATAACATTTTGTTTTATATTCATATTTATATTCATACGGGATACGGCGTTCGCTCAACGGTTTGTGCTCGATCACTGAAGTTAAGCAACGTCGCGCCCGGTTCATAATTAGATGGGTGACCGCCTGGCTCGTCTGACTGACTTTGAGTTGGACGTAAAAGAACCTCAATGGACGAGGCGCAGTTTCCATCCGGCGAGACCCGAAAAAATCCACAACATGGAGTACTTGGCACATATATAAGGCCATGAATGATATCATGAATGATAACAGACCTTGCTAAGTTACTCCCGTGGCGCGATAGTACAATAGTGCGTACTGCCACGTAATATACAGATACAGATCAGATGGTCATTTTGCATTTTTTGACTTAAATGAATATTACAAAATTCAAAATGGCCGCTAAACGGCCATTTTGAAATTGTTTGATCCCAAAAGTTAATTAGGCCATTGGCTGACATAGCTGAACATATTTGCCAAATTAAAAGAAGATCTGATGGTAATTTTTTTCTGAAATGCGCTAACAAGCATTTCTTCGTTAGTGGCCATAGTAATTAAAGGGTTGATGATATGGAGATCAAAATGTCACAAAAACAATTCCTCAGTGGTATGTGATGGCTATGTGAAGTATGAGGAAGCAGAAGTTGACGGATTAGTAGCTATCTTGAAAACAAATAACTGCGGCGGCGGCGGACCGTGTGGAATACAGTAAGCAGCCCGCCTCGGCGAGGGCTGCTTAATGATTCTCATGCTAACATTCATAACTAATCGTGGTAGGCCCACATTATTGGGCCAGCGATGCAGACGGTGAACAAGCCTCGGTTCAACGTCTGATGTTTACTGGGTTACTGAGTTGTATAAGCTGAAATACGTCTGTGATTGAACAAAATCAACATTTTCTATGACACTCAAACGTTTCAAATGTATTACTAATTCATTATAGGTATACACTTGCAAAACTGGCTCAACATTATACCAACATTGGTTCAACGCCTCGTGTCCATTAATTGTGTTCATTGACTGGAACGTTCTCCAGCTGGGATACAGCACGGGGGCCCAAGTGCAGTGGTTGAAGGTGCCGACCTGCTTGGAAAGTCGGAGATCGTGGGTTCAAACCCCGTTCTGGCATTCAAGTTTCAAAGAAACAGAATGTTTCTTCCCTGCTCACTCGTAAATATTCAATATTGTGGGGACCAGGACCGAGAGGTAGCGAGCTCGGCATCAGACCGCCAGTGTTCGAATTTCGAATCCTGTGTCTGGAGTAGAGAACTGCGCGGGCCTCTGAATCATGCCCGCACCCACCCCGTGGGCCCCCGCGCTTGACTGAGCCCGCACATAAATTTATATTCTGTACCCGCACCCGCCCCGCCCCGCCCCGCCCCGCCCCGCAAGGCTAAGAGAAAATTGGGCCCGCGGGTCCCGCACACTCGCGCGGGGCGGGCTGCCCGCGCAGGTCTCTAGTCTGGAGGGCAGTGTCATCTCGCTCATCTCACCATTCTCAGGAGGTTCTCCTAGCCCAGTTTAGCCTATATGTGCACAAAAGTGGCCTCAGTCTAAGACTAAAATAATCTAAGAGGTTTTTATTTAAAACCGATACCCAGAATCAAGACACCACCCTACCGCACCCCACGGGTAGAGAACCGCACCCTACGGGTAGGGTGGCCAAGGGCAAGGTGCCGCACCCCGTGAATAGGGTGGCCACGGGCATATAAAAATCCCGCCACGCATATAATATACCAGCAAACTAAATTTAGAATTTGTACTTGAAAAGATGTGAATGATGGTCATTGTAACTCAGATCAGCAATTGTTTCAACATGTTTAACTTATCGACAGTTGGTCTACATTATTAACAGATAAATGGCTGATGGCATGAAGGTCTATAATGTTGTTGTCGGGTGGCTAAAGTGAGCTATATAATCACGCCCATAGCAAACAATGGGTCACATAGGAAATCTTTAGAAGTGAGTGTCCTAGGTTTCTTTATTGGGCTCATTGTTGTCCGTTAACTACATTATTAGAGATATATTAGTGACCCAGGTCTCCGTGCAGACGACAAATCACCTTTGCACGTTATAACTAACCCTTTCACGACTAACTTATAACGTAATGTTGTTCTAGGATACATCTGAGCACATTTTAAGATGGATTGTAGTTATTTTAGTTTACGTCAAAAAACAAGCATTTTGCATTGTCTTCACTCAAAATGATTCAAGCGTAAAATGGGTTAAATGGTATAAACCTGTGTCACTTTTCGATTGATTATCCACACACACATTTTTAAATTATGTAATTATGTTGTCAGTGTACATTGTTTATTTTTTCTTTTATATATGTGAACATGTAAAACAAAACAAGTAGTAGTCATGTGGAGGTTTGCAATTATATATAAATAAATAAAATGAAACAAAAAATCACCCTGAAATTCGTGATGAAGGGAAAGGGGGAGCCCATATGATATTCACGCCCATCTAAACCAATTGACAGCCAACAGAAGACGCTCAACCAATGCTGTTTTAATGTTGGTACACCATCTAGCATTGAGCTAACATAGATATAACGTTTTGTGTTTGTTAGGAGGAGGCCCGCAGATGTAACTATTATAAGCGCTTATACACTATTGTGATTATTATGTGATCAATCAATCAATCAATCAATCAATCAATCAATCAATCAATCAATCAATCAATCAATCAATCAATCAATCAATCAATCAATCAATCAATCAATCAATCAATCAATCAATCAATCAATCAATCAATCAATCAATCAATCAATCCATCAATCCATCAATCCATCAATTAATCAATCAATCAATCAATCAATCAATCAATCAATCAATCAATCAATCAATCAATCAATCAATCAATCAATCAATCAATCAATCAATCAATCAATCAATCAATCAATCAATCAATTGATCAATCAATCAATCAATCAATCAATCAATCAATCAATCAATCAATCAATCAATCAATCAATCAATCAATCAATCAATCAATCAATCAATCAATCAATCAATCAATCAATCAATCAATCAATCAATCAATCAATCAATCAATCAATCAACCAATCAATCAATCAATTATGATGATATATTTTTTAATTGATCAATAATTAAATAATTAATGAAATAATCAATTAATTATTCATTTTAATTATTATATAAATTAGGATTAAGTAAGACGACATTGATTAACCTGGCTATATGTTGCTATGAAGGGACATTCATTTCAATGTAGCGTAGCTTTCTCGTTCAGTAATAAAAGTCAAGAACAAGCCTTCATAGAATTTCCATGAATTTGTGTAGCCTGTCATGCTTGGTAAAACTTTGTGTACAGCTTGTTTGTCCTCAGAACTACATGGCAATGTTGTGAGAAAACATGCAGATGACACGTGCTCATGTCTTGGTCAACATGTAAATAAAGCACAGGAGCGCCTCATGTGCCCAGAAAGTGAACTAGGTCTACATGTATGGGCGAGACATACATATACCTTAATATTTGATGGATATTGCTATCCAGCAACTACCATACAACATTACTAGTATTATTAAAAGCCGCAATTAAAAGATACATGATCGCTCTTTTTGATGACACTATAACCGAGTTTATAGGTGAAATAGTTTTTCAGTTACATGCAATTTGGCAAACTTACTGTCTAGAATCAACAGGCCGGAGTTATACATTTCTTCTTATGTATTTCTCCATTTCTCCATTGATGGATATCACTATCCAGCAACTACCATACAACATCACTAATATTATTAAAGGCCGCAATTAAAATATACATGCTCGCTCTTTCTGATGACACTATAACCAAGTTTATAGGTGAAATAGTTTTTAAGTTACATGCAATTTGGTGAACTTACTATTTAGAATCAACAGGCCGGAGCTATACATTTCTTCTTATGTATTTCTGCTTTAAAGAAAATGGCAAATGCGGACTTGGATCACTTTACCTGTAAGCGATTCATATTATTGTAATCGATCTTGCGTCTCAGTTTAGCTAGAACAATGGTTAGATTATTAGTATAAAAAACTGTTCTGTTTTGCACATATAATGTGAGCTTATTTGTTTACTTTGAATTCTTTTTGACAGAACAATCCACTCCTAAGCTTCGTCCCACACTGCTTACCGCTGGACCTCGAGCTGTTGCCACAAGCCATGAAGAAGCTCAACTACTCTACACACGCTGTCGGAAAGTATGTATTAATATACACCATTTACCTCTCCAAACCAAACAAAAAGTCTCGTATTATTGAGACATGCAACGCACAAAACGCCAGGTTAATGGAGACATGAAGGTCTTATTATTGTCGAACCTAATTATGTATCTACATACAAAATTATTATGCAGTGGCCTGTGAATATCAGAATTACATGTATACAAATATATGACTTTCTGCAGTGTAATGTTATGGTCAAACATAATGTTACAGTCTCTTGTGGAAATAAGTAAATAATTTAAAAACTAGCTTTGACAAAGCTAGTAAGTAGGCCTCACTGGTATAATTGAAACAATGAAGCCTGTACAAAAATAACATAGATATTCTTATGAGTCATACTAGCAATGCATAACATATGTTATCTTATGCATTTCCGGTCATACATAATTAAAAGGGTCTATCGTCTGGATAATATGTATTACATCAGCTTAGAAAAATTGATGTCGGATGAAAGTGAATTCTATAAGTTCTACAGTTTTACAATGACACCTCCACAAACGGTTGATATCCGATATCAATATTTTTGTCCCAATAGCCATACATGTAGAACAAAAACAACGTTGATGACTGTGTTAATATAATTAAACACTAGCATTATATTCCTGGGTAATTAGAGCCTGATAAAGAGAAGTTTATGAATATAAAGCCTATTTTTTAATAACCATACTAAGGTTTTTGCTGTTCAATCCGTTTGCAACAATGCCAGTTTAAAGTTGTGCCAGTGCTTCCTCCGATACCCAAATATTGCCCAAACCTTGGGATTGAATGTATCTGTTTCTGGGCGCGTGCACGTGCAATGCTGGTTCGGAATTGTACGGGCGTTACATAAAGTGGGCAATAAACCAGCATTGACTGAAAATCTTGCTGGTGTTCAATCACTGAAACGACCACGCATCGGTCTGATGTTGGACCATAGACAACGACGCTAGCCCAACAATGAGCCGGCATCGGGTCGGTGTATGGTGTGTATGCTGCATTGCATTCACACGGCACTTATTATTAAGATTCACAGCCCAGTGTTGAATCGATGCTGGCCAGCGCCGGAGACGGTCCAGCATTGAACCGGGTTATTATCGTGCTGACTCATAGTCGACACAAATATTACCTGAATATTGGTCTGAACCTTAAATAAAAGCCAAATTACGGCACAAAAACATATTATAAGAAGTTATTATATACGTTACAACCCAGACTGAAAGTCAAAGCATTGAGGTATGAAGCGTGAGGTATATATATATATAGTGGGTGGCGGGAAATAGGGATTTGGCCAGGGCATTCATTCAAAGACGGACAAAGCCTATAAACCTTCTATTCTATTCTGTGAAATGCAGTGACGCACTCGGTGAAAACAAGGTTATATAACACCCCCGTCCCCCATACTTCATTCTGTGAAACGCAGTGACGTCAATCGGTGAAAACAAGGTTATATAAAAACCCTCTCCCATACTTCATTGTATTAGCCAGCTCGGTGAAAACAAAGGAGGTCGAGGTCATTGAGTTTCACAGAAAGCTTTAGTTACATATTTAAATAATATTCAAAAACAGAATTGTTCAACATTCCAACCAGACACTAACGAAACAAAGGACCAAAGATAACACCGTACAAAAATAAAATAATAAACCGGAGCAGTTAATAACGCTCAAGTGTGCAGCTGGGAGGTGGCTGGAAAAACTTTTAAAAGTATCCGTAGATGTTGTGACTGGTGCGGAGAATCTGGATCTCCACGTGTCCTAAGTAACTTCACTCACGTGATCTCCCACTGCTGCATATTTTAATCTTAGCTGCATGAAATGCGGGACCCCACCAGTACAATATACTCTGCTGTATTAGAACCCTCACCAAACTTTCTCCACTGGCATCGAACTTACCTGTTGCTTGCATCAGTATGACTGCGATAGCATAAATTCTGCATGAGATATTCCTGTATATTTGTCAAATCAGGTCACATTTATAAATCTATCTCCCTCTTTACTACTTTCAAATTTGGCATGATCAAACACATGACCAGTGATTCCATAATCATCGAGTCCCAAACTGTCATTTGTTTTATTAATAAAATGAGAGTTTTATACTTGCATTTATTAACTCATTTTCACCATACTGCCATACAAAGCCCAAAAGGCAGTAGTATCTACTTACTTGAAAAGTAAGCAGATACTGTGTTTTGGCTTTGTAGAGCAGCATATAATAATTGTGAGTATCTTTCAGGTGGCATCTTGGTTTTTGTCAGAAGGGGTGTTTACCGACAAATCGCGGGTTTGATTCCCACTATGGAATACTCACTGGGTTTGGAGATCATTTTTCTCATGGTAACGTACAGCACATACATAATGTTGTAATGTTGTAAGGGGGCCACCATTCAATTACTAAGAGTGGGCGGGAGTTTTTGAACTGGACAAATTATTCATTTCACCTCCTGTCTGCAATATTTTTTTTATATCACGCTCTGTCTCAAGCAAATTATTTATTTCAATTTTTCAACACTTAAAACGCCGAACCACTTTATATAAACCATGGGAACCAAAGGTTTTTTTTTAATTTGAAATCATCAGAAATCCTGTCACACCTTGGCGATCAGCGTGAACGATCGCGTAAAGGGCCTGTCACACCTTGGCGATCAGTATCAACGATCGCGTAACACACGAAAAAAACATCCGAACGCTGGCGAACGCTGACCATCGCTGGACCATCGTTATGCTATCGCCGTGTGCGTTTATCGATCGTTGTTGATCGCAGATGAACGCAGATGAACGCTGAGAGTTTTGAACAGGTTCAAAACTTTCGACGCACACCAGCGTGTAAGAGGGGACGAGAAAATGTCAAATTCAAAATAACTTATACCGAATACTTCTAAGCTCTCTGACAAACCTTAGTTGGAAAATTGAATATATCTTCGCATGGCTTAACATATTTGAACGATAAATATACCGCCAGAAATCGACTAAAACCAATAAAAAACTGCAGTAAAAACTAGAGGTTTTCAAGTGATCGTAACTGTGCGTTGTGGAACGCCGAGCACACGTTGGCAGTCGCTCCCCAGTCGTCGAATGCGTTATACATGCGTTACTCATGCGCTACTCCCACGCCGGCAGTCGCTAGTGATCGCCGGCGATGGAATCACGAATTATGTGATGTGCGTTCTTCAGTCGTCAATCATGTTACTCTAACGCTACTCATGCCCTTATGAACACTAGACAATCGTTCTGGATCATGAGAGTCCATCAATCGCCAGCGTTTTCAATAATTTTTAATATTTTTCCGTGCGTTGCGCCATTGTTAACGGTGATCGCCAAGGTGTGACAGGCCCT
This sequence comes from Flabesymbios commensalis, assembly GCA_964017125.1. Taxonomy (NCBI): domain Eukaryota; kingdom Metazoa; phylum Annelida; class Polychaeta; order Terebellida; family Flabelligeridae; genus Flabesymbios; species Flabesymbios commensalis. The sequence continues at coordinate 23,752,832 of OZ024912.1, forward strand.
ATATAAATGTTAGCTGTTTCTGATTCATGATGGGTCTATAGCCATTATAAATATTTGTACTCTGCGGGTATCGAGCTTAGTCGTCAAAATCTGACGTCTGTAGAGGTCGGTCCTCGTGCTGTAAGGGTTAATTTTTTTTTCTGTCCACAAAGTTGGATCCCAAACTAGGATTAGCATTGATGGGGGGGGGGGGGGGGGTAAGGAGACAAGCGAAGCGAGGCTAAGCAAATTGAAGTGTTATTTAATAATGCCAAGCGAAGTAAGGTAACTTTTTTTTGAGGGCCATTGAATATTTATTTATAGCATGTCCTTCAGACAATTATTTATTTCATGACAAATCAGTTTCAAACTATGTTTTTTTTAAATACTCCAGCCCCTCCCCCCTGGAGATTGAATGATGGCCTCCTAAGTAGGCCTATGTAGCTGTCATGGTTCGTAAAATTCTAATAAATTTCACGGTGGGGTTTTGCACGACCATCATTCACAGAAGTGCCATTGACATGTCAACACTTATCACACAGAAGGTGGTATTCCAGTAAACACAAAACATTTTGTATAGCATTTGTACAACGTCGGCTTCGACGTTATGCCCACATTGTACAAATTTTATACAAAATGTTTTATGTTTACTGGGTATATAAGTCACTCATTTATTTCTTACAACGCTGAAATATTTTTATAAGTGGCGTAGTTTAGTTTTTTCTGTTTTATTTGAATACCTATGTTACGGGTGTACGACCAGTATCATTTTTTAAATTATTTCGATGCGGGGATCGTCTTTAGACGTTAGAATAATACATTAAGTACGGTCCCCTGTGCTGAAGGGGTTAGGTGAAACGTACGCCAGTCTGTCAACCGGTGGATGACGATGCTGAATAACCCCAATGCTGCCGGAACCCTGTATATGCGTTTTTAAGCAAATTTCAGACCAAATAAATTAAATTCAAATTGCTCAAATGTTTTGCGGTAGATGCTTAGTTTCGTCATTTGGAGCTGGAAATTGCCTTATCAATTCCAGCTTCACGCGAATGAATAGTCCTAAGCAATTCGACTTTAGACGTCATAATCTGACGTCAGATTCTGAGGACTGAAGTCGATCCCCGCGCTGTTAGGCTTAATCAAAACTTTCGTGTTAGAGACGGCCTATGACAATTTTGTAACCCGATCTGGTAAAATGAGTCTTCAGTCGCACTTTGACTAACGATGCTAGGTAGGCCATGGGCTACTAGCACCCTACAAGCACCCCCCCCCCCTAAATCCCACACCAACTTTTTCAAACCTTGATATGTCTAAAACATGAAATGAGATGTCAACAGCAAAAACATAGGGACGAACTTATATTTTGACCCCTTATAGGGGAGTACCCCCAAACCTGTCTAAAATTAGACGCAAACGTCTGTCATTGCTTTTCTAGTTTACAAATATAACATATCAAAGGTAATTAAATTTCCGTTCTAATGATGTATTGCATGATGCAGTAGATTAGAGGGTTATATCTAGAAATACGTTGAAACATGTTTTTTTTATCTCAACAACAAATCAAGCTAGTTAACATGGTCAATGGGAACGGCCTAATAAAACATCATTATTGGCCATATCTATATTTGACTTATGTTTTTTAAACCCAGATGTGTATATATGCTTAAAACTGAGTGTTATTTATATTTTTACCTGGCATATATATTTTGAAATGCGAGATTAGTGCAGCCATTTATGAAAATGTGTGTATTTAGCATGGATTGAAATATGAAACATTTAATTTTGCTCAACATGTTTTTACATAATTCAGGTGTGCTGAATTCGAATGTGTTGTTTTACATTACATATTCGATGATCTTCACTTTCAGATTAGCAAAACACAAAATGGTTTCCAAAATGTAAAGAAACTCCCGTATTTTCTATGTTTTTTCGTACACAGTTTTGATGGTTTCTGCAAGGTTTTTATTTATTTTAGTGTATTTGGAAAGGAATAATCATCATTTGACCTTTAAATACAATATGTCCATCTTTTTTTTATATATTTACTGTTACTTTTAGTAAACCGCTAAAAATGTCGACGATAATATGATTTAATTGTGTTAACGTGGTGGATTAGAAGTAAACGTTATCGACGAATAAATTTAAATGAAAAAATACAAAAAAAGCCGCGAAATTCAGCTTCATATGAACAAGTAACAAAATGATTATCAAAATTATAATTAAACCTCTTTTTTCTATTTCTGGCTCGAAATTGCTCAATTTGTTTATTTTGTATGACTTAGGTGTCAAAGAAAACATTGCTGAGGTTTTTTGTTCATCATCTGAAATATAATTTATCATAAAATCCAAGATGGATGCCATTTTACATATTTACTATTAAAATAATGACGTCATTTTAAATACTAAGCACAACATAGCTTGTTAGAATATACTGTGATTAAAGTTTCGAATGCTTTGCAACCTAATCTGCCGTACTACGTAGTCAACTTTTTAGTTTTGCGAATGTTGTTTATGATATCATAGTTCACGTGCATAAGCAGCTTTTATTTGTGTTTTGGCGTTAACCATTTTTATATTTGAAGGTCAAATATACATGATATAAGTAATTTTTATTGAAAAACATGAGACATAAATTTATCGCCTCTAAATCAAGCAGAAAATTTATGAGAAATCGTGCGATAATATTACTAGCTTATTTAAAGGTGAATGACACCAAAGATAGAATGTTAACCGACATATTCGAATTCAGCACACCCAAGCAAAGACAATAATTTGCACCCAAATTCCGAGTAAAGTTCAATGTTTCATATTTCAGCCCATGCTAAATACACACATTTTCAAAAAAGGCTGCAATATTCTTGCATTTAAAATATATTTGCCATGTACAAATGTAAATACCGCTCACTTGAAAACATATGCACATCTGAGTTCAGAAAACATAAGTCAAATATAGATATGGCCAATAATTGTGTTTTACTGGGTCGTTTCCATTGCCATGTTGACTAACTTGTTTCGTTGTCTATTTTGATTATTTTGTGATACATTAACATGTTTCAAAATATTTCTAGAGATAACTCTTTAATCCACTGCATCATGCAATACATCGTTTCTACGGGAATTTAATTACTTTTTACATGGTTTATTGCATGTGTAGATTTGCAAACTAGGATAGCAACGACAGACGTTTGCGTAACCCTACCCGTAAATTTTAGACAGGTTTGGGTGTACCCCCCCCCCCCCCCCCTAGAAGAGATCAAAATATAAAACTCGACCCTATTTTTTGCTGTTAACATCTCATTGCAAGTTTTGGACATATCAAGGTTTGACAAACAGTTGATCTAGGTGAGTTGTGGGGGTGGGGGGGGGGGGGGTGCATGTAGGGTTGTTGTAGCCCATGAACGCCAAAATGACTTTGAATGGACGTATTTGCAATTTTTACATAAGTTTCAATTTTCGTATGATTACTTTCGAAATGATCAATCTGAAACTTTAGTGGCTGAGAAGTTGATGTACATCTTAAAACAATATTTTAAATATATCTGTTATTATGGACGCAGTCGCTAATAAGTAGGAAAATTATTACAGTGTAAAAATCCTGACGATAACAATCTCTGGCTTATACAAAATGTTAGAAATATTCGCTTATTATCTGAAATTTAGTAGTAGTTAACCAGCAAAGTCTGAAAATATTTATATTCAAAACCTGAAATATCGAATCTAAATTGACTAAATCACTGTTATTTGTCATTTAAATTAAAGCTTTTGTGTCAATGATATCATGGTTTCTTTAATTTAATCCAATATTATTGTTGTTTCTTTCAAAAAGTGTAGACATTGCCTTTCTAAAATTTAAAAGCAATTTTCTCAATATGACGCAATTTTATATTTCTCCGAGTCATATTTTCAGAGCTAACCACGCTACAAAGTTATGTGATATTCCATTTTACAGGTAATTCTTAGTAGATTTATTATTATGTACACCATATGACTCAGAAGGACAATACCAATGATAATTGTTTGTTCTATTTATCAGGCGATGCTTTTGCTGCTGTTGACAATGCCTGGTATGACAACGAAAATCCTGACCCTACAGTCGAGGGGCAACATGCAACGGTATTGGATGATCATTGTGTTTCAAATAACGGTCAAACCTCACACAAATTGCAACAGAATTTCTCACTGTTGTTCCATTATCATATATATATGTCTTCTATAACCTCAAAAAAGTCTTAAACCTTTGACCACCAAATTATTCAATTTGAATTTTCACCCACTTGAAGTTGTGTCTCGCTGACGCGATCCACAACTTCAAGTGAGTGAAAATTATTCAGATTTGACAAAATGGAGGTCAACTCTTTTCAAATCTTGCTGTTTGATGTCCCATTTTATCTTTAACATATTTAAAATGTGGTACTCAATGTGCTTATAAAAATGAAAACCCAAATATATGCGGCACCGGCAGTTAAAGGGTTAAGAGATTCGAGTGGTGGGAAGTATTTTAAAACACTGCTTCCTAACCCTGACAACATATTTGACTATTTCATGGTGGGATAACGAGCCACTTTTTAGCAGTGTTATACGTATTTTAATAAAAAAAATCGGTGCGATTTTATTATTGAAATTACCAATGCATTCTTAAAAGACATCCATATTTTTTATTTTCAACTATAATGGTCTGAAATATATTTAAAAAAATAGCTAATACTTCGGCCGTAGCTAATTTGATAATCTGGTACTAGAGTCCCACATTGATCCGACAATTGCAAACCTAAGTACAGGATAATTGCGATAGAGATTTTGTATTCAAATAAAATCAAAAACAGTCAATCCCTAGCTTATCGAAGAAGATAAAGTCAAAATATCTCCGTTACAATCCCTCGTCTAGTGCATAATATACATGTCCAAGCATACACACTTTTATCATACGAATAATTATACTAATAATAACAACACTTGTACAGTTCCAGATTGAATCCAAAAAAATTGAACTCAAATGCTTTTGCAAACAAAAAAACTCTAAGTATAGTCATTTTGATCAAGTCGACAAACATGATACATATATATCAATTGACCTATAGATATACAGCACTTATAACAGTTATTATAAAATTCATTTAGTCTAATGATTAAATAAAAGCCTAAAATAACTGAATCGTTGTATATTTTGCATGCTGATCTTTAGCATTGATATATTTTTAAAATATTTTTTCTTTTGCTATGAAACTCGAGCGGATTAAAAATCATGAAAATAACTAGGTGCTCAGAAAAGTTACTGTTCCGGTGAAATGCGACTTTAAACAATACATGTATGGTAATACTGAAAATCAATGATGTCTCTTTCTATATATTGTTTTCTTGACCCACTCTATTTTTCAACTTCTAGTTGACAGTTTCTTCGTCTTCTTCTGCCAAATTACATTTGATCCTCAATTTTAGATGTGACGTGTTTCTGTCACGCCGCTTTTTGTTCTCTGTTGTTTTTCTTTGCGGTCATATTTATACTATTATTCTGCATGTTCTCTTTTCCTCGCTATTTTTTTAACGCTGATGAATTCTCAGTCTTTTTCTTTACAATCCCATCTCCCTTTATCTGTCATGCAATTCGCTTAACTGTTCTATTCATTTTTCTTTAGTTAGTGCTGTTAATGTTGATGTTGTTTTCGGTACTGTTTTTATTTGATTTACCATACTGTGGTTGCAATCATTACTCTTTCTATTACATCTCATCCTTGTCTTTTGTTTTGTAACCCCTCTTTGTCACCGTTACTTCATTCGCTTAAAAATTATTGTTACATGGGACAACATATTCGTTTTGTATTATACTTCCTTCTATGATTAAATAGTCATCTATCTTTATGTAGCTAAATCTTCTGTGACACTCTGTCTTTTTCCTGATATTTTTCGTATGGGATACTGTTAATGATCCCAAAATAATCTATGTAAAATTAAATTGCAAACGTTTGTTCTGGATCCCCATGCCATATAGGTTATTTTCCCTGTAGTCCGCTGTTTCAATATTTTCTATATTTGACCATCGATTCGAATATAAATTCATAACAAAATTATAATTGCTTAAATTTTAAAACATTGTGGGTCAGGCTTGCGCTTCAACAGAAAGCTCGTAATTTATCAAATAAAATACTATGGCAGCAAACGGTTTTTCACAACGCGTATCAATTATTCGCATATTTTGTAAAAAAAATGTATTATCTTTTAAATTATTGCAAATAACGACGCGTCGGAACAATTTTGACAAAAAATAAAAAAGTTCAACCCGTCTATTCTTTCGTCACTACGTTTTTTTAAAAAAACGGTATCCACTGCAGACTGAACCATCAGATAATGTTAACTGGGGGCAAATGGTAAAAAGTGCATACGAATAACAATACATCACGATAAGATATTATGAAAAATATATTTTTAAAAGTGAACAAAAAGATGTGTGAATAAAATAGTGTAACAGAAATGTGTAAAATATCTGGATTTTTTTTAACCACCTAGGTTAAAAATTTTATGTATGGATGTATGCATGTATTCTTATACAAATTTAGGACTAAGTGTGGTTATCGACACTGATCCAACGAAAAAACGCTATTTCATGTCACGCGGTATTAAATTATCAATCAGCACCCGTCATTCAGTTGTGGTGTCGAGTACTACACTAGGGCCCACAAGTGTAGTTATCGACACCCATGCAACGAAAAGACGGTATTTCATATCACGTGGAGTTAAATTGTCAGCAACGCGCATTGAGATCAGGTTCTTAATCATAGCGAAACCATGGACTAAAAGTCTGTGAGCGAAACATAGTAGGCCTATATTTGAGCGACATCTATGAGCAAATAATATCATAGATTTAAACTATCAGTTAGCTATCATGCTAAACAATAGGTCTCGTAATATCGTTGGGTTGAAAAATATACGGTATATATGCTATATCATATGTTTATTTAAATGTAGGATTTGATAACGGAGAGAGCCGTTGAAATAATAGAGGGCAATGCTGATAAAAAGAACCCATTTTTTATGTGGCTGTCTCATGAGGCCCCTCATTTCCCTTTCCAGGTAAGTGCTAGTTGTGGTTTTATTTTTAACCTTTAAAGGGCAGAATTTAACCCCTTAAGCCCTCACTGTGAATTAAAGCATCATATTAATCCCCGAAAAAAGACTTAATTTTCCTACAACCAATGGTTTTTGAACGGAAATTTCCATGAAACTGGTTTACGAAAACATATCAATTTTCTTCAATTGTTAAACCACAATAAATCATCTTCATCCACTCCATGTCGAAAAATTGCGACAGCAATTCGCGGCTTGTAGTGGATGAAGATGACAATGGTAAATTCAGGCCTGAAAGGGTTAATAATTGAAAATTTTACTGACTTAAAGCTGTGTCCCACTACAGAGACCCACATTTTCAAGTTGGTGAAAATTACCACTTATTTGTACATTATAAATCAAACATATGCCAATCTAACAATTTGACATTCATGGGTAATCACCCTTTGCCGCTAAGGTAAATTATTTAAAAATTGTGTCTTGCTACTGCGACCCACAACTTCAAGTGGGTGACAATTAGGCTACTCATATTTCTTTAATTTGAGACCAAACATTTGCAAATCTTGATGTCTAAGCACTCATTTCATTCACAATAACAGTGATTTGAGCGGCTAATAAACAGATTAAAAACGACTTTTGTCATTAAACTTCTGGTATATTTTTTGTTATTATTAATTCATATATGATCATGGAATATTATTAATTTGATAGAATCACCAGAGACAGTTTCAATTCCATCAAGTCACCATGCAAATTTTCAGTACAATATTTGTAATTTTAGCACGGTAGATATTGCACCAGAAATCATTTTATACAAAATATTTAATACTTTTTGGTTGTTCTTGGCGTTGATCAGCTGCTCTCGCGTTAATGTACAACTCGAAGCAGGCATATACCGACCATAATTATGCAGAGGATGCAGGGAACTAATATGTACAGCAAGCATATATAGTTTAACTGCAGACATAATACAACATAATCAGTGTCAAGCACACATGGACAATGTGAAGCAGATACAGTGTTAGCAGACACAATGTGAAGCAGTCACAGTGTGAAGCAGACATAGTGTGCAGCGCTCAGTGTGTTGGAAACACAGTGTGCAGCACCCACCGTGTGCAGCAAACACAGTGTGAAGCAGACACAGTGTGCAGCAGACACAGTGTGAAGCAGACACAGTGTGCAGCACTCACAGTGTGTAGCATACACAATGTGCAGCAGTCACAGTGTGCAGCACTCACAGTGTGCAGCACTCACAGTGTGTAGGAAACACAGTGTGTAGCACCCACAGTGTGCAGCAAACACAGTGTGAAGCAGACACAATGTGCAGCAGTCACAATGTGCAGCAGTCACAGTGTGCAGCAGTCACAGTGTGCAGCTGACACAGTGTGCAGCAGACACAGTGTGAAGCAGTCACAGTGTGCAGCACTCACAGTGTGCAGCACTCACAGTGTGTAGGAAACACAGTGTGTAGCACCCACCGTGTGCAGCAAACACAGTGTGAAGCAGACACAATGTGAAGCAGACACAATGTGCAGCAGTCACAGTGTGCAGCACTCACAGTGTGCAGCACTCACAGTGTGTAGGAAACACAGTGTGTAGCACCCACCGTGTGCAGCAAACACAGTGTGAAGCAGACACAATGTGAAGCAGACACAATGTGCAGCAGTCACAGTGTGCAGCAGTCACAGTGTGCAGCTGACACAGTGTGCAGCAGACACAGTGTGAAGCAGTCACAGTGTGCAGCAGTCACAGTGTGCAGCAGACACAGTGTGCAGCAGACACAGTGTGCAGCAGACAGAGTGTGCAGCAGACACAATGTGTAACAGACACAGTGTGCAGCAGAGACAGTGTGAAGCAGACACAGTGTGCAGCAGACACAGTGTGCAGCAGACACAATGTGTAACAGACACAATGTGCAGCAGTCACAGTGTGCAGCAGACACAATGTGTAACAGACACAGAGTGTAACAGACACAGTGTGCAGCAGACACAGTGTGCAGCAGACACAATGTGTAACAGACACAGAGTGTAACAGACACAGTGTGCAGCAGACACAGTGTGCAGCAGACACAATGTGTAACAGACACAGAGTGTAACAGACACAGTGTGCAGCAGACACAGTGTGCAGCAGACACAGTGTGCAGCAGACACAGTGTGCAGCAGGCACAGTGTGCAGGAGACACCGTGTGCTGAAAACCAGTGTGCAGCAGACACAGTGTGCAGCAAAGACATTGTGCAGCAAAACCAGTGTACAACATACATTGTGTGCAGCAGACTGTGTGCAGCAAAGACAGTGTTGAGTAAACACGACAAAACAGTATATGAGGAACAGACACAGTGTGCAGTAAATACAGTTTGGAGCAGGCACGCTGTGCAGCAGACACAGTGTGCGTTAAACACTTTGTGCAGCAGACACGGTTTGCAGCAGACACGGTTTGCAGCAGACACGACAAGCACATCATATGAGCAAGGGACACAGTGTGCAGCATTAACAGTTTGCAACAGATACAATGCGCAGAAAATCGTGTGTGTAACATACACAAAGTGAAGTTCAGCTGTAGACAATTAGAAACACGTTTTTGTTGTCCTAATATGCCTCTACAGCAAGGCTTGCCGAGGTCGCAGAACATCTGCGACCTCGAGGAGGCAAGCCTTGCTGAAGTAGATATGGTAATCTCAAATAAGTCTAATTTTAAATAAAAATAAATAGGTCTAGTGATAGTGAGGGAATAATTTTTGACAGTTTAATGTACACACTTCAGTGTATAATATGTATAATATGTTATGTTGAATAATCAGTATTATATATAACAGGCTCCGGAGAAATATCTAGAAATGTACTCCCACATCGAAGATGAGAAGAGAAGACATTTCTTGGGTACGTTATCAAAGAGTAAAATACGTCTTTTATGTAAAAATCACAATGTATTATTATTAATTTATTCAATTAGTCCAACTCCATAAGTTTCAATGACTCATAGTAGGCCTATTTTAAATAGCACGCATTTATATTTCATCATCAACTACTCCCTTCCATTGTCCTTGTAAAAGCCATGATAATTATAATTTAAAACTGTGTGACAACTTTTTTTGCACATTACTCGTGGTTTTATGCTCTGAAATCCTTGGTAGATATTGTCTATGCCACTCCAATGAGTTGAAGATAATAGAACGGGGACGACGTGTTTTTTTGTTATTTTATTATTTGTTCCAACTTTACAGGTATGATGACACAAATGGACGACGGGATTGGCAAGTTAATAAAAGCACTAAAGAAATCAAAGCAGCACAGCAACACACTCATCATTTTCTCGGCAGATGTACGTCATCCACAACTCCATATTATCTAAAAATGGGTTATACCTAGTTATGCACAGTTTAATTTTGGGCCAGCTTAGTAGATGCTGGACCAGCATGAAACCGTTTGTGTGCCATGTGGTGATGTCGATCGACATTTTATGGGTGTCTAATTGAATATATTATCATTACCCCTGCCAGGAAGGTTATGCTTTAGGTCTGGTTGGTTGGTATGTCTCTCTGTCCGTCGGATTACTTTAAAATTTATGAACGGATTTGCATGGATTTTTACCAGAGGTGTGTTTTCGGCCAATTAGGAACAATCGATTAGATTTTGGGGATGAACCGGAGTACGATCCGGATTTACGATCCGGACTTACGATCTGGATCGCTCGGATTTGCTTGGAAATTGTACCAGAAGTGTGTCTCTGTCCAATGCCCAATCCATTACATTTTAGGGATGATCCGGATTACGATCCAGATCCAGGGTCCGGATAACGATCATACATTTTGCGGAGGTATGCTGTCTCTGACTGACTTATTGCTTAGTAGGCCCCTATACACATGTTTTGGTTTTTCACCTCTCGGGAAAACGAGGCTATGGCAGCCATCTTGATTTTATCAATTTTATTAAATAGAAACTAGACCACAACACAGTTTTAAACATGGTTGTTACAATGTCAAATCTTATCAGGTGTACCAGCAAATATTGAATGTTCTATGGTTAAAATTATTTATTCTAGGCGTAATAATAATTTAACAATATTAAATAACATTTAGCACCAGACGAGATGTGGTTGCTTTACACCCAGGACTACAACTAAGTGGCTTTATAAAATTAACTTTTGCAATCGAAAAAAAAGATTGTGATGTTATCTAATATGCATAAATTGAGAATATGAGGGGGAATTAGCCAACTATGTTATTTTGATAATAATGTTTCCATAATTAGTTATATATATTAAAGCTATAGGCCTATTTGTTTGAAAATTTACTTATAACAATATTTATTAATGCAGATATAAACATTGATCTATGCTTTAAATCGCCACTATGTGAGATTGTAAAAAAAAAAAATTGTTAAGACTGCAGAAACCACCGTTTTCCTTATGTGTGACAAATATTGAATTATTTAGTATTAATAATTAATATTCTTGTATTTATTTAGAGATATATGTTGAACTAAGACAAAGTAATTTTATTATTGATAACAAATTTCCGAATAAACGGTTGTCAAGAATTATAATTTCGTTCCCTATCAAAGTGTCGCGAAATCTGATTTTGCTAGTTATCAATGTTTAAAAAAAAATTCCAAAATTTTTTTTCCTGTCAATCGGGCAAAATGTTTTCAGACTTTCAAGGCGTAGCCTACTTCTCATGCCTGTAGAATTATTCTGGTAAAAAACCGTTACCAGATCCAGTACAGTATGAACGGTTGGACTGATTTGTGTCATTTGAGATTTTAATTGAAGCTGTGGTCAGTCTTTAAACTCATTAGTTCTTGGTAAATTCCGGATAATCTTTAAAAATTAAGCTTTGAAAATAAAACAAAAATTGGCCAAATCCGATCGACGGTTTTGTTTCATTTTAGCGTGAATTTGATACCGGGACAAATCGTCAGATCGTTAATTGTGTGTGTATTTTATTATTTTTTCTCAATTTATTTTCAACTTACCTTATTTCTTTTTAGAATGGTGCTCAATTGACTGGGAACAATTTTCCATATCGCGGAAACAAAGAGACTGTATTTGAAGGAGGAATGAGAGCAGTCAGTTTTGTCTATGGCAAAGTGCTGAAAAAAGTGGGAAAATATCCCACATCAAACGGGTATTTATATACATGTAGGCCCTATAATATCGTTTCACGAACTAGGGTATAGACACAAATATCCAAGTGTATAAATATTTATTAAACTACAATGTTTAATCGATAGGGAGCTTGATAAAATTTATTTAAATTATTACCGAGGGAAATCAGGTCATTAACAGCTCTTTAATATATTATTATATAATATATTTTTATTTATTTTGTTTCAGTTTGATGCACGCCTCTGATTGGTTCTCCACATTGATCTCCATTGGTGGTGGGAATCCTTGTAAGTGATGACCCAGCAGGTATCTGACCCAATGTTGGCCTTATGTTGGGACAGCGTCGCAGACGGTGGCCCAACATTAAACAAACATATTAGGTAAACGTATCATGTTGTTGTATTTTCATCGAAGGAAATGTGACGAAACGTCAACAGTGAAACTCAGTAAACTTGCTATTATGGGCCTACTTGCAAAATGAGATTGAAATATCGTGATTCAATTCTGGAAGAATCAATATAATCAGATGGAATATCCATAGATGGATAAGAACTACATCATATTGATTGTAATATTATTTATCCACAATAAGCCACTGCTTTTCAGTAAAGCAGCAGTGGTACGTACTGCTTTCTATTTAGTCCTAGTCTTGGAAAGTAAGCAGCAAATGCTGTTTGCGCGGGCATGGCAATTATGCGTTCCACTCTCTTGATCAGAAACGTAAACTAAATCTGAGACCTGGTACCGAGCAAGTATATCGTACTCTACTACCTGATAAATTAACGGTCGTTTTTATTAAGAGCATCAAATGGTATCCATCCTCTTTTTGCTGCTGTTACATTATTATAGATCACAATACTTGAGAAAACACTTCATCTCATAAAATCTATCCACCCTCACACACATTACATTAACCCTTTAACCGCCGGTGTCGCATATATTCGGGTTTTCATATTTTTTTAGCACATTAAGCACCACATCTTAGATATGTTAAAGATAAAATGTGACATAAACCAGCAAGATTTGAAAAGAGTTGACCTCCATTTTGTCAAATCTGAATAATTTTCACTCACTTGAAGTTGTGGATCGCGTCAGCAATACACAACTGCAAGTGGGTGAAAATTCAAATTGAATAATTTGGCGGTAAAGGGTTCATTTATTCAAACTGATACCCACGATTACTCCACCAGGTCTACTGTGTAAGGCAAGAAGTATTTCCTTACGATTGCTTGCATGCTGCAGCCGCCGCCAGTACACTAGGCGATCTGTTCACATGTCACGGAAATATCAGTAACAATAAACACCGATCCACAACAAATCTTGGCTTACCATCATTTACAGCGTTCGGGTTGGCCTTGACACACTATAGCGAATCCTCCGAGGGGTACACTCTTTGTCGATATGTCCTATGTGTTGGCACCGCATACCTAATGATGTCAGTTTCAATGCAGGGGTACTTTGCTTGTTTTATTTATAAAATTGAATTATAAAAAAACGTGAAGGAAATTAGGCATGCTCACTGGAATCTCATCAAACATACACTCTCGGACAGTTTGGAAAACAAAAACCGCAAAACCTTATGGCTCTGGCGTTACATAAAAGCCCCGAAGCAGGATTTGTCATGTATATCCCCACTCGAGGAATGTGGTCGAGTTTACAGTGACAATAGGACACACATTCTGAATAAACAATTCAAGTCTGTTTTTATGACAGAAAGCAAACAAAACTCCTTGATGGCAAAATTGCTTAAGATCAGTATCCGGTGTCTCCAAACTGATAATGTAAATGAAGGCGTACAAGGCCATTATACCAAATGACATCCCTGGTGTTGTCCTTGAGGAGTTGGCAACAGACCTAACTCTGGTACTTCCTGATGTGTATTACATGCACACTTTAGGAACATAATATGCTTAGGATTCCATGAACATATATCTTGAAAAAAAACACAAGATTTTTGAAGAACAGCAACATGGCTTCCGACAGAAAAAAATCGTGCGAAATTCAACTTATTATTACAACAAATGACTTTTCATTTTCGGGTTTGAAAAGTCCAAGTGGACATATGCGTCTTGCAATGGAATGAACTATCGCTGCAACAACCACCAAATTGTCGGTGAAATGCTTCAATTTAGTGAGAAGTCCACATATATAAAGTCATATAATAGCCCATGATGCGTTATACTCTAAACCTATAAAATATAGGTTCTTTAGAAGTAACCCTTCAGTACTATTACCATGCAACCCCAGGATAACCCTGCAAGGGTTCTCCTGGGGTTGCTTGGGTTCTATTTATAGAACCTATATTGTTTAGAGTGTAAAATACACTCATTAGCGACATATCCGTACTGCATGGGGTTATGCTAATTATTATTCAGATTAAAATAATTATTTTGATAATGCCAATTTCCTGTATTGTATTTGTTACTGCAAGAGCGTATATTTATGCGTAACCAGTGGCTCCTAGAGGTTGATTTGAGTATCTGAAATGAGTATATTGATAATACCAATCGCTGGTGTTGTGTTTGCTTCTGTAAGTCGGGGGCTAAATTGATATAGGGCCTAATAATCTCGTAAGCGATAACGAAAAAAACATTTGACTTAACAAAATGCAGATATGAGTTAAAAACAGATAAACAACCAATATCAATGAATGTGGTATGTCTGCATTCGCTTGTACCCATTAAATAATGACACAATGGAAATAGAATGATAAATTGTATTTCCTGTTTATCATGTACAGGTGATTATGACACAGATAGTGTGGACCAGACGAATATGATCGTGAGGGGACGGGAATCAGGGCGGACTGAAGTGGTCCATGAACTCAATATGGAGAGTAGAGGACCTCAAGTGGCCGTCAGGTGAACTAGTCAAATTAGCTCCTCATCTAGATACAGCGTCACATTTTTTCTTGTCATAACATTTATATCAGCTGATGAACCTAATAACTAAATGATACTCTGGCTAGTAGCCATGGGGTTCATTATTCTGGAATTGGAATAGGGAGCATTGTATTTGTAGCCAGTGGCCACTTGATTGCGATAGCTATACTGCTCTGCGACAGTGTCTGCATACTTTCAGAGTAAACAGATACTGCCCTTTGAATTTGCTCGGCACATGCAACAATTAGTCTGCCGGGTATAGGACCACAGCAATATTTTTAAATTGATCATTATGGAAAAACTTTTTTTTTTCCAATTTATTGTTTTTTTTATACTTTTTGAAATGGAACCTGTTTCAAGTAATAGCTAAAATATAACGAAAAATCAAACTATGTGCATGAACACGGGATAAAAGGTAACTGGTAAGACTAATACAGATCGTGATTGGTGTTCCAGGAGGAAAACTGATTTGGGTGATTTGAAGATGATCTGGGGATACCCTGGTGGGGTGGATGGATACGGACCTGACAGCTATGACGTGTTGGCTCTCAATTCAACATTGCTTAGCATAGGAATCATCCCTGATGGCATCCCGGCGGACAGAGTAGAAAGATTTAGAAGAGAAGTCCTGTACAAGGACCAGGTCGTGGGTGTCAACAGAAGCAATTTGTGGGACTTTGATAGAGGCGATGTACTTCTGTTTAATATGGAGAGTAAGTAAACTTTTTTAAAAAGGTGAAACGACACAATCGGACAAAAAATCTTAAAAAATCATTATTTATATGTCCATATTAATGGACTAGAATGGCGTAACTCTTTTAAATTTTGGGTGGCTGTGGCAATGTAACAATTGTGCCGTAAATCCCGTTTATCAGTTATTTCTTTTCGACATGCATGTCTGAAATTAAATTCGTCCATATTTCTATTTTAACTGGTATATTCGCAGCCCAAAATTTAAAACACTCACGCGATTCTAGTCTATGGACATGCTAACATATAATTGGATGGCATCTGCACAAGTGGGCTAACCCACATTTTGACGATTTTGAGAAAAAATCGCGCAGCAACATGAAGTACAGTTTAAAACGAATAAATACAAATTAACACAAAAAGGTAACAAAATCAGTGACCAAATGGTCTAACCCTGAATGTGAAACTCGTATATTGATCAAGTTGTTGCTATCAATGACATGTATTTTCATTGTTTTTTTAATGTGGGTTAGCCCACTTGTGCATGATGCCATCCAATTATTATATGGAATCAAAGTACAAAATGACGTCTTTGTCTGATTGTTTCGCTTTAAACGGAGGACAATAAATATAATATTGGTGTACACATCTACAAGATTATGATTTTTATCATTTTTCATTAGTACTTATAAGGTGGTGCTAACAAAAAAATGTAAAAAAATCTAATTGGGACCGGTCGTTAAAGGGTTAATAGTTGACAACACCCTGACAGTATGATGTAGGAAACACGGGCATATGACGCCCCTTTGGAATTAAAAGGGTGTATTTCCCACTTTACAAGGTGGAAGATACACCCTTTTAACCCTTGTAGGCTTGGAGCGATAACATATTTTTTTATTTAAACCAAGAAACCAAAGGGTTTTTCAATTTGAAATCATCATAAACATGATAAATGACTTAGTTAGCTGTTTCCGCTTCATTTGAATACCTATGTTATGGCTATACGACAATTATAATTATGTTACTCTTTGAGCGCGGGGATTGACTTTAAGCCTACACGTCAGAATGTGCCATCTATAGACGTCCGAAGATGTCCGGAGTCGATCCCCGTACTGAAAGGGTTAAGTTGCTAATCACGTCTATTTGCGTTTTCAACCTTTGTATTTTTTTGCTCACCTAAAAAATGAAGGGAAATTGAGCTTTAAATTTGTTAGATTGACATACTATTTTGATCTAAAGTGTAGGCCTACATGTGCAACTTGCACATGTAGGCCTACACTTTAGATCAAAAGTGCAAGTAGTGACATAACTTGAAGTGGATAAACATTTCAATTATTTAATTTAGCGCTTTAAAGGTTGTTTTAAAGGTGTCGATATTACGATTACATATCGTCTACTCCCTCATATGGTATGCGCCAGTTAGTTTAATGTGCGGCCCATCGTCTTCAACTCAAGTCTAGCACTAAATCATGGAACAATTTTCAAGTGTTTGGTTCGCTCAAATGGTATTGCTGAACATTGGGATGCAAATCTGTGTGAAAAAGTTGTAAATTATTTTCCATTTGTTGAAGGTGATCCTCTGGAAGAAAATGATCTATCCAAGATTCCAACCTATGCCGACATCATCACAGAATTCAAGACTTGGGTGGCAAACTTATATAACAGTCAGTATGAAACACCACCTGGTGGGAGAAGAGAGTATGGTGAAAACGGCACCATTGTCACTGACTGGTGTGATGATATGACGTTTAAGACAGAGAACGAGTTCATTTCAGGTGTGAATGAATGCCAATAAATAAGGCACCGAGATTATAACTATTGATGTGTCGCTTGATTCTTGCTGTTTCATATATGTACAAATCTAATTACGAAATATAGTTTAAATTTATGAAGAAGACGGAGCTCAGTTAAATATCCTAATTCAGATGTTAATTTTCTCCAAATAAGTGTTTTCATTTAATGTGCAGGGCAATATTGTACATTGAATGCTTGAAGTGATGAAATGAAAATAAATTCTCTTTATTAGAGTTTCATAAGCATGTGTCTGTTTACTTTACCATATACAGCTTCAGATATCATTTCCCAGGTTGAAAATTCAGCTTATTTTACGATTCGATGCTAAATTGAGCCTGAAACTTACTATCCTTTATAACTTACTATCCTTTTTAATGATCCAGTATTCAAACTCGACATAACAAGTGTAACAATGCGATATATTGAGCTCGTCCCGATTCAAAAAGTTGAGTATATAACTGCAATACAAACTTCCATGACGACTAAATCAGAGGCGCCACAAACCATAAATCATAATGGGAATAATTTTCATAAATCGGTTTTGCTGCTGCCCACCGAATTTCTGGCACGTGGAGCGTCTCGTTATGGCATGATGGCTTGAGAATGTTTCGGGAGATATAGGCCTACTGGTTGTCCAATGGTCAGATCCTGTAAACTTAAGGCAGCTGTGTCGTACGTTATGCTTCTCTGAGCCATAATATTTATAGTCCGGCGGACCCCACTCCTGTGGACGTTGACCAAGCTGCGTATGTGTGTTATTGCATTATGCGCCCACAATGTTAATTCATGACGATCCACCTACTTTAACATATCGAGCTATAAACTCAATATATCTCAAGCAGCAACTCGATATATTAATTATTGCATGATACATGTGGTAGGCCTTCTTGCGTCCCCTCTCATGTGGTGCTCTAGGCCCCAGAGGGGTTGATAAGGAAACATATTATACGCTAGCGACCAGAAGGCTCATATATATCAGACATATTGTGGACGTCAGATTCTGAAGTCTAAAGTGGATCCTCGTACTGAAAGGGTTAAAATATAAGCCACCCCTGTGATTTTTTGTGATTTAGTGATCAATTTTAAAGCACTATTACATACTCTTTCATAAGCCATTGAATGCCTGAATTTATTGTCATTTATTCAGATTACTTTAAAAATTGGAGAAAAAGAAAAATGATAAAATACACGTATTTTACCAGAAAACGTCACTTACACACCACGATCCATCCTATCATCCCCAAATTTTATACAGGTTTGGCTTGGCCTCATTGTAGTAGGGAGGTCAGACTATTTTTTACAGTTGTTACGGGGTGTTTATGATGGAATCACAATAGGGGGGGGGGGGGTAATTAATTACCGAAATGCATTAATCAAATATGGGACGTAACTGATCCGAAAGACTAATATGAGACAGATGAGGTTGACCTGACGTGAATGCCAAGAACAAAACAATTCACACTCATTGACATTTTAATCCTATGAATCATACAAACATTACAATGTGGTATATGCTGCCTTTCACGCCAGAGTCCGGGGTTCGGTTCCCGGTCTCGGCGGTTTGAAAGAAACAAAATTGTTTCTTCCCCATCCACGTGTAAAAGTTAGTATTGTGGGGAGCCTCCGTGACCGAGAGGTAGCGTGCTCGGCCTCAGACCGCCAGGGCTCGAATTTCGAATCCTGTGTCTGGAGGACAGTGTCATCTCAATCATCTCACCATCCTCAGGAGGTTCTCCTGGCCCAGTTTAGCCTATATGTGCACAAAGGTGGCCTAAAGCCCGATTCATTTCATTTACAATGTGGTATATTTATCATATTCTTTCACATCTTCGATTTCGATAGTCAGGAATATAAAAGAAAAACAAGCTTTAATACATAGAAAATAGGTGTCTAATATCTATGAACGTTCAAGTTTGACAATCAATCAAAATACCTGGTTAACGAAGATAATATTTTCTAAAAATATTATCTGCGCTATTTCATATCATTCCAAAAGATAAATTTAAATAGTCATTCGCTGAATAAAATGAAGTAGAATTAGCTAACTTTCTCACAAACAACATTATTAAACTATATAAAAGATTAATATCAATGTTAACGATATCACACTCTCGTTAACAATAGTATAATTATGTTAATCACACATCAGTCATTCATCAGCACACACCACAAAATCATAAAAACAATGATACCCAACACCTAGCGACCCGCAAAATAAACGTTAACGGCAGATTAGTGATCATCACGGTGAGATTACACAGTATTTAAAATCTCTAACACTCACCGCGATTTCTCAGTCTCCTTTGTCTATTCTCCAGGTCGCAGAACGCGTTGATCAATGGATTACCGACGTGAGTGCCCATGGTTACCTCAGGAGTTGTCACACTCGCGTCGGAACACATAGGCCCACAAATTTTGGGAGATGTTGTTCTCGAGAGCCGACAGATTTAGAAAATAATTGTATTTTTTACGTATTGTAGGGATCTTCACGGCTTTTGAAAATACCTTACAGCCCATATCATACTTACAGGATTTCCATGCGATTCTCACGCGACACACAATAAAATCAAGCTTGAAAAGATTTTTTAATCGCGTGAAAATACGGCTCGCGTGACGCAAGCGGTCTGTCTGTGGGGCCCTTGACATGTTGTAGAATCCGGGATTGCATCCACAAATTCACATATATTAATTACTAAATATAGAGTCAGAAATTGCTAAAATGGCAGTTACAGACTATGCGATTAGGCAGAATAGGTAGTCAAACAAAGCAGCCGACAATAAGCAAACATTGTTTGACCAAGTTCAGGCCGGCTCTGGTGACAAGGGATATCATGCCTTCGCGGACACACATCTGCTCATAGATAATACATCACATAGACCTAAGAAGTAATGCCGGGACCAGCAGTGGCTCAGGCAAGCAGGTTACACAGAAGCTGTCACGACTGGGTGAGATCATATGGCCAGCCTGCGTGAGCAGCAGCCGGGATGCCCCGAGAGAGTGATTAAATCAAGCCTGCTCCTGGTGCTCTAGCGGACCGAGTAGCCCTGGGAGAGTCAAACCCGGGAGAGTCAAACCAAGCTCGCACCCAGCATTATTACGGGCCTGACAAAGGCCGGGTAAACACTAAAACTCCTGCCCCGGCCTAAGCAAGCGAGAGACCAGCCTGGAGGGAATAATCAAACTAAGCTCGCACCTGGCGGTATCACGGAACGAGGCCGGGTAAATACCAAAACTTCTGTCACGTCCCCCGGCCTTAGCCAACAGGAGAGTTAGCCTGTCACACCATCCTCAAGTCTTGTTTCATTTGCCATCTGAAATGAAAGATGTTGTTTGCTGTTTACTGCATGCCGGAGTTGCGACTCTGGGGACTTTTGTGGAAAAGTCTGGTGCATTGCAAGATTGGGCTCAAACTCCGATCTTACAGCTGCAGTTCTGAATGGCCAGGGAGATTGTTTACAACAGGAGCTGAGGTTGTAGAGGGGCAATGGAGGCTGCTAGCAACAGAAGCAGCAGTGTTGAAGGAGCCAGTACTGCTGCTAACAACAAAAGCATCAGTGTGTGAGGGGCAATGGCAGTCAATACCAACAGGAGCAGCTATACTGCCGAATCTAAATGATAATACTAAAGTGTCTGGGGAACAGAGATAGAAACTAGTATTTGTGCGCTTCTGAGCTTATTCTGCTGAGGATGGAAGGGGCAATAGCAGTTCGGTTGATTAGTCGATATATTGATTGATTGATTGATTGATTGATTGATTGATTGATTGATTGATTGATTGATTGATTGATTGATTGATTGATTGATTGATTGATTGATTTGATTGATTGATTGATTGATTGATTGATTGATTGATTGATTGATTGATTGATTGATTGATTGATTGATTGATTGATTGATTGATTGATTGATTGATTGATTGATTGATTGATTAATTGATTGATTGATTGATTGATTGATTGATTGATTGATTGATTGATTGATTGATTGATGGATTATTTGCTTGATTGATTGATTGATTGATTGATTGATTGATTGATTGATTGATTGATTGATTGATTGATTGATTGATTGATTGATTGATTAATTGATTGATTGATTGATTGATTGATTGATTGATTGATTGATTGATTGATTGATTGATTGATTGATTGATTGATTGATTGATTGATTGATTGATTGATTGATTGATTGATTGATTGATTGATTGATTGATTGATTGATTGATTGATTGATTGATTGATTGATTGATTGATTGATTGATTGATTGATTGATTGATTGATTGATTGATTGATTGACTGACTTGTTGATTCATTCATTTATTCATTCATTTATTCATATTTTGGTATTTTTATTTAATGTCAGTGTTCTTTAATAAAACAATAACATGATTTAACAAGGCGTTGAGATGTTTTAGAAGCCCGCATCAGAATTACAACCATAAAATTTATATAGCGCTGATTTTCATTTAGAATCAATGTCTAACAGCCAGCCATAATCAACAGCAGCCCGAAGCGTAGGCTATATTAAGGGATATACTGTTGGCTTTGAAGGGCTGTTAAACAATTTATGAAGGGCTGCTAAAAGAACTAGACACTTCGATTTAAATCATGTTATTATTATTATCCTCACATAAACTATTACAGTCTAGTCTAAATTTATTTATGAAGGGCTACATGAACTGCGAAAATAACAGGTTATGACAAAATGTCGATCATTAAATTTGTGTCTTTTAGATTCACCTGTGTTATAATGCACTTGACACATTTGACAGGAAAATGACATTGATTCACCAATTTGATTATTTCCCTCTAAAGATGTTTTTTTTTAAAATTTACTAGCCATAATCTATGACAAAATCTCTTAACTCGTATAAGGACAAGTATATGTGAGGTCTCAGATGTATCACATCGAGAGTGTACTAATAGAGGCTCTCAGTTTTGAAATATGTAGCCCGTTAGGAAATCGGTCCTTTTGTGATGAAGTTGTAATTAAACTAACAACGTTTATGCCAATGTCCTACATCTGAGACCTTACATACTTCTCCTAAGAACTGCTTGTCATAGATTAGGGTTAGTAAATTAAAAAAAATATATCTTTAGAAGGAAATGATAAAATTGGTGAGTCATGTCCTTTTCCTGTCAAATACATGATTATAAAAGGGGTCGATATAAAAGGCAAAAATGTGATGACCAACATTTTGTCATAATCTGTTGTTTTTTTCGAAACCTAATTACGTCGCCAACGGATATTTTTAAAAGTTGTAATCTATTGATATGTTGCCTTCAATCGTTCAAACACTCAAAAAGATATAACAGAGCTAAAGGAAAACATGCCACTTTGTTGGGTCTTTGTTGGCTTTGTTGGGTCATATTTGGTTATTCCGTGACCGTTGCTTCCGGAGGTTGGTTTTAAGATTAATGTCCCTTCTACAACCAATAAAGAAAAAAATCCCCCCCCATGCCTCTCGCAAAAGTGTGAGCGAAATTTTTGGGAGCCTAAAATTCAAAATGAACACTAAAATGTGATACAAAAAGTTTCCTTTGATTCACCCCATAGGTGTGTGTAATGTATCGTTTCTAGGTCATTTGAGGTCGATAAATCCATTTCTCAGGGGTTTTAGCTTGTCACTTAGATATGTGTAATTTGTGGTTTCTAGGTAATTTTATGGCGAGAAATCCATCTCTTGTGTAGTCTAGATATTTTGACCTATAGACCTATTTCACCCACAAGTCCAAGATGGCTGCCGTTTTCGCTTCATTTATGAAAAATAATTTTGATTCACCACCTACATAAAAATGTGTGATACATCGTTTCTAAGTACTTTTACGTGGAAATTTATTTATTGTGTTTTTCATATAATTTGACCAATATTTCAAACACAAATCCACGATGGCCGCCGCTTTTTTATTAATGAAGAATAATATTGCTAGTAAACTAAACAGATGTAGCCCAAATTATTTCTAGATATTTAAGACTGAAAAATTCTGAAAATGGTCACTATTATTATATTGCCAGAAAGAAATAATAGAATAATTATTAAAGTTTTTGTCACTCCGTGAGTGTATTTTATGGCTTAAAGAATACATGTATGGTTATGTATCACACAGAGCACCGAACACCCATGGTTCAAACTATACATGTATTACACTAAACACCCAACCACACATCAAGAACATATGCATTTCAAACCACAGATAACTCCTAGACCACACAATCTGTGCCATGTTGAGAGTTTTGTAAACTCAATGAAGTCTGTCTGCAATAATTGTCAGTCGAGGTAGCATTGCATGGTCGGGATACTTTGCAGAATAGAGAGTGTAAACACGTATAAGCAAAACATTGTATATTTCTGCGGAAGTATTTCATAACTAGTAGATTTTTGAAAATATTAAAAAGGCTGTAATACATAACTTAAAATTATGTCTTATTATTTTGTTTATATGTACTCAACATATCAACGTGTATAGTACATATTATATAGTTTTTTCTGCTACTATTTATAATAATAGTTACAATAACAGTTATCACACCGCCTTCGTAAAATATGTATCCACCACACGCATGAAGCACACTGAAGTTGCAAATAGTCTGTGATCAATTTCTATCTACTCTTCGACTTATGAATCTAGTCGCCTGAATTTAATTCTTCTTACCCATGTTTCTAATCATTTTTCCTATTATGGATTAAACAAGTATGGATTCAAGTCCTGACAATTTTTCACAGAATGTTAAAATATATGCCTTCTGACAGTTTTAGGCTATAGATCAGCAATACAAGACACTTTGTAAAACTTTTCTAAGGAAAACATTGTATTAAAAGCACAGTAGGCCCCTATATATATTTCATTGTCGAGGTGACATACGGAATCTTCGCAGGTTCGTTCAGACAGAAATATATATTTTTATATTCTCTGATGTGCACTCATCTGCAGAAATACCTTCACCTGTATGAGAGAGACAGCGAATGATAATTTAAGTTGCACTGTAATAGGTTGAAAACAGTGCATACCGTTGATGTAAAGAATTATGTACATATGACGACGTCAGGGTGGGGTGATAGGGCACAGTCGGTTATTGAGAGTGTTTTAGTTCTCTCACAGATAATGGGTTCTGGATAGTCCTATGTCTAGAAGATTTACCCCTATAATCATGCCCAGGCGGCCGATCTGGAGGTGTAAGCCTAATTTGGGATTAGTTTGGCTCACTGAGTTTCATCAATAGGCTATATGGGGAGTAACCTATGCCCTTGAGCATCATCATCTAACATGATGATTTAAAACTTAACAATAAACATAATTCTAGTGTGTTCTAGTGTATAACTATCCATCGCTATGCCCGAATTTCATTGATGCCCATATACATTTTGTTACCATATTTTAATGTGATTTGGTTGTTGATAAAAAACATATTTTCAGTGATAATGTAGGTACCTTATAATCATACCAGTATTTATTATGATGTTTTTACTGATCATGAGATTGGTCAAGGACTATATTACATTTTGTGAATAAACTACTATGATGATCGACATGACAATGGTAATATAAAGATGACATTTGCTATTATTTTTAATAATTAAAGCTTCACATGTATGTTTAATTCCACTAATAATAGTTCATATTTCATTGTATTTGGGTAATACTCCACTTTTCAAGCCATTTCATTGTTGGTATACTTGTAATTAAAGTTATCAATGCTCAACATCAGCTGTGACAACATCAGCTGTAACTGGTAGCTGATCTAGGCGTAGTTTTGGGTTAGGTCATGTTAAGAAAGTAATTGAACCGTCCATGCCACAGCGGACACCACTATGATTCACGTTGACAATCTCCAGCTATCGCTCTAGGCCTACCCGTTATAGATAATGAAAAAATGAACAATACAAGTTTGCTTTTTTAGAAATGGTAAACATTTTCAATTTTGACTGCCTCGAAAATTTTAATTGAATCAGAATGTTTTAGTCTCAAATGTCTAGAAATAATTTGGCATTTTTTTTAGTTTAATAACAATATTATATTTTATTCATAGAAACGCAGCGGCCATATTGGATTTGAAATATTGGTTGGATTATATGAAAAAACACAAGAAATGATGTTCTCAACCTAAAATTACTAGACGATAAATCGCACATTATTATCAACCATCTGACGTGAAAGTTTTGAAATTTAAATACCGTAAAATGAGGTGACGATTTCAACTGTTTTGCATATCCACACTCATGGTATTTTCCCATATAACTGTAGGCTTATAAATAATTTTAGCTCAAAATTCATAATCACTAGAATCGTTCAAAATAAGTTTTTGTTTAGTTATCTTGTTCAAACACAATTTGTTTTAGATAATATAAAGTGTCCCAAGTCACCTCGCAAATGGGGTGACCTAATTGGGACATATATAGGCCTAAAAATCATGTTTTTGTTTTTTAATAGAATACTGACATTTTAAACTAACAGTTCTCATTCAGAATGTCTCCATAAATATCTAGTAAAAGTATAATAAGTATAAAAAAAGCTAAATTTAATATTTAGTGTTGAATTTAAATCTAACCCATGCTGTCTATTTAGAATTATTGATTACAAATTGACCAATTTTACAAGGGTGATTTGACGGCATAACGCATAACGCGTACATATAGGCTATATCAAACACATATCAGCCAATCAGGCTAGAATTATAGGGACTGGCCCAGGTCTAAAATCCTCAAAAAATCGGTGATTTTATTTTAGCCTAATAATATGACCATATGATGGTAACATGTCCATAGACTAAAAACGCAAAAGTTTTTTTCATTTTTGTGCTGCGCATTCACCAGTTGTCAATAATTAGAAATCAGGAATTTCGTTTCTATATCTAGCCTAACTGGTGAATGCGCAGCACAAAAATTAAAAAAACTTTTGCAGTTCCAGTCTAGGGACATGTTTAGGCCTAGACTACATCATATGGTCATATTAAGAAGTCAAAATAAAATCACCGATTTTTTTATGATTTTAGCCTGGGCCAGTCCCTTTAACGTGAGAGAAAGATATAACCCTAATCTTTCCTAATACCACTCACAAAATAAACAAAATAAAAAAATACAACACATGGGGTGACTTGGGAGGTGTGCAGTCAACTCATCCCCTTATCTGCTTATTATAGGCCTACCAACTCACACAACTGTGTTTTTTGAAAAAATCAACAGCAACATCCAAAATAAAATGTAACCAGCTTAATTTGAATTAAGATATGCTTGGGCATACGTTAAACAACAACATAACAATATAACAGAGATATATATCTCAACCATACTGAAATAGAGGGCCTAGGCCTAGATATCTTTGTATAGTAGGCCTATCAAGCGCTGATTAAACCGAGTGCTATTAATCTTCATAAATTGTCGCACTTGCTGCCCTCTAGTGAATGAGTAGACTATTCCAATGATTCTGGTGAAATATGACCTTCACCTTGCTCAATCTGACATGCCAAAATAATGGATTGTTTTGATAATTCTCATGCATTTAACGTTAAAATATGAGCTAATAACTCCTTTAAAATTATTCACAACTTAATCTATATATTTATTAGGATATGTCATTTGACATGCACATATCACAGGAACTAGAATTAAATGAGAAATGCTGAGAAACCATGGTCAGATCGGGTCGCTGATTCTCGAAAGAGAACTGGGCCACAAAACACGACCAGGCACGAAAGATCGCCTTCAGCATCACGTGTACTCCTCTATCAAATGTGTCAGATCATGGGAACCAGAAAAAACTTGTGCCGATACTCACCATGGAGGTCTCTTCAATTTTGCCTTCTCTACTGATGGGTGGGTTGGTTTTCATTTTGTCTTCTGTCCTGCCTTTAATCTTCATCAAAATGAACATGATTTGAGACTTGACTGTGAAGTTGAACTTTGAACTTTGAAATCATGTCCAGCAGCACCTCCTATTTGGAGTATCAGGCTAGAGGGGTGAAAGGGCTGGTGGATTTAGTCAACCAGTTGACTCTTGAACGCTGCCACAGTTTTTGATTCTATGGCAGCTGCCGGAAGAGAATTCCAATCAGGGATAGTTCGATGCCAAAAATAATTTTGTCCCAGTGTGGTGTTAGCTCTAAGATGTTTATAGGCCTGATTGTGCCCACCACGTGTTCTTCTGTCTGCTGGGATTAAACGGTCATTGATAGGAATTTCGACTAGCTCATTTAAAATTTTGAACATGCTTACAAGTCTAGAATTTTTACGTCTTGTTTTCAAGTCAGTCCAGCCCAGGTTCTGAATGAGAGATGTCACACTGGCTGTTTGTCTATAATTTCGGGTGACAAATCTTGCTGCTGATCTTTGAATTTTTTCTAATTTATCAATATCTTTTTGTCTAAAGGGGTCCCAAACTGCTGAAGAATATTCTAAAGACGATCTGACCAGGGAGAAATAGGCAGTCTCCCTTAGTTTAGGGGGACATGCCTTCAGGTTCCTCTGAAGGAAGCCCAGAGTGGAATTTGCTTTACTTGTAATTTTGTTAATGTGGGCCTCCCATTCCAGGGTCTCACTAAGGCAAACACCAAGATATGGTGTTGATGAAACGTTCGCTAGTGTTTCACCTTTAAGGGTGTACTCAAATTCCAGGTTTTTTTATTTCGGCCTGGACACCCTCAGGACCGAGCATTTCGAGGGGTTGAAACACATCCCCCATCGATCTGCCCAGTCCTGTAATGCAGATAGGTCTCTCTGCAGCTGCTCTTGATCTGCTCGACATTTTATCGGGCGATACAGGAGGCAGTCATCTGCAAAGAGACGAACCTGCGAGGAGACTGTGGAAGGGAGGTCATTAATATAGGTCAAAAAGAGTTTGGGTCCGAGAACAGTACCCTGGGGCACACCGGACCTCACGCGAGCTGATTCTGAAGAGCTGCCATCAACTACTACTTTTTGGGTTCTATTGGTCAGAAAATTTTGAATCCAATTAAGAGTTGTTCCCCGAATTCCATAGTGGTCAAGTTTGTGCAAGAGGCGTTGGTGGGGGACAACATCAAAGGCCTTACTAAAATCCAAGACCACAACATCTGTTTGTGTCTTGCTTTCAAAATTTTGAATAAATTCATCAGTTGTAATCAAAAGCTGGCTTTCGCATGAGTGTTTTGATCAAAAGCCATGCTGTTCAGGTGTTAAAACTTTGTTTTCTGAAAAATGGGACATAATTTGTTTACAAATGATGTGTTCGAGTAATTTGGCACAAACACATGTGAGGGATATTGGCCTGTAGTTTGCCGAAGAGTGCCGATCCGCTTTTTTGAAGACTGGGGCAACATTAGCCTCTACCCAGTCATCTGGTAATTTGCCCGTCTGTAGAGATTGGTCGAAAATAATTTTAAGAAAGGGAGATATTTCGTTGGCAGCATTCTTCAGAATTAAGTTCGGGAGTTCGTCCGGTCCAGATGCCAGTAAAAACTGAGCAAAATTGGTTGTTTAGTATTTCGGGCTTACGTCTGCTATCTGAATGCAGCTGACCGTTTTCCTTCAAGGGAGAGACACCATTTCCATCCTGACGTTTAGATTTAATATACCGCCAGAGTGGTTTTGAATTTTTTTGTTCTAAAGATTCAGAAAGTTTGTTTTTCAAAAAAGACCACCTGGCAGACCTGATGGTACGCTGGGTCTGCCGTTTACATAATTTATATTTTGCCCAAAGGTCAGCTTTATTCGTACGCTTGGTTCTGCTATATAAAGATGTTTTTTTCCGAATAGATGCAAGGAGTGATTTGGATAGCCAAGGTAGATTTTCCCGAGGGGACGTCATTTTAGTTGGTATAAATTTGTTCAGGCATTGATTTAGGATAGATTTAAGTTTCAACCAATTTTCATTAACAGAACAGCTGGGACTGTTTTCTAAAAAGGAGGTCCAGCAGCTCCTAATTTGTTGCCTGACAAAGGAGGTCCAGCAGCTCCTAATTTGTTGCCTGACAAGTTGTGTCTTGTCACTAGTCACTTGACTCAGTCATAGTGTCAGTCAGTCTCGGGATAGGCTGACATTGTAATATTTGTTGAAAATAAATCCACGGGAGCCCAACCTGACCACAAAATGGATCTCCTGGAAATGATGAAGGTCATTGTCAACATGTTAGTGAGGAGGAGGAGGATAACGATAAGGCCAAAAAAAAATATATGTTTGTTTCCGATTTGTTGTCATTTTAACCAGTGGGTAGGTAGGGAATTTATTTTATTTTATTTTTAATTTTATTTTTTGTCACTTCAACCAATCAGTAGGTAAGAATTTTTTATTATTTTATTTGGCTCCAAATTCACTTCCATACATGTCTTATCTCTACATTTCATAATGATTTTTTGTTTTTTGGTCGCTTTTTGACCCCCCCTCTCCTTTTCGTAACGTTTTTTTTAGTTACTTTGACTACAGCAAGTAAGTCATCCTTTAACTTAGGCCCTATGGATTTCCTAAAAAAAAAAAAAAAAATCCATAAAATATATTTGGGTCGCACATGTTTTCATAGGGTTGGTCGGAAATCGGAAACAAACAATATTTTTTTTTAGGCCTAATGGAGTTAGATGAAGTCTTTTTAAATAGATATTTTAATTTTTAATAGGATAGGCGAGGACCTGGTACAGAAAGCTATTTAATGCTTTGTTATGTGACATCCTCAATAACTGACTGATCACTATTAAACTGATTTTTACAACACAACAAGACCACTTTATTATATTCTTAGCAATAGGCCTACCTGAGCTGTGAATTTTTTTTTTAATTAGTGACTTTTAAATTTGACATAATCAATAGTAATTGCTTCATGTGTAACCATGGTAACAGCTGTTATGAATTTGTTACATTTCAAATTTAAAATGTGTCGATTCAAATTTTGCGCGCTCTGTGTCTGGCCTGCCAGATATCCCGGGGGATAGTTAAATCTCAATCTCACTATCCCCCTTGTCTAGTGGATCACATTGAGTTATTTCTACCCCTGGTATGGTGATAAATTTTGTTTTTTTTGGTGCCTGTAGTTAGAAGAATGTTCAGCATCTACATTGAATCCAACTGAATGTGTAATGCAACTTTGATTAGAACTAACTTAGAATTGCTCTACAATATGAACATGTAATTTTCCATCATAACAGTTTACTTTAGATGGAATTACTGTAAACTTGTTGGTGTCCCGTCAAAAAGGGAGATACAATGATCTACAAACATTTCAATGTGTTATATGCTCATTTGACACATATATATACAATTTGTTTGGACCAGTGATGCAAACAATAAGATATTTTCTATATGGTGTACATTCATATTTCTTGCTAAAAACAGTTAATATACCTGGTACTCTACTATGTCTATTAAATACTAGGTTCAGATCTACTCTTCACACTCCTGAGACATGCAATGTCAGAATATGGATGAAGCATTATCAGAATCTAAGCTGTTTTATGATTATCAGATTATCAAAGGATACATCAGCTCTATTTTATTATTGATTACTATTTAAGATTATTTTGTAAACAGATGTGTTTCGTTTCTTTCAGATATAGTGTTATAAATCATCTTCTTGTTGGCACTGTTGTAGAAACTTCATCAATAGTTGAAGGCTGTTTGTCACAGTATTTTTTTCAAAGTATTATTATTAGAATTAATTATAATGCAACATTAATTAGTGACTTTTTTTGGCAGGCTTATGCATTAGACATGTATTTTTTCAGCTCCTTGCTCGCTGCAGCTTGTGAAAAAAAAAGTTTGCTGCTGTTTGACCCTCTGAATGGCAAGCTGATTTGTGCAAAGAATAATGCCCATTCTGACTGTGTCAACTGTGTAAGGTAAGAAAGGACTTTGATGCACTGATCATGATAAAACGTCATGATTTTCAATATTTTTTTATTAGAAATAGCACCTTCCAAACACCACGTCCCACTTGATGGAACCCCTGCAACACTGTGTTTCATCTAGGATTCAGAAGGGGCATGGTGCCACCTATCATCGGGGCACTTTATCATGCACGCAGGGCACCCAGTTATGCATTTTCAACACCCACCCTGCCTATTTAAACTTACAAACTGAATCAGTTTAGTAAACAGCACCAGTTATCATCACTATGTACACAGGCTGATATCAGATATTGCGACATAAGTGTGAACGCGCGACATCAGTGACTAGGGTGTTTTCCACTGTCACTATGACCTTTGTTGATTAAATATGACGTAGTAATAGTTCAAAGAAGCTCTGCACTATACCGGTACATCTGAATATTCTAAGGGCAACATGGTGCACATGAAGGGCAACATAGCGCACATAAAGGGTACAATAGCCTCACAATTTTTTAAGGCAACATGGCGCTGCTCGATGTTAGAAATGGCTAGATAAAACACTGCAACAGGGCACTTGTATCAATGATCAAATAAAAGGTGCAGTTTATATTCTGATATGAAGTCTGAAGACTCATCAGCCTACATCTTGAGTGCCATTTCAACTCCATTTCAACTGTTCTGCAGCCATTTCGTTGAATTTCACTTATGATATCGTACACATTGCCATCTATGTCCTAACAGGTACTTATTCAGCGCTGGAAATAAGGTTTAAAATGTTGGTTGTCCAGCGAACGACCAACATGAATATTATGGTTGTCCGCCACAATTTTAAGTTTTCCGCCCAAAAAGGAGAACAGAAATTTAAATTTATAATTATGATCATGACCACACTTTATTAACTATGTTTGACAGCCAAAAAAATTTTGGTTGGACATAGCCATAAGCAGATCTATAAGGCTTAAAGCTAGCCTAGTAGTAGTTACAGCTCACAGTCAGTGACTGTTGGATGAAAATCTGTGGCATCAGAGCAATATGGGTTGTCCATCTTGTGATTTAGTTGTCCCGGACAAACAGAACACTCTTTTTTTAGTCTA
This sequence comes from Flabesymbios commensalis, assembly GCA_964017125.1. Classification (NCBI taxonomy): domain Eukaryota; kingdom Metazoa; phylum Annelida; class Polychaeta; order Terebellida; family Flabelligeridae; genus Flabesymbios; species Flabesymbios commensalis. Next base: position 23,785,222 of record OZ024912.1, read on the forward strand.
GAGCCCTGTCATTTACACTTTCAGAATGTGAGGGTAATGTGCCTTGCCCAGGGCCAGAACATCAAAACAATGTCCCAATTTTGAGAGGGAAGAAACATGATATTTCTCTAAAAATCTTGCACCAATCAGGGGTTGAAACTACATGACAGGCAGTGACAATGGCAAAGCTCCATGCGCTAACCATTGTGCCACCTTTCTTTCTGTGAGTGGAAAATTATTTTACTGAGTGCCTGCCGTGCATGACTTGGTTCCCAAAACGCAAAGATAGGTGGCGCCATACCCCTTGTGAATCCTAGATGAATCACTCATTCAACAAACATATGTACATGTATGATATCATATGTATTTCAATCAATTTTCAAATCATAACATGCATGTGAAATTAATAAAATAATTTCTGGTAGATTCTCATTTACCTAAAGTTCAACCCTCACAACGCTGAATTATTTTTGTCTAAACCATAGAGACCAAAGGGTTTTTTTTGATTTGAAATCATTATAAATGTCTTAGTTAGCTCTTTCTGATTCATTTGATTACCTATGTTATACCTATACTTATGTCTACACCCATTGCATATATTTAAATTCTTACAGTGCTGGGATTGACTTTAGTCATCAGAATCTGACGCCATAGACGTCAGATTCTGACGACTAAAGTCGCTCCCAGCGCTGTAAGGGTTAATTAATGTCTATTTTTCACGATAACAATATTTTAACCTGACATCGGAAATTTCAGTTAAAATTATTGAAAAATACAAATTGAAGTTCATGAGGACAATGATTTTTTTTTTTGCTTTTCAGATTTTTAGACACACGTACCTTTGTGTCATGTTCGGATGACACCACTGTGTGTCTGTGGGATGCTAGATATCTCAAGCAGAAAATCCGCACTTTAAGAGGCCACTCCAACTGGGTGAAGAACATTGAGTATGCCCCGGATCCCGGCTATCTTATCACCTCTGGTTTTGATGGCAGTATTTATCTATGGGATATCAATAGGTACATTGTTTACATGTTTTTTAACCTGGTTCATTTTAAATTGCATTTTAAAGCTACTCAATCAGGCTAAAATCATCCAAAAATAGGTGATTTTATTTTGGTTTCTTACTATGACCATGATAATATGATGTAAATATATTGATAGATCAGAACTGCAAAATTGTTACAATTTTTTTGCTGCGCATTTACCAGTTTTAAAAGCGAGATATAGAAACAAAATTCCTAGATTTCTTTTTTTGAAATAAGAAATCGAGAATTTCATATCCATATCTGGCTTAACTGGTAAATGCGCAGCACAAAAATTTTAACACTTTTGCAGTTCTAATCTATCGATATGTTTACATCATATTATCATGGTCAGGGCTCGAAATAAGGCCATTCCTCCAGTCTGGTACTGCCAAAAAATGTGCAGGAATGGCAACATTTGTTATTAGCCATTTGGATGAACTTTCAAATTTAAGGCCATCCTAGGAGGACAAAGGCCATTTCTAGGAATGACAGTTTTTACTCCTTGACTTACAAGTCCTGTGGATTGAAAAGCCCTTAACGTTTAATTCTACCCCTGATGGTCATATTAATGAGCCAAAATAAAATCACAGATTTTTTGATGATTATAACCTGATTAAGCAGCTTTAAGTTTTTAATTGTCGTCATTGATTTTGTGATTTGTTGTGCTGTTTACTTGTTGTTAACTTTCCTAGCACAAAGCTACTTACTATCAATTTCATTCAACTTAACCCTTTAAGCGCAATGCATAAATAAACCCATTTTAAAATCACTTCGAATTAATAAGATTAACTGATATTTAGAGTAGTGTTATTGGGAATAAAACATGTGTTTAAAAAAAGTTATTGTATTGGATTCACAGTTTCAGAAACCTTTCTCCTGATAACTGCAGCTTTCAACGATGAAAAATATTTCAATTTATGAAAAACAAAACATAATTTATTAGATTTACTGAGCTTCTACCACAATAAATTTTATCACTTTCATCCAAAGTTATTATTGCATTCTATTTTTTCATTCAATAAATTTTATTAAACATATGCTATGTGGTGCATAAATGAGACAAGGGAGCTTGAAGGGTTAACCCTTACATTGCTAATCGTGGCTATGGTCGTTTCTAGCGGGGTTTTTAACAAAAAATGAGCTTCAATTTTGATGGATTACCATATGTTTTGATTCAAACTCTAAGAATGTAAGCCATGTTTATCCACTTACAACTTCAAGTGGGTAAACTTTACAATTTTTTAACTTTGTGCTTTAACCCTTTAAGCCCTCAGATGCAATAAAACATCATTTCACATCCCTGAAAACAGACCTAATTTTCCTACAACAAAGGTTTTTAGAATGAAAATTTCGATGAAACTGGTTTATCAATACATGGCAATTTTCTGTAATTTTTAAACCACATCAAATCATCTTCATCCACTACAAGTCGAGAATTGCGGCAGCAATTTGCGGGTTGTAGTGGATGAAGATGGACAATTGTAAATTCAGGCTTGAGAGGTTAAGGGGGTAATAAATTTCAATTTCTCACACAGATATAGCGAGCAAGGAACAGAGGGACATCAGGTGTTTCATACAAGTGGTCTCATGAGAACAAAAATATCTCCCGATGGCACCAAGCTGATTGTATCCACGGCAGGTGGCTATCTCATGGTAATTCACGATCTAGATTTACATAATTTGGCCAAAGATTTACATGGCTTCAAGCCCAATATGTACAGACTGATGCAGACATACCAGTGGCCGAGTAGTCAGGCTCAATCATACAACTATCTGTTCACTCAACGACGAAACCGCGTGGAACTCATCTGTGACTTTCCTGCTCAAGACAAAGCAGAAATGATTGCTTCACTTGAGGTACTGTTACATTCAATGACTTGCTCACTCGATTTAAACCGAAGTATATCTACTTAATGATTAGATGTCAATTTTAGTATTCTAAAGGTAAATGTAAACTACTACATACTATTAATTGGGGCATCTATAAATTATGACATATACATAGGCTTATATTATTTGATAAAATGATTCTCTTAAAAAATTCTAAATGCTAATTTTTAGCAACGGAAATGTGATTTCATGCCTTCATTTTGTATGTTATATATTCTTGAAACATATAATAAAAATATGAAAAATTATTGAATTCCATTCAAAATTTCAGAAACTCGTGCAGCTTCTAATGATGAAAAATACATCTATTTAATATGAAAAGTAGATCCTTTTATTCAATTTGCTGGGCATCTACTACAAAATATTTGATCACCTTTAGTGGCATTTTATTTGGTTTGAAATCTGTTTTAAAATCTATTGATATAAAGTCCCAGCTTGATGGTTAAATTTGCTGGCGATTTGTTTTTACATACATGTAAAAACAAATGGCCAACAAATTTAATCATCAAGCTGGGACCTTATATAACATATTACATGCATTTATTGTTTTAGGTCCACCCACATGGTTGGTCAGTAGTTTCACGTAACACAACCAGCGATGAAGACACTGAGGTCAGTTTACATGGATAAAGCCTGAAGGTCCCAATAGAGTGGAGATTATGGCACTGGTTTTAGTTAGCTAGCTCAAGCACACAGGCGCTGACTGGTGAACTAGTAAACAGGTGCCATAATCTCCACACCGCACAACATGAGTTTTCCTACAAGTGATCTTGACAGTTTTCAAATTCCACTCCAGATTTCTTGATCTTTTTGCATTAACCCTTACAGTGCCGGGACCGACTTTAGTCGTCAGAATCTGACATCTGTAGACGTCCGATTCTGACGACTAAAGTCGATCCCCGCACTGTAAAAATATTTCTAATGGCCGTAGACCCATAACTTAGGTATTTAAATGAATCGTAAAGAGCCGATTAAGATGTTTATGATGATTTAAAATTAAAATAAACCCAGTGTCCTTTATGATTTATACAGAATTAATTCAGCGTTATAAGGGTTAATGATAAGTATATTATACAACATAAAAGGTAAACACCTTTTTATTCTAAGTTTTTGTGTTGACATAGGGTGTACTGTCTGGCGCAATATGCATTTCGTCCTGTGAACAAGTTAACAATTAGTTTTTTTCTAAATGTTTTTAAAGCATCGAGTAGGCCTATGTATCATAAGATGTAAATGAGATCATCTGATTTGTAATATGTTATCATTTACTTTGCAGTGGACATGTGTACATGACATACAGGAATACAATCACGATGAAAGGAATCTCAATGATCAAAACGATGATTCTTCAAGTGACCGAAGCAATGATGTAGATAAGCCTGTAGAAGCATTAGATGAGTCGTCTAATGTGGCTGTGCAGCCTGCCAACAACTCTCCTATAAATCCTTCTGCAGATTCTGAGCGGCCAACATTCGTTCTCTCAATTAGTATTCAGAACCCATCTACAAGCGGTGCTTCTTCCAGTGGAAACTCCACAAATAATGTGACCACCACCTCCACATGGCAGCCCATGCCTACTAGCACTAGTGGAGAGGCGGAGGGCGAAAGGCTGTCATCCACACAATCTTGGCTTAGGGAGCAGCACACCCCCGCCACACGGGTGCTGTCTGTGTCGAGTGGGAGCGGTGTACAATCTGTGTCTCGTGGTACTAACACGGGGGACAATCTGCCCGCCGTCAGTGTAGGAGACGCAGTGACATTTGTTATTCAGCCTGGATCAGATATTGCTGAGCGGACGCTGATGCTATTAGGACAGAACCGCTTGTTAAATCCACAGCCTAATACAGACAGTGCCGAAAGAATGGCAAATAAAGTTCATCAGTGTCGCTCGCGGCTAACTCATTACATCGAAGAGCCCAATGTCGGCAGAGGTTTTATTAAAGAGGTGTCCTTTAGCTCCGATGGCAGACTGGTTTGTTCCCCTTTTGCTTTTGGTCTTCGTCTTCTTTCCTTTGACTCTGGATGTCGTGAGATGTGTGACTGTTTGCCCCAGTCGCCGGCTTTTCTGCGTGAAGTTACCACTAATGTTAGTCACAGTAATGTGTGTGTCACATGTAAATGGTCACCAACTCATTGTCTACTGGTGTCGGGCTGCCTCAATGGTAAAGTGGACTTTCACCAGCCCCTCCTCTAGCTAAGGTCACTTATTCACTGCAAGGATACTCAACATTCCGAAGTTATTATGGAAAGCTTGACCCCTAGACCTCTGATATCAACTATAAGACTTAATATTTTTTGTGTTTTGTCAGAGCTTGTGAAGTGAATTATATTCTAAATCAGTGATATTTGATGTATGTCGTCACCTTTGTTTAACCATTTCATAGATCCTAATCATGAATATAGTGTTTTTAATCTGTTTTATCAGCCAATCAAATCACTGTTATTGGCAATGAAATGAGTGTTTAACCCTTTAAGCCCCCACGATGCATTAAGGCATCGTTTTACATCTCTGAAAACAGATTTAATTTTCCTACAACTAAGGGTTTTGAAATGAATATTTACATAAAACTGGTTTGCAATGCATGGCAATTTTCTTTAATTTTTAAACCACATCAAATCATCTTCATCCACTACAAGTCGAGAATTGCGACAGCAATTCGCGGCTTGTAGTGGATGAAGATGACAATGTAAAGTCAGGCTTGAAAGGGTTAAACATCACGATTTGCAGATGTTGTCATTTAAAGTTGGGCATTGCGATTTAGCCTCAAATGACAACAATATATATTTTTATGAAAATAGACGTCTCCCATATTTAGATATTCAATTATTTAATCAAACTAAAAATAGACGTCTCCCATATTCAGATATTCAATTCTTTGATGAATCTAATTTTTTTTGCTATTCAACTGAAGAGCTATATTTTATTAAGTCAATTTATTAAGATTTAAAGTTAGACATTCTGTTGAAAATTTGCATAGATAAAAAATGTTAAGGAACAAGTCAGTACTGAAAGGGCTTAGGTTTCACTAGTTTTCTATGAAATGTGTTATTATGTATGTGCAATCCATTTGATAAAAATGCAAAATAACAATAACTGAAAGGGAAAGAATTTTTTCAAATACATATACTGAAAATAATTGTCAGAATTTGACAGATCACAATTTGATTTGATGTCATTCATTATTTTTCAACATCTTCAGATGGATGGCAATGATCTTTTTTTTTTGCATTTGCAAAGTCATCTGTTTTGAATAATTTTGGTAATACTTGTTATTATATTTGGTGTTGAATCTGTACAAGTTATTCAATGATGTGTTCAATTTGCATTGTATTTTATCCAGGCTACAATTAGTTTTCCTATATGAATGTCGGGGGATATTTTGCTCAGTATCATGTAGCGAACAGCTATGCAATTCTGGCCATTTGCTAATCAAATCTAAATTTGTTTAGTGAAATATTTATGAGGGTGCACATGGATCTTGGAAATTATGGATTATTCCCAGTTCACTTTTTACCCATTTTTTTGGCCTCACTATTCACTTTTTATAAGGGAAAAATGATATAAATATAGATAAAACTAGATAAAAAATTTCGGTTAGTTTTTTACACTATTTATAAACTGCAATCTTCGATGTTTGGCCCCTAAGGACAGTGTTCCGCCGTTCGTTCTATTCGTTTCTTAACCCATGTGCACTCTCATTTATACATTAAAGATGCAGATGAACATTTGTGATTCAGAGCTTAAACAAAAAAAATGCTAATCAAACATTTCCGAACCAGATTGAAGCTAGAAAAATGAAATGAATCGGGCTTTAGGCCACTTTTGTGCACATACAGGCTAAATCGGGCCAGGAGAACTTCCTGAGGATGGTTAGATGAGTGAGAGACTCCCCACAATACTGAGTTTCACGAGTGGATGGCGAAGAAACATTTTGTTTCTTTCAAACCGCTGACACCGGAAAACGAACCCCGAACTCTAGCGTTTCAAAATTTGCTGATTTAAAATGACTGTATGCTATATGCTTTGTCAATCATTGATGTGATAGTTTCATTGTCTTCAACGAAATTATGGCAGAAAATTGTTGCAGATATCTCCACAGATTGGACTGAATTGATTTGTTGATAAACCGATGTACTTCTCAATTGTTTGCTTTTATTTTTTCATAATTTTAACTCTTTAAAAGCTAAGCTATCTATTATCGTTTTTTTATTAGTCGGTTATTAGTCAGTTATTGGTAAGGAAATAAGTGTTTAATGATCAAAATTAGCAAATTTCCTGTTTCAAAATTTTCACCCATTTAAAAATTTTAATAAAATAGCTTAGATGAAAAAGGGTTAAATCTATAAATGAAAATACAATTGACATAGTAAATTATCAAATGACTGTTCAAATTTGGGGCATGTTTGCCGTGTAATTTGATGATTTTTTTTTTAAATTTTCTTGGTTTGTGGAATTATATAATATAATTATAATAATGCTGAAAAACTATCCAGTAGAGAATACAATATTGCTATGACTTTGCAAAGCAATGGAGGAGTAAGTTACATTCTTAGTCTGATTGACAGAAAACAATACAACATCTTCAGTGGATATCTCCATGTATTGATTATCTTCTCATTTTTAACTTCAAAAATAATAACTCATTTCTGGTACATGTGTTATTATTGTTCATACATGCCAATCAATGTATGGAAGTCTCCTCTAAAATTTTGATTGTTAAATTTTGAGCAGCAACTTGTTAATTGTTTGCCAAAATGCAAATTAATATTAGATGATATTTAACCTTTATGTTGTTTATTACTTGAGAAGAAACATGACTATATGAAATATTAAAAATAGATTTTGTTTGTTATTTTTAGAATGGAACGGAACAATAAATTTTAAAATGTTAGGCTAGATTTTTATCAAGTGTTGGTATCCTAGTGCTGGTATGTGTTGTAACCAAAAATCACACTAATCATGTTAATTTCTTGACCAAGCCTAAACATGGATGGATATCATGTAACATTATTTGATCTACCCATCCAGGGTCTGGGGCCAGTTTATGTATCGTCCATAAGTAAAAAGTGTTATTTTTATCCCCCGCCCGTAGGGGAAGGGGGATTTTAGTCGCGCCAGGATTCTGTCCGGCGTCACGTTTTCTTATTGGCGCAAAAAACTACTGGTCAATTGTTTTTGAAATTTTAACATCACATTCCTAGCAACATGGGGACGTGCAAGTGATATTTTAGAGATGCTACCAAAATTCAAAATGGCCGCCAAAGATCAACTCTGAAAAATTTTGTGGGCGCAAATTATTCAAATTTTACTATCACATTCCCCATGATATGGATATGTGCAGGTGACTTTTTCAAGGTTTTACTGAAATTCAAAATGGCCGCCACAGATCAACTTTAATTTTATGGGGGGCGCAAAAACTCCCAAAACTTTAAGTCGGAAATTATTCAAATTTTACTATTACATTCCCCACGATATGGAGATGTGCAAGTGATTTTTAAAAGATTTTACTGAAATTCAAAATGGCCGCCATGAATAAACTTCATATTTTTTTGTGGGCGCAAAAACTGAAAAACTGAAATCAGTAATACAGTAGACTCCCGCCAATGCGGTCATGTACGGGCCGTGATTTTTTTACCGTAATGACGGTCCGACCGCATTAGTGATCGAGCAATAAATATCACGTGGCGTCCTGATTTTTTATATCAAATCAGTATGTATAGATACACCAGAAAATTGAAATGAACAATTATAAAATCTTGTCAAATTTTATTGCAGCAGTATTTTTATTTAGTGCAAAGCTAAAATTGATTATACAATTATGCACAATTAAGCAAAAAATATATTTTAATAAAAACATATTCTTTCAAAATAGGCCCACTGATCTGGTATGCTGAAACCTGCGCCATGTGGCCTCATCAATTTATTCAAGTTGACCACGAACACATACACGTTTTCTATTGTCACTCATGCTGCTATCATATGCATCCATAAACTTTGGTTTGATTATTGAGCCGACTTGAGTCCGACCAATTTTAAAATCGTCAGCTGATTGACGATGAGATTTGCCAACACTAGCTTTGATAAGTCTCACTTTATCCCTTAAGGTAAATTCCGCACGTTTACGCGGACATGATTAAAGTGTGGTTATGTGCAGCATAAAAATTAATGATAGAATGATCTCCCACTTTGAAAAGCTTATTCTTATTTCGGGCTGTGAGCCCTGTTTATGGCTTCTCAATGTTCATTTATCACCGTGATGTAGCAGCTACCCCGAGTTCAGATGTCATCTTCGTGGAGTTGAAAATTTACTTCAGGGTATGGAGCTAATAATCAACGGTAAATGGTAATGAAAGTTCAAAGAAGTGTTCTGATAAGAAACTAACAGCCCCCCCCCCCAGCAAACACCAGACGTTGGCCCAATATTGGGTTGGCCCATCGTCTTCGATCGCTGGCCCAATATTCACCCAACATTGTGTTTGCTGGGCTACCATTGTCTACTTATTCACACTGAGTCCCGATAGAAAAAAAATCCACGTCTATTATGTGTATTTAAACTAAGCATGTAATGATAATTACTTAAAATTTGGTGAATTGTAAAATCTCTTAGACACTATCTCAAATGCAAAGTTTTGAGTTGTATAATTACGTCATTCCCACGTCTTTAATTATTATTTAGGACGGTCTTTATTATCACGGGCGGTTGAAACAACGCTGGATTAATGTTGGCCAACCGTCTGCGATGACGGTCCATCATTACTTCAGCACTGCATGAACATTGTTTGCTGTAGCGAGACGCTTTATGAAGAAATACACCTAACGCAGACAATTTCTTAAAATAACTTAATTTTAAAAATAATCACTATTGCATTATTTGTCGGTTAATAACACCTTGTCATATTTTCTTTTGAAATTGTTTTGTGCTTACATTATTTAACATGTTTAATTATGCTTATTGACGATACCAGATAATTAACGCTTAAAATAAAATAGTTACCGCAGCACGCAGACAGTGTATGGCCAGTGGTACCAGAACACTTTATCAACAGACCATTAACCCTTAAACTTCTACATAACTAACGGATCAATTACATATTTTAATGAAGAACATTAAATTTTTATATATATGTATAGCAATGTGTGACTTCATGTTATCGTCAACACATGATAATAACGTTTTTTGACATGTTCGCAATGTACATGTGTGGAAAACATAGGTGACAGTTTTTCAATATAAAAATCCCCTCTCAAAATGGTCATAACGATATATTGAAAATACTCATTTGACCGCAATGACGAGAGTGAACTTGCCATTTTGCCACAAAAAATTGACCGTAGTCCGGAATGGTGGTCTGACCGCATTGGTGATCGCCTTTGATATGGCTTTGACTGCGAACGAATTCGGGCCGACAAAAATCGCCCGTAATGACGATCTGACCACATTGGTGATCTGACCGGAAGGTGAGAGTCTACTGTTATTTACATTGTACAATCACATTACCCACCATCTGGAAATGTGCATGTAATTTTACTGAAATTAAAAATGGCCACCATAAATCGATTTTTAAAATATTTGTGACCGCAAAAAGCCTAACCTAATTTATGGCGGGGGATGATATAGGACTTCAGTCCTCTTGTTGTACTTAAGTATGTTACAGAAAATGGCCCCTGCGGCCGATTTCTATACCATACTTCAGTAAAAAGTTAACTTTTTACTTAAGTATGTAACGTAAACCAGCCCACTTAATTTTTTTACTCAAGTTTGTTACAGAAACCAGCCGCAGGGGCCGGTTTCTGTAACAAATTTAAGTACAAAGCTGACACGTTTCACTTAAGTACGATACAAAAACCGGCCTCTGGTCAAATTATACCCATGTTGTCTTTAATCAGTCAAAATTAGCCTTTGCCTCCTTACCTTGTTCGTACTGGAACAGCCCTTCGTTTTCAATCTCCTCAATCTAGCACATAGTATAGGGCCCTCACATGTTGATATTTGGGGGTATGATAGCAAACTTTGTTAATTTATGTTGCACACTTTTTTTGATTATCACAGGTTATACCGATATAATATATATATTATTATTAAAATCTTGGTGCCGATTTTTTAAAACATTTTTGGTGTTTTTTCATTGGAATTGCGATATAACCACAATGTAGAGTAGAAAGAATTTTTTTTTAGATTTTAAGTTGTTGTTGAGGTATGTCATATAGCACTCTAAAATGACCAATGAATGCATGCAGTACTTCTTGCATAAACTTTTATACTAAAATATATTTATTGAGATAACGGCATATTTTCAAATAAAATTGACACACCCCTCGGTCAACATGTTTGTGTCATCTATTTCTACAGTCCATCACCTTGCTTTCACACTAATATCAATCGTTATGCGACACCAACGGATAGAACTTGGTAGTGTGTGTACTCTTTATAGGCCTTGCTCAATTTACACTTCACTAATACCTGCTTACTGAAAGTTTCACGCGTGTATGGGTAAAAATACAATGTCAACGGTGAACCATTGATCGGAATTGATCGTCGTTGATATTTCAGTGACATTACATTTGTGTGGCGGCTCAAACATGTTAGTGATTGCAAGCGAAACGTCCGTGTGGGGACTCTTAATATAGGCCTACTTCCATCATCATTCATTATCTCACACCATAGCATAGCCTTATAATAAGCTCACTTAAAAATCGTGTTGTGTTATTATGTTTGGACTACGCCCAAACATGGTGAGTTTGTAGCGGTTCTAGCTTCTCTTTAATCCTGTGTCCAAATTTCGAAGGGCTATTTCTCAAGCGATTTCAAACCGTTGCTCAATGATCCTTAGGTATTGAGGTTTTATGCTATGACTTTTTTAAGAAATAGGGATAATTTAACTGGATCAAATACGGATTTTGGTGTCCCCAATAGAAGGTATCTCTATTGAATGAGGGAATGTCATTTTAGCATTTTCCTCCGTTTAGTGTAGCCTACCATAATCACACACACAAGAACGTTAGCCGCATAGTTGTATGATATGATTAGCTATTATAGATTCTGCACTAATTAGATTTTACGGCGAGGGGAGTTTAAATTTCATGTCATTTGAATGGGAGTGAAAGCATTTCTTATCGGCTGATATCCATTCATTGCATCAATAGACTCAGGTTGAAATAGGGGCAGTGTGTCCAGGCTCAGTCGCCCTATTAACCTTTTAAATGCTAGATTTGATAATTAAATTGCATTTGCCTAATGCTGTTTCAATGTAGGGCCAGTCTTTCAGACGGATACCCATTATTGAACCAAGGATATATGACGTCCTTGATTGAATCAACCTTGAGTGTTTACAGTGGTCAGTACTAGATTTCACAATTACAGTTGTACGTCCAGCAAACGCAAAACGCTGATCCAATGTTGTTTTAATGTTGGGCCAGTGTCACCACCAGCCTCACATAATCATCTGTACATCATTCATCAAACCAATTGACTACAACGTTTTTACCGTATTACAATGTCACTTAAAAGAACATTTGTGCTGGAAAGTGACGTAAAGCAATAAATTTACTACTACTACTAGTATACTTCTACTAGTCTCACAAGCAGTAATACAACATTCGGCCGACAATGAGGCAAGTCAATATGTTTACTTGGGGCCCTCTGAATGTGTTTTCATTTCCCAGCAAACACAACACTTTTGTATAACATTTGTACACATGTTGTTATACAAATGGTTTGTGTTTGCTGGGTTGACAAACAAATATCGGTGTATTTACAAGTACAAAAGCTTAGTGGGGACTTCTCAGCTCTTAAATTTGAAGTCTGAATTCTGAAGTTTAAAATTCCAATTCAAAATGGCTGCCAAAAAAACTATTAACAAAATTCCAATAAAAATAACAAAATGCAAAATGGCCTCCACAACACTCATAAAACCTGGTTCGAACATTATTGTTGCTTGAAAAGGCACAATTCACCTCTAATTCTCTTTTGTATGTGTCAATTTGTCGGATTCTGCTGATGTTTTTTCAAACAAGCACCATCAACTAATGAGAGCACACAAAAGCCTGATTTGTCTCAGTAATCACTCACTCCACTTGGGAAAAATTGCGTAGTTTGTGGCAAGTTTTTTTAAGTGTTTTATGAAATCGCTCCTTAACAGCGAAGTGACCTAGCATATATCACATGTGAATACGGAAAAAATCTGAAAAGGCTGGACTGGATTAGTTGGCTGATATCAATTTAATCATACATTGGTTTTAATGAGAATCAGACGCATTTTTCCGTTCGCACATTTGACCTGCTACAAACAAATGATCATGTTGTGGATATCTTCTTAGATTATTAACAATTAATGCACCGTATCCCATTTTTGGTAGTAGCATCATTGTATCAGGCTTTTCATCCAAGATCTTACTGTTCGAACAGTCAGTCAAATTAGGTTTAGACACAAATGACTTGAACATTACGCCTACCGCTATTGCATTTGTGGTTCGATTGTCATTCATCAACCATGCCTGTCCATCTATTCCAATAATAATATTTCATTGTTGATGCTCATTATTTTTCCAATTTGTCGATAAGCTTGTAGGCCTACTTGTCATTAGCCTACATGGTAGTGATGTTCCACTGCCATCTGCTTGTTAATATTTGATATCAGCTTTGTTTCTCTTGTAACAGCAAAGTCACATATCATTTAACACTCTGTGAATGCGCGAAAAGCCTGACAAGGACTTAGCTAGTTGGCTGATACCAATTGAACCATATGTTGGTTTTGAAGAGAATCAGACGCATTTTTACACTCACTCCACTGGCCTGCTACAATTAAAAGATTATGTTGTGGATATCTTAGTAACACTGCACCCGTATCCGGACGTACCACTGTATCACAATTTCTGGTAGCATCAATGTATCGGGCTTTTCATTCAAAAAGTATATATAAACAGAAACTTACGGAAATGTGCTTTTCTATTCACCAACAAATTGTGAGAAATTGCCACTAATTGAGGGATAAAATACAAACTTAACGCTTTGTTATATATTATCAGAAATAGATAAAGAGATCTTTAGCTATTTCTGATATTATGTATTTAACAGAAAAATGTAATTATTTATCCATGTGAAAACCCCGTTATAGTGGCTTTCAACTGATATCAAATATGTTGGTACATTTTTTCAATTTGACTATTCATTGGGCAAACTATGAAAAATAGGTTAAATTAAGGGTTAAATACCAACGTAGACCTATAGCTCTCTTGTGCATTTGTCAATGATCAGACACAAAATAAAATTCTTTGTTTGACCATGTCATGTAACACCTCAAAATGATCAGTGGGAATCCTGGTATACAATGAAATTAATTATATGTCGTAACAAGCATTATTACTTCACCTTATAATGTAGGACTTGGCGTTGATTACCAGGCTTTATGGCGAAAACGTGAAAACTCAATTGGCTCAGCAGTCATATTATATATGAGGAAGCAAAATTGTATTGCACCAAACATCATGATTCAGTATGGTGTGCATGCTTTGTAGGCCCTACTGTAAGCATGTGTTTTTTAATTATTCAAGTACCGTTAGCACTTTAATTTAAATCAAGCGGCTCTTAACAACATATACAACATATGAAGCACAGCAGGCAAGCTACATATATATGATATATATATACATGAAGGATTATATAATTTCAAGCATCAGCACTATCCGCGCCTTGTAATATTTATTACTGAATCTTTTTTTATTTAATTTCTCTACATAAATGTAATGAATGACCTTTATTTTACACTATAGCAATATTAAAACTAAAACAATTCTAACATAAATGTGTTTTTTGAAAGAAATATTATGTAAAATTAGCCAATTTTAGCCAAAAACCTTGTCCCACATTATAAATCCCACATAAACAGGTGATTTATTCTAGACTTCCTGTGTTATATATTATATTTGTTTCTGATATAACGTTAGTGTAAAACACTATCTATAAGATTATACACAAGTTTTTAAAAACAATTTTATTATTTTACCACTTTGTATGCAATTTATGTCTGTTCCACGTTGCAGCGACTCTCCGTAACACTTCTAGTTTTCAGGTAATTTCTATACTTTTTCTGACCAAAGTATCACTTGTCTGGTGCAAAACAGTTGCGCGAGACCTTCATGGAGTGAATCGTGAAAAAAAGTGTTTTAGTTTAGAAATAATGTGAGGTTTGTGCAAGTATGTGGGTGAGTATTTTTATTCAACGTCTCTCCATAACGCGATTTTTTCCACATAAATGTTCCATTTAAACGTGTAAGCACCCTACAACATTCAAGCCTACTACAACATCATTTGAAAAAAACAAAAATAATCATACTATAGCATAATAGGCCTACATAGATGCTATGCACGATTTAGTAAAAAAAACGTCTCTCCATAAGGCGTATTTTCTGTCACTCCATAACAAAATAAGAAACGTTTTGGAGAGAAAAAGTAGTCACAAATTACACTTTTACTCCTTTAAAAATAACTATAACCTTTATAAATTTGATATTTTATCAAACAAGTGACACTTGTTAAAATAGTAACTTTTCTTTTTGTCTTTTAAATTATGTTGGCATCGATATTTAGTATTTCTTTTTTTGTCACTCCATAACAGAAATAATTGTCGTGATGGAGAGACAATGTTCGTTATTATTACTCTTCATAACGACAATAATCGTAACGGAGAGGAATTCTTATTTCATTATTTAAGGTTTGTTGTCATAAAGTGATTCTTTCTAAATTAAGTGATCAACATCTTAATAGCGATGTTTAACTACCTGTTAAATATATTTTACATTTGTAAAAGGGATACAGAGAAATTTAAATACGAAGAATAACATAAATTGGTCTCTCCATAACGGTAAATTAGTCTCTCTATAACGATAAGAAAAATGTAAATTAATAAAAATAAGCCTTTAAAATTGAAATTAAGCTATGCTGACAACGCTATGCCAATAAACTAAGCTAGGTTGACATATGTTTCAATTTTTGACAATTTCAGTATATCATCACTGGTTCCTATAATTATAGAATCCTTCACATATATCATTAATTCAACGGAAGTTTGGCTTAGATCTCTTGAATAATGCAAGTCATTTACAAATCATCACTACATGAGAGGAATATTATACATTTTATGGATCTCCCAAATACCAAAATCAAATCAAGTTTATCAAATCAAGTTTATTCTCTTAATCTTGATACAAGACATGTGAGATATAGGTGAGATATATATACATTTGCATGTGTTTACCAGGAAGGCATACTGTAAAATTAAAACATTTTTTTATCCAGTGACATTTTTAACGATAATTTGTATAAGTTTAGATAGTTTCAGTAAATTAGTTCCACTAGCATTCATAACATGATAAAAGTAAAAATCGAGGGATGTGTAAATATGCGTTTGCCTAGTTGTAACATTCTCTGCTCAGAAAACAAAGGACGTTTTTTAATTTTTGTGCTGCGCACTTACCAATTAGGCTAGATATAGAGACGAAATCCCCATATTTCTTATTTTTGACATGGTTAATTGTCAATAATTAGAAATCAGGAATTTCGTCTCTACAGCTAGCCTAACTGGTGAATGCGCAGTACAAAAATTAAAAAACTATGGACATGTTTACATCATATGGTCATATTATTAAATGATTTTAGACCTGGGCATGTCCCTTTAAGTACCGCAAGTAGCAAATATAGAGTGGTAGTATGATTGCCGAAGCATAATAGCCATCGAAAGATATATTATACATGTAGTTAGCCTGCCAGTGACTGTGTGAGTTTTGCTGGAAACATGAGACAGCATCAACAATATAGTGGCTGAAATCAGTTTGTTAGTGGCCAAGATCACCTTTGTAGTTGCTGAAGTAATTTTTAAAGATGATGTGATTACTTCTCGAGTGGCCAAGATCACATTTGTAGGGGCTGAGATAACTTTTAAAGTGGCTGTGATCAATTTTTCAGTGGACAAGATTAGTCTGTGTGTGGCCAAGATCAGTTTTGTGATGGCTGAGATGATTTTTAAAGTGGCTGCGATAGTGTCTTTAGTGGTCAAGATCACTTTTTGAGGGGCTGACATAATATGTTTAGTGTCTAACAACACTTTTGTAGCGGCTGAGATTCCTTTTAAAGTGGCTGTGATCATTTCTTCAGTTGCCAAGATCACTTTGGTAGGGGCTGAGATAACTTTTAAAGTGGTTGTGAACACTTTTTCTGTGGCCAATTTAACTTGTGTAGTTTTCAGGATAACTTCTTCAGTGGTCAAAATCACTTTGTAGTGGCTTAAAGTTATCTAAGCCACTACAGTGTGTTAACTGGCCAAAAGCACCTTTGTGGTGACTGAGATAAATTTTAAAGTGGCTGTGATAACTTTTAAAGTGTTTGTGATCATTTCTCCAGTGGTCAAGATCATTTTTGTAGAGGCTTAATTTTTGAAGTCGATGTGATCGTTTCTTCGGTCCAAATCCGGTATTCCACCCCAAATGAAAAAAACTGAATGACGGCGATGATAGGCCGATCTTGTCATGTGACAGGCTGAACAACTCTTCGATTTGTCGGGGGTATACTACTAGACTTGGACCGCTTCTTCAGTGGCCAAGATCACTTTTGTAGTGGCTGAGATAACTTTTAAAGTGGCTGTGATCACTTCAGTGGTCAAGATCACTTTTGTAGCTGCTGAGATAATTTGCAAAGTGGCTGTGATCACTTCTTCAGTGATAAAGACAACTTTCTAAAAATGCTCAAAATAATTAAAAATAACAAACATTTATAATCCTGCTGGTATTCACTAAAAAAACGTTGGAAATTGTTTAAATGGAGGGATAAAATACTAACTTAAAGCTTAGTTGTACATTTCGTAATAAACAGACATAAAATATTATGTATCCACGTTAAAGCCCTTGACAGTGACTTTCAACTGATATGAAAGGTGTTTGTGAATGTTTTTAATTTGGGTACTCGTTGAGCAAAAATGCGAAACACAGTCCATTTTCCCGAGCCGGAGGAAAAGTGGGCCAATTTTACAACCTACCAAAAACGTGTGTATATTATGTTGAAATAGCTTATTATGTTTATTCCAAATGGGTTTATTTTAAGCTAACAATAGTTCTAGAACATGTTTAAATCAAAACTAAACATTTATTACATACACAAATCAGCTGAGAGATAACTATTTTGAATATTTACTGAAAAAGTATGCAAAATAGGTAAATTACCACCGACCTAAATCTTGTCAAAGATCGGGCACAAAATATTTTACATCCAAGTGAAAGCCTTGTGTCAGTAGCATTCTATTCATATTAAATATGTTAATATAGCTGAACATTTGACTACTCTGTGGGCAGTAACGTGATATACGGTCAATTATTTTCCCGAGCCCGAGGAAGAGCGAGCTAATTTAACGTCTAACCAGAATTCATGTAATATGTTCACATAGGCCTAGCTCATTATTTTTATGTCAAATTGGTTTATAGTTCTAAAAGATGTTTGAATCAAAACTGAACATTTTGGCCTACACCAAACACAAATCCGCTGAGAAAAAAGTATTTTGATTATTATTGAAAAATTATTAAAAAAAGGTAAAATAAGGGCGACATAAAACTCTCTCGTGTATTTGTCAACGATCAGACACAAAATATGTGAAAGCCTGTGTCAGTAGCTTTCTATTGGTAATAATTATATTGATATAGCTTAAAGCAGCTCCTTGGAATGACATAAATTTTCGTTTTTAGTTTTGTAACGAAGTAGTGTATCCCCCAGATCATGATTTTATTTGTTTCAGAGTTTTTAGATTTAAAAAAATATTTTTAAATAACATTCCTATGAATCTTCTTAAAACCCAAGCAAACTTTTTGTATAAATATACACTTTCTAAAGGACGGTTGAATGTTCCTACAGCATTGGGCCACATGTTGATGCCGTCGACCCAGCGCTAGGCAGACAATCAGTGCTGCAGGTGTATCCCCCCATGTCCTGACTATAAGACACCAATTAGCGGCGATTGCTTTCATCTCACCGTCCAAGACGTGGGAAAATGTGGTGTAAAGTGCTGAATTGTGCTGACTTGTTCTGTTTACATGGCAATATATGTCCTGGAAATATAACCATTTCACTCTTTTTCGGTGCTTTAAAATTGTTTTTTGATTCATATAAATTAAATTTTCAAAATTGAAAATGTTTCATCCCAAGGAGCAGCTTTAAAATTTCACTACTCATGTAGGCGCAAATGTGTAATAAGGCCTATATTCAATTTCTCAAAATCGAATTAACACGCACATAGTTCATGTACATTTTTGGCCATATTCAGTAAAGCAGTGGCAGTTACCTGCTCAACAGGTTGATTCTGGCCCCTGAGTAGTCCAATAATTATTGTGAAAATAATAGTGGCCCAAATTCCCCTTGCGGGTGACACCTTACCTCAGCCACGTCTTGTCTAATAGCCATATATGTTTAATTCCTTATGCTCAACTCAATGTATATCTATCTTATTGAGTTACAATTATGTAGACCACATTTTAATCAATAGTCTTACGTCAATCAGTTGTAAAGCCGTTATGGAATATAAGGTACCCATGCTAAAAGGGTGAATCAAACCGGTTTAATTTAAATGCCTACAATCAGTGTTTCAGTTGAGATCTTCGCATGTAGGCCTACAGCTTTCTATCAATATGACGTTCTGATGCCATATAGGCCTACACTATTTTTTGGTCTAGGCCTAGCCTGAGTGTTTTTTATTTATGTTGATAGGTCCAAGAGGTTCAATGTTTCTATATAAAAATATTCTCAGGAATCCGAATCTGTGCATATTATTGAAAATCATCTTGCCCAAAAATACAGAATATGTTTCAAACACCACGGCCAACAAAAACGAAAACTGCATTTCCCCGCGTTCAAAATGATATTTTAAATTTACCCATATGCAAACTTTGCATCATCATGTCAATTTAGCAGCATAATAGTCGGCTTAAGTAATAATTTTACAAAACGTGGGCGGATCCAGGAATTCAGAAGGGGGGGGGGGTAGATATATAAAAATGGCTTTGGGGGCTTATGGGAACACTTGAGATTATTTCTGGAGACGTAATGTTTTTCCGAGGAGGAAGGGGGGTGGGGTCAGGACCCGCCGACTACTCCCCTGGACCCGTCCCTTTGAAATATTGATATAGCATAAATGGTATTTAAATGTTGAGGTCCACGGGGAAAATCAGCTGCTCAGCAGCCAGAGCTGTTCCGTTGCTTCATGCGGTTTGGTCGGGGGTCCTGGAATAGTGGTAAGCACCACTGCCTTTCACGCTAGAGCTCGATGGGGCAATGTCATCTCACCACTCTCAGGAGGTTCTCCTGGCCCAATTTAGCCTGTATATGCAGAAAAGTGGCCTAGAGCCCGATTCATTTCAATTTTGCTCCATGCGGTTATCTGCATATCCCCTCGCTGCCCCCGGGATATTTTTTCATTTTTAGCTGCAAATTGGTGCAATATGGTGGTTTTTGAAAGATGTTGCTGGGGTAAATTTAGTTAAGATTAGTTATCGGTAATGGGTCGAGGGGGTAATGTAGATAACCACAAGGTCATCTGCATTACCCCACGGTATATAAGTATATTTATTACGCTAATTACCAGCTAAGCATAGTTAAGAGTATGGCTAAGCTAAAGATTGTTAATTAAGAGTAGTTAAGTATAGTTAATTATAGTTAAGGGTAGCTATGGGCAGTTAATAGTAACTATGTAGGGATATGTAAGATTACGTAAGGTGGTTGCAAGGGTACAGACGGATATTTCAGGACATTCACTAATATTAAAGGGTATTGAATTATATTTAAAGGGGCTTAACCCTTTAACCGCCAAATTATTCAAAAAAATGAAAACCTGAATATATGCGACACCGGCGGTTAAAGGGTTAAGGGTATATAAGAGTTTGTAAGGGAATTTAAGGGTACTGAAGAGTTTATACCGTTTTTAGTATAAGTATTTTGAATTAGGTCAACACAGTGTAAACTATTGACCTGTAGTAACAGTAATAATAGTTTCAGAATGCAGTGAAATTAATTGAGTTGAGCAATGTGTTATGTTGGCTGAATGCATAACGGATAGCAGTTATTATTAAGCCATTGTATTTATGTATTAAGATGGGCCAACGTTGGGTCAGCAATGCCAGCGTTGGGCGCATTGGGCCGGCGTTGTGCCAGCATTGCCACTAGGACAGGTGCGAACATGCCTCATTATATCATTGATAGCAAGAATGTTCTGCCAAACAGACATTTGTGGATCCAGGGCACGGTTGGAAGACCATGAACAAGGTCTACAACGTGACGTCGGAAGCTACAGGTCTGCCCACTAATAATACAGATATTATGTGATCCTTATTATATCATTAAGTAGCTAGGTGTGAGTAGTAATTAGATTCAAATAAAAGGGTCGATAGTGGTCATGCAAACGTATCTCTGAGACCCCACCTTTAGAGGTAAAATGGTGGCAGAGATGAGTGTGAGCAGCTAGACCAAAGAATGCTGTTTTGGGATTGGCCCACTGTCCGCGACGTCGGACCAACATTAGTCTAGCATTGGCTCAAAGTTCCATGTTAGCTGAGTTACTTGTGTGAACACGGCTAGAGGATGGCACAGTTATTCTATGTTATACTCGGAGAAGTCTGCCAGTGCGCAGGCGCAGAATTTATGACATAGAGAAAGCCAGAGACAGAGAGCTCTGAGAGAGATGCGCGAACCACCATAGAGTAAGGACTGACTAGTGTCTGTAAGCATGTTATGACCATGATGTAATTGCATTAAAAAAGATGTGAGAAGATGATCCTGACATGAGACCCAGCACAAGTGTTTGTTGTCAACAAGCCCGTTATAAAATCCAACGATGTTGGTGAATATGGAATGCGTTAGATTGTTAAATCCGTGGACTTTTAATTGGACTCGCAGTCCAAAGTATTTTTCATTGGCTTGGTTGCCAGGATTTTTCATTGGCGAGCAGTTGCTTCAGGATAAGTACCTTAGGAGGAGTGTCATCATTTCAGAGGTACGAACAATGATTAAGCTAGGCAATCAGCTTAATTGGCGAGCTACACTTTTTATTGACAAACGGTGCTATCAGGATTAATCTCACCTCAGGAGGAGTGTCATCACTTCAGGAGGAGTGTCATCACCTCATGAGGTACGTAAAATGACAAAGTTGGATTCTCAGCTTTTCATTAGCTAACCAACATGATCGTTATTGCCTCGTGAGGATGACCAGCAACTCAGGAGGCAGGAAAAATGACTGTACGTGGTATAACATTGCTCAGGATGGAACCTGGCCAGTTTCAACATTCTACAGCTGGCTGAGCTAGTTTCGGGCAGCGCATGGGAGGCAGAAATGAAGAAAGAAAGAACAAACGAAAAGAAGGAACCAATAAAGTAACGGATTACAGACTTTGATGGGAACCTCCCTGCTGCCATTTTCGAATGAAGGAATTATGTCTCTCCCAGTTGATCTTGCCACGAATCGGCTGCGATTCCTTCAATATGATTTGGCAAGTCAGTCAGATAAACTGTCAGCAGTAGAAGTCGTAGGAGTAAGAAGCATGCATGGACTTACATGTCAGCGAATGTCGCGCATGTCAGTGAACGTCAACATGGTGAGCATTGTTCGAGTATTGGGCTCTGGTATACTCGTAACAGTTTAATTTAGCCTACGACTTGTGATTTTCGGACATAGCTAGAGATCGCCTCAGACGTAGATAGATGTACTTGGCCAGAGGCAGCATTGGCCCATAGTGGTACCGATGTCTGAAGCGAGGGAGGTGAACAATGATTTGATATCACTGCAGAGAGTGCTACATGTAGTTTTTCTGAATGCAGGCAGGCAGAACGCTGAAAATCGGAAATTTTCAGCAAGATGAGTCAGCCTCAAGCAGATAAGACAAAACTGACGATTCACACTTGTGGCCGAGTAGAGACAACATTTTGGCAGCTGTTCCAACTTTGCCAAAACCAAAACCCAAAATGATAACCTGCCGCTGATGAGTCAAGAGACATCGTATCTGCTACACTCAGCTGGACCCACCATTGCCGGCTGAGAGGGAACCCAGGAGTCGAATTACAGGGAGATGAGGACCCCACTCCCAAGATTCTATACCACCGTGTAATTAGCATGATTAATCACACAGGGACTAATCACGACTCAGACCCATTGGGATTGGCTGAGGAAGGCGGAACGCCCAGGAATCTCTGCTAAGCCATTGGATAAACGAGTACATAAACGCCCCTCACGTGATTGTGCTACACACCCTCCTGTCTGTCGTGTTTAAGCTCAAAACCCCTTTTAGTGGCCACACCTCTGTGGCAGTTGTGTTAGACAACCCCCCCCCCCCCCCCATCCGGATAGTGAATGGTGCAATATACAATGATGACGTTATAACAGAAATTCACAAAAGAGGTATCAGTAACAATGTTATACAACTTGAGTGACAATTTTGTAAAATTTGACTGACAATTTTGTACCAATTAAGAGATATTTCTATAAAAAAATGAGTCAAAATTGGGTAACAATTTTATAAAAATTGAGTTAAAATTGAGGGACAATTTGATCAAAATGGGGTCAAAAAGTTTGTTGACACTGTTACCTAAGGACATTAAAAGACAATTGCTAGATAAGTAGCATTGATAGTTTCATGACAATTGAATAAAAATTGGGTGAGATGTGCTTAGCAGTTTAAGTTATCTGTTTGGCACGGATATTTAAATACGATTTTTAATTACTTAACCAATAGTAAGTTACTTGGAATAATTTATCTATTGAGAACTGTAGTTGAGAAGAATTCAAGAGACTGTTCCTGACCAAACTACTGTGGTGAATTTAATGTAATGTTACATACAATTGTCGTGGCTAATCTATTGAACTGTTGCAGATAAATTGAATATAATTATTTTTAAAATGTTCACCTCACCAGTAAGCCAGAGACGTGTATTAGTTGGTAAAACTAATTATTCTATGTCTATGATTAGAATAGAATGTGTGTAGCTTGTGGTGTTTGATCCACAAAGCAGTACGGGCGCCACACGGGAGGCGACCCCAGACCTGAGGGGTACGGGTCAGGGTTGTGATCCTGTAATGTGCTGGGAACGTACATAGTGCATCAGTGCATCGGAGGACGTGAGCTATGGACAGTGCTCATAGGGAGATACCGGTTCTCTGCCAACGTGCTAGTTCTCCGCCCATGAGCTGTCTCGGTCACGATCCTTAGGTGCTGCACTGGTACTTGCAGGTGGTACAACGGGGATGTTGTACCGGAGATGGATCGGTATGTATAGTGCATAAATGCACCCGGAAGGTGGCACATAGACATGGTTCATGGAGAGATACGCGCGTTCTCTGCTCCTGGACTGTCTCAGTCACGATTCTTGGGTGCTGCACTGAAACCTGCAGGTGGTACAACGGGGATGTTGTACCGGAGGCTTACGGGTACCACAGCGCGCCGATAGGCCAGGCGTGGCATAGTAGTCGAGGCGTCAGGCCGACGCCATGGTTTGTACGGGATAAGGTTTCTGTGAGGAGCCAGTACAAGCTGAGATAAGCCAGGGATAGCGCTGGTAAGCGCATGGCAAGAGAGCCATTTGTACCGCTGGTCAGAAGCCGTGAACGGCGCTGACGAGCACATGCATGGACGCGTGTCGTACAGGCTGAGCTATTATTATAAGCACGACGCCGCCGCTACGCAATTGCCATGCACACACTTATACATGGCGTGACCATGTATACATTGTTATATTATATATTTTGCTTGATATACTGTGCTAAATATTTTAATGTGGATTGCTGTGTGGATTTAGTTAGATATTGACGGACGTGTGCCGTCAGTGTGATGTGCTGAGACAGCAGCACATATCTCGTCAACGAAATGGTTGACGAGCTGATTGTTATTTTGACTTATGCCACTGATTACAATGTTACGACTGTCCTGACAGATGGATAAGACATACCACATAACCAGTGAAGCATGGACAATTAGAGGTGTCCAGAACCCGAATTATACTGTACCTGTTTGCTTATGAGTTGTCAAAAATCAACCGTTACAACTGAATTTATGTGGTGGACTATATATAATAGTGACTTCTAAAGCAACAGTATTTCTCAACAATAATTGAGACTTAGTGGCGCTTGTATAGTTGGAAGCCATATTAATTTATAAGTCTAATTGGGAGAAATTACCTAAAATTCATGTTTTACAGATTGCTAAGATACGAGATACACCACTGTCCACCTGCACGGTGTGGGATGCACACCGTGGTGGCTAGGGTGTTTCTTGGAGGGCATTAGCTGGTATTGGATGTCATAGAATTTACCGGTGACAAAAAATCTCTGTGTGAGTGAGTAAGACAGTTAAGTCGGCGGACAGGACATTAGTGACATCTTCTCATTTCCTAAGGAGGAGTGTGGTCAATTTAAGCGTGACCTGAATACCTGTCAGCTATATACACGTATGGACACTAATCAATGTACGTGTGAACTCTTAATATGTTTGTGACTTATAATCAATATATGTGTGAAATGTAGTAACTAGGTGTATGGCCTATTATATCTACTGTTGTGTTAATCACACAGAACAACCTTTTTTGATATGAGTTAAAATGGGATTTGAACTTTAAGGGAGGGGCGTGTGTAAACTATTGACCTGTAGTAACAGTAATAATAGTTTCAGAATGCAGTGAAATTAATTGAGTTGAGCAATGTGTTATGTTGGCTGAATGCATAACGGATAGCAGTTATTATTAAGCCATTGTATTTATGTATTAAGATGGGCCAACGTTGGGTCAGCAATGCCAGCGTTGGGCGCATTGGGCCGGCGTTGTGCCAGCATTGCCACTAGGACAGGTGCGAACATGCCTCATTATATCATTGATAGCAAGAATGTTCTGCCAAACAGACATTTGTGGATCCAGGGCACGGTTGGAAGACCATGAACAAGGTCTACAACGTGACGTCGGAAGCTACAGGTCTGCCCACTAATAATACAGATATTATGTGATCCTTATTATATCATTAAGTAGCTAGGTGTGAGTAGTAATTAGATTCAAATAAAAGGGTCGATAGTGGTCATGCAAACGTATCTCTGAGACCCCACCTTTAGAGGTAAAATGGTGGCAGAGATGAGTGTGAGCAGCTAGACCAAAGAATGCTGTTTTGGGATTGGCCCACTGTCCGCGACGTCGGACCAACATTAGTCTAGCATTGGCTCAAAGTTCCATGTTAGCTGAGTTACTTGTGTGAACACGGCTAGAGGATGGCACAGTTATTCTATGTTATACTCGGAGAAGTCTGCCAGTGCGCAGGCGCAGAATTTATGACATAGAGAAAGCCAGAGACAGAGAGCTCTGAGAGAGATGCGCGAACCACCATAGAGTAAGGACTGACTATTGTCTGTAAGCATGTTATGACCATGATGTAATTGCATTAAAAAAGAGGTGAGAAGATGATCCTGACATGAGACCCAGCACAAGTGTTTGTTGTCAACAAGCCCGTTATAAAATCCAACGATGTTGGTGAATCTGGAATGCGTTAGATTGTTAAATCCGTGGACTTTTAATTGGACTTGCAGTCCAAAGTATTTTTCATTGGCTTGGTTGCCAGGATTTTTCAACAGGTACAAGCCGCGCTCACAGATTGCTGCACTTTAAGGATTCTCTATATAGTTGACTTTTACAGTGCCCATATGTTTTTGGTGTATCATCTTTATAAAGTGTATTGGAAGAGACAGTGATATTTGCATGGACTAAACACTGCCGGATTAATCAAATTGTGTGAGTTTTTATGTTCATCTCGCATTATCGTCCATGGTTGTATTGAAGTGACATCAGCTGAGATGCTCAGCTTTGCTTCATTCTGACACACGTGTGAGTTCAATCTCTGAGGTCAACAATGCCAGCCTGCCAAGGTCTGCCCAGCAGGCCATGTCCACTCAACAAGTGTGACGACAGTGTCGAGCTATGCCAAGGTGACCTTATGTTGTGTCACAACTGTGCTCATTCTCGATTCCCACAACTGAGAGACCCGAATACCACCGATATCAAACAGAGGATTGAGGTCAAAGCCAATCAACCACAGGTACACGTGGTGGGCAACAACAATAACAATGACGCCACGGGTCAGATTAATACAGGCAATGCCAATACAGATGTCAACAATGGAGATGGGTGTCCTTCAGACGAGAGGCCCATGTTGGTGCAGCCTGTTCTGGCTTTTATGGTACATATGCTTTACAGAACTCAACATCTGAACATGTCCGCATGGCAGTAACAGGTCATTTTACTGCTGGAGAGATCGCTGAAGCCAAGCACGCTCTATGGTCACTGTGCGGTGGCGATGTGATAGGTGTTGATATGCCACGTCGTAGAGAGTCTACTATCAGACGGTTTGACCTCTGGCTGAAGCAAACACGCATGATATTATTACGGCAATGGCGAAACTGGATAAGGCTGAAATTCTCCCGAATGTGATGATTGATGCATACAGCTTGGGTAATATTCCACGATGGCACCCTGAAGAGTTAAACCAGGTGAGCCTGGCAGACCGCATGCTGCGATTAGAAAACAGAGTGACAGGCCTGCAGGAGGTTGTAGAGCGGCATGCTGCAGAAAATATCGTTACGAAAGAGATACTGGATCGGGATATGTCTTTTGCCAGCGCTGTTAAGAGAGGACAGAGTCGCTCCCCACCCCCACAATCTGTGTCACCACCTGGTAGAGCCAATAATGATCCTCCCTCTGTCGATGACTCAGGTGATGAGAATACATCTGTACCTGATGAAGACAATGTAAAAGCCTCACGAGCCGTGCTTGACAAACAGGACTCAAAGACACGTAAGAACCCAGATGCCCCCTCAGCGCTACCTCTCCCTCGCCCACCAAGACGTGATCACCCTCCACGTGGTCGTGGTCGTGATCGTAGTCGTGGGTCTGTCAATCCTTGTGGCTTCAGTCGTGGTGGAGTAAGCATGGTGAGAGGCAGAGGTGTCAGAGGTCGTGGTAATTCATTACGTTCTCGTTCAGGCTGGGACTGGTCTAATGAGCTCAGAGCTTGATCTCACTAGTCAGTGCCTTCTCCAATGTGTAGGGGATTTCATCTATCTCAAATCAGGCACAATACACGATATTTGTCTCCAAGCTACGACAATACTAGAAAGTTTGAAGTGCCTGCGTACGCCAAGAAAAAAGAGCGACAACGGGAAAACCGACATCACAAGATAATCACAGGTAAATCTCAGACAAATAATGCCAATTTCCGAGGTGCACCAGAGGGAAATAGAGATTTATTTATTTTTCGCGTTCATCCTGATACTGTGTGCACTGATATAGAACAGCTCCTTGTTGACATACAATGTGAGGTGCGTAATCTTGATTGTGTCTCTAACCCTAATTCAAGATTCAAATCGTACCCGTACCTGCTTCCCATTTTGGTAAGATTTATAATGAAAATTTCCCGTGGCCGAGGGAGTCAGTATCCGAAAATGTATCCCCCCAAGGAGGGCTTAACTCTATCTTGAATGTTCATCAACTTCATTTATCTTTGTCATGTCGTCTCTATCATTTGCTACGTATAATTCCCACGGTTCTGGTACTGATATAATTGAGTATATGAAAGAAATATTACAAGAGACAGATATTCTTCTTATTCAAGAGCATTGGTTGCTTGACAGCAGAATTTCCAGTCTATAGGATAAATATAAATGATGTTCATGTTCACGGTATATCAGGAATGCTTGAATCTGATATACAGTCAGGTAGACCTTTTGGTGGTGTTGCCATTATATGGAGAAATAATATTAAAT